>JAAWXA010000009.1:6308937-6534044 GCA_038090715.1 Florisuga fusca
AACCATGTACTAAGTCACAGAAGAATCCTACAACACTGTAAGTTTGTTTAGAGCTAACTAGGCTCCGGACATAGTAATTCAGATGCCAAAAGAAGTGCTGGTCTTTTTTTACAGATACAAAGAGATTTTAGTTTTTAGCCACAGAGTTTAAGTCCAAAAAGAACATATGAAAGAACTGGATAAACTCTAATAGCACAAAGTATGATGGAATCATAGAATGGCTAGGGCTTAAAGGCTAGACCTTCAAGATCATACAATACCAACCCCCCTGCCATAGACAGGGATACCTTCCACTAGATCAGGTTGCTCCAAGCCCCATCCAACCTGGCCTTAAGCACCTCCAGGGAGCTGCAACCNGTTAAAACTGAAGCAAACTTGAAATCTAGAAGCAGCCATATGATGGATGAGACAGACAGAAGGAGAACAGCACATAGTGTGGAGATGTACAGTGCTTTCCCATTATACAACACATCACATGTAACCACTGCATCAATATTAATTAAGAGGTAAGGAAGAGAAAGAAAGAAAGAAATTTATTACTCCTGCATCCCTTGATGAAACTTGAATAACCAAAAGCGCTGCTGCTTGTTCTTGTATTCTGAGTCTAAACAGAAGTTTCCATTTTCAACAATCACGTTGGCCCCTTTTTATCACTCCAGATCCTCAGTGAAAAAAGAAGGAATGAGATAAACAACAGAAAACAATGAACACAGCACCAAGAGATTTTAAGTCATTCGTGGGTTAAAAGATGAAAAATAATGGTGGTAGAGAGTTTAGACACAACATGAAAGCTTCATTAGTAAGCCATAACTGCTACAAAAGTCATCACACATCTCTCACATGGTCCTGATTTCAGAATACTACTTAACTATTGCTCATATGCAGCAGTACCTTTCATATTTGCAGGAAAATTCAGAAAGTTAAAAAATATTCCATACTTTTTCCAAGGAATATTCAAGTATTTTAACCACACGAACAAAGTATGTTTTGCTGAGAACAGTTTGTTACTACTTCCACTTCAGAGTCTGTTATGCCTTTCATTTCAGAGGAAGCTCATGCAGAGCAGTTCCATAGGACAAAGAAAAGGATGAGTGATCAAGAGCATTTAATGAGACTGTTAGCAACAAGTTTGTGCCAAGAAGGAAATAATAGAGATTAAAAGTTATGCCTTCCTCTTCCAAATCTGCTTCCCAAATTTCAGCTCTTTCTGACAAAGGTAGGGAGTCATATGCAAGTAATGAACTTCAGAGATATTTTGACAATGGATGGAGCCAACAAAAGCTACAAGCACAATTCTAAAAGGATTTAATGGGTTGTATTTTGACCAAGCTTCTAGTGACAAAATTATGAAGCAAATACATCAATCAGTGTTAAGATTTAAGTTATTTGCTACTTTTTGACATTGTTTAATCTATCTTCACAATCTTTCTCTTGTCCACTGAAGTAAGTTGCACATAAAATGTCAGTTTTAAATACTGCTTAGCTGGTTTTGCCACCACGCTGTTCTCCTGTGAAGTCAGACAAACTTGAGAATCCTGTGTGTGATCAACTGGAACATAGATAAGCTGACCAGAATCACCATAATGTGCAACAAGGAGAGAAAGAGGGGAAAAAAATCACATTATACGAAGTAGAAAGTCTAAATGCGACTACCATGCCCTAGCAGGAAAGATAAGCATTGCTTTACATTATATATTTGGGTCTATGCATGAACTGAACCCAAACTTCTCTGCATCTGTCCCTGACTCTGACTATGGTTTCCAAGTGGAAAAGCTGACATTATTATAATACTTTCCAAACCTTGACTCAGAATTACAGAATTACCTTTTCATTTTAGCACAAGTCCTCATTGTTATCCCAGAAATGTCTGCTTCTTTCTAACTTTGTGCAGAAAAATGAAACATGAAGATGTAAAGCAGTATAGGGCATCACAGAAAATCTCATCATTCAGACATAGAGAGTTGCAGTCTGAGGCACTGTACTTGGAAACCAGAAAAGCATAATGCAAGGGACAGGACTGAGTACTTGCTTTCCTTCATTTGCAACCAGTGTTTCTTCTTTGGAATCACTGATAATTAGATTAGAACAATTAGAACAAATTGGTAGCCTAACCTGTGTATTAACTCTAGCAGCTGCTTCAGAAGACTGAGAAACTAATGCTCTAAATACACATCAACGAAAGTATAATACTGAGGAACATGTTATACAACTGACACAGCCAAAAATTCATTCCCAGCACTTGAAAACTGCCAGATCCTTTTAGTTAATACACTTACTTTCTTTTTATTTATAAATGGATTTTCGGAGAAACTGAACAATAATTTTTTTAATGTTAGACTTGATACCTGACTCTCACAGCCACCTGTATATCAACAGAAGACTGTAAGTTACAATGTGGATTTGTGTCAGTGTAGAATTTCAGTTCTGATAGAAGATATCTCTTACCTTCAGACAGGGACAAATCATCAGCTGGAGACACCAGGTCTGCCTGGATAGAGGGGCCATTGCTCAACCATGTGGTAATCTGATTTGTCAAGATAACCTGCAAACAGACAGGGAGAGGGGGAAGGGAAATGAATTTTTATAGCTATTGGAAGGCAGAGAGCAGCCCAGGGGAGGGCTGGAATCCTCCAGGCACACAGCATCCAGGCAACCCTCTACCCTGACCTTTAGCAAATTCAACATACAGAAAACTTTGAACTACCTGCATAAGCTGAGTTAATTGCAAGAAGTGCAGGAAAAGGGATATTGTTAAAAAGATGAAATACTAAACAACAGTATGTTGATACATACAGCTGCCTAGAATGAAACTACTGTTCTGAAAAACTTCATACTTCAATGAACAATTTGATACTTCTTACAAAAAGCATCGTTTTCTCCCTAGGCAAATAGGACACACATTTTCTTAGTAACTTCCACACGCTTCCTTCATTTGGCTGAAACACAGTGCCATGAAGAAAGGTGCTGTGGGGATACATCCCCAATGATCTGAACCACTAGAGTACTACATTTCACAGGGCTCTCTCCACCAGAGGATTTTCAGTGTTTTCAGGATCACAAGTTTTTGAAAAGGGAAGAATGTAGTATCCACACAGTGCTCTCCTCTGATAATACAAGCAGCGGTCTTGCTTGCAAGAGATGAACAGTTCCTTGTACTTTTGAAGATGTACTTTTTTCTAATAATAAAAAGCATTAAGGTAAATGCTGTGAACAGAGAGAAGAGCATAAAAACATAGTTGCCTCCTAATGCTCTGGTTGACTAAGCTGCAGCAGTTTCTGCAATTACAATTGGTCTCTGCTGACTGATAAAAACGTCAGGTTCTTTCATTTGTTTGTTAGAAAAAAACCCCACAATCAAAAAACCCCCAAACAAACAAAAAAACTAAACTAAAATGGTCCTTCTACTTGCACCAAGAACAGACTTCAAACAAACTCTCTGAAATTATTTAATAGACTGTCTTCATCTGTATTGGGCAAAGGAGGAAGGGACAAACGAATCCTTCTCTGTGCATGTGGCTTCATGAAGCTACTGGAATAATTTAACAGCTTAGCATTGCTAAAAGGAAGAGGAAATTCTCACAAAAAGGAATGTGAGAAATGCATCACACTCCTCTGCTGTTTTTCCCAGAGCTGCTGCATGCACCTATAAAGCACCCAAAAGCAGACAGGAAAGGGCCGGGCACACACAACTCCTTGCAGCCAGTGCTGGCTGTCCTGTTCATCAGATTACAAGGTAAGATTCAATTTAATAACAAAGAAGAAGAAAGTCACATTTTCCTTTCTTCTTGTCAGGGTACTTCCATTTTAGTGAGTGAGTTCATCCTTCTGATAGGATGAACATCAAAATGGGTTCAAAGCCAATAAAGGAGAGGGAAGATAAAAGTCAGGAGGGATAAGGAACAGGATGTAAGATCTTTCCTTCTTAACTTTGTCTTCACCTCATTGTCACTGTGTCACAAAACTCAAAGCCTCACTTGTCCACTGAGGCTCTTGTGGCAACCAAGCATAAGATTCACCAACAATATGGCACAACACTGAAGCTTTTCCTTGATCTGGTACTAGAAAATGTGCTGAAACAGAAGATGCTAACGAACTTAGACACACACACACAGATACTAGTGGGATATGAAGTTTTCATTGGTACGCTTTTGCAGTGATCACATTACTCACAAGTGTCAAATGCTCTGTAAGCAATGCAGTCATCGCAGACCTCTGCCAAGATAATCTTCGTACTGTGTTATCATGTGTTTTATTATTTATGCACCAGGATTTAAAGAAAAGCTTCCATGCTTAAGGATCTTTTTTAAATGAAAAAAAGGATGTAAGCACACCACATTTCACATCGCTCTCCTTCAAAGGCTTCAAAAATCAAAAGAAAAATAATGCAACTGCATCTTTTTAAACTTTGAGCTTTTTTGCCTCCTCTTTTACCAGAAAATTCACGCCAATGTTCCCCATAAAACTGTAAATCTTCTTCACTGTTTATGTTTAACAAGCTACCCCTATGAACTTAGATTTCAATTTCTGATTTGTCCTTCAATAACTATTCAATACTTAGAATATCCTAGATATCTTGTTATATTGTTTAAAAAGTCACTTAAAAAATGCAGTCTAAATGCTGCTGTCTGGCTTGCTCTGAAGATGGGAATGAAGTGTCCCATATTAGTTCTTAGGGTCTTAGATCTATGACTTCACAGAGAGTTAAACATTTGCTTGAATACACATTTAAACACTATCCTCTGCACAATTAAGCACAATTCCTCTGAGATGAAGCCATATGCATGTACAGAATGCTTATTTTGGAATTAACTGAAAATTCTTCATAATTTCTGCATGCCTGCAGAGCTAACACAGATTTGGTTCTCCTGTAAGTACAAGCAAAGAGACTATTAGATAAGCACTAGATTTGACATCAGATTCCCTGTCACACTTTTGAAGCTTTGCTTACTGAAAAATTTTTCTGACAGGTATAGGTACTCTTATTATCAAAGAACCAATATAAATCTTTGTGCACCATAATACAGTTTGAACTTCACTCTGTAGGTGTACAGACTGCTCCAAACTCTTATTGGCTCAAACAGGCCTTGGGTTACTAATAGAAAGAAAAATTTCCAGCTTCTAATTTAAAAAGTTTCTAATTAAAAAAGTTAATGGACTCAGAGTTAGAGAACTCCTCTGAATACATACATCTGTCTTCAAAACTTTCATTACGTGCCCGTACTGGGAAGTGTAAACATTTTTTTTTCCCCAGAATAAAACTTTGTTCACAAATACTCTGGCAGTGAATAGTGTCACTCAAACAAGAGCCTATGTTTCTGGGAGTCCCCAGTCCTACAGAAATTCAACTTGAAGCCCTGGCTTTTGATACCACTCACTTCCAGTGTCACAATTTAAGAATGTATTAACTCCTCCACAAAGTCTCCTTCACCAACCCCCAATACATGTTTACACTCCATTCTGCTGTCCTTTGAAATGTTTCAACATTTTCAGGGGGTTGCAAATAGACATCTGAGGGAAGATTTACACCTGAGTGTGTTTTCGAGAGAATATATGGGTACACAAGGGAGGTATGGAGTGAAACAGCTGCCTGACTTTCTGATGAGTAATCACATTTGTGCATGGACAGAATCAGCTGAGTCTCACACAGGGATTCATACTTGTGTGTGCAGAATCCTATGTTCATTCAGATCTTAATGTTCCCATGTGTTACAAATCATTAACATTATGAAGAAGGTTAGAGTTTCTCCCTTTAGTCTCGTAGGTGCCACACTTGAAAGAAACCACTTCTCACTGCTAAACAGTGCCTGGAAAGAAGCTGGGGTCACAAGTCCAGGCAGACTTAATAGAAAGAGTGCCTTGCACTGCATTAGCAACAGCACTTCCTCAACTTTTCATTGGACATTCGCCATTAACCTACAGATTAGATTTACACTGTTCAGTGCAGGACACCTGCCAAGTCCTCTGTCTAAGTAGGGAAGGAAAAGTTGCCTTTGTTGTGGTTCCCTTTGTCAGATACTGGACACCATTACCAGCCAAGCACAGCTGCCACGTAAGAGGTTCAATGCCAATCAGGAGTTTACCATCTTACAGCTGAACACTCAACTGTGAGGAGGTTGCTACATGATATTTAAATTTTATTATATTAAAATACATAGTATTTTAAAATACATTGTATATTATGAAATACCTGTGAGCTCCTCTTTCCACCACCAACTAATGGAACAAAATATTTTTCTTGCTAGGGGTACTTTCATTACCCCCAGGGCACTAAAAATCACAAAAAAACATTACACCTCTTCACACACAAAACTGTCCTGACATGAGCAGCAGGTAAGGAGGTTGTGTTACTGCTTTAAGTTTCTAACTTGTGATTACTGAAGAGTGCAGGGCTTCTTCAGTCAGTGACTATGTATGAATGGAAAACATCCTCCACTATTAAAAGAAAAAAAAAGATGAAAAGGTCAGCTAGACAGCTCAGTAACACTGGAAACTTGCTGCACACAGTCCCTTGCAGAGTTCAGTGAACCACTGCCTTTAACCTTTCATTCTGTTCACTTGCAACTTGTTATTGACAGCCATCTAATAAGTGAAAATTTACAGTCCTCCAACTTCCGACTCTGACAGAATTGCAAACACTGCAGAAATTTACTCAGATTCAAATTTCAGGATATTTTCTGAGAAAAAGTCTACTACTTAAAATAGCGTACTATTGACTGACCACACAATTTCCCCATCTGACAAAGATTTTTACTTCAGCATAGCAACTTTAGATTGCAAAATAACCCCTTCTAGCCATTAGAAGTATTCCGATGACAAGAAAAATCCTTCTTACAGCTAGAAAACCTGGAGATAAACACAAGGAGACAGTGGGAAGACATTCCCAAGTTTCTAATTTTAGATACATTTTTAAAAAGCATATGTTTCTGACCACTTCCTCAATTTTTTATAGGTGCTGATACTTGGAAAAAAACGGGAACAAGAATTTCTCAAGAAAAATAGTATTCATGTCCTAGACATGTCATTGCTATTTCTAAGATTAATCCAGCAGTCAACTGTGCTGTATATATTATCTTGAAATCTTTACATGCTCCTGTGAAAATAGAATATCCATCAATTGATGTGACTTCAGCACATGCCAGTTTTCTGGAAGAAAATTGGAAAAGCAAATGTACTTAGGTAAGGTGCCTGAACTCCCATCACTTCCATTAATTGCAAGTAGTACAATTCCTGCATATCTGGAAAGCCCCTGAAGGTCCTGGGAGAGATTTGGCATAAAAACTGAAATGTGATTGTCTTACACAGAAGAATAAGCAAACTATTTTTTACTTGGTTATTTATATAGTACAAATTACTTCTCCTGCCCTTCCTAGGACCACAGTGAAACTACTAAATCTGACTTTGTCATTCTTGTAAATCCAGTTGAGTAAATAAGTAATTTTCTGTAAACTTGTGGTCTCAGCCTCCTTGTTAGTTTATTACAAAATTAAAGGGAGCTCAGCACAGAACTATCAATCAATAATCAGCAAAAGTATAAAGTCTTTTGGAATGTACCAACAGGCAGAAAAAAACCCCCACTCTCATGAAATAGCTGTTTGTTAAGAGAACAGAGCAGAATTCCCCACTTGTCATACAAGACCACTTAGAAAAACTCCTATTAAAGGCTTCCTATTGAGCTGGAAGAGCAAGCACAAGGACATTTGCAGTTATCCCAAATTGCTCCACCCTTACTAGTCCACATATTTTGCGTTTTTCACTGTATTCAAGCAATGTCACTAGGGAGCACCAAGAACAAGTAGCAGTCAGGAAGGCTGGGATGCTGACTCGGGCACGCTGGAGGAGAAGGAAAATAAGTTTTACTGATCCCCTGCCATTCTTCATACCAGTCCCTGAGAAGGCACCTCTCCCTTTCCCTGCAGCTCAGAGGTTTTTAATGGGGCATTCAAGTGGTCAGCAAGGAGTTAAAACAATGGTGATTGTTTTCTAAGCACCAGCCAAAGGAAAGTGCACCAAGCAACACCACAAAGGCAGATGGAGCAGGTAGCAGTTCTGGAAACAGAAAGGGGGAACAGTGAGAAAACCAAAGTGTAGCAGCATGCTTCAAACACCTGTGTGATCTGCAGACTTCTCCTTGGGAATCTGTCGCAGCTCCTTGAGACCAGTACTGGTCTGCTCAAGCAACAACCCTAAAATACCACCATCTGTCATAGTTATAGTGCATTTGTGATCTTCATCTAAACTACGCACTGATATAGTTTTTTCTTCAGCTGCTGTTCCATCAGGGAGATTTTCTTCAGCATCAGTGGCCATTTGCCACAAAAGCTACCAAAAGGTGTCATCACCTTCAGCGGGATTTTTACCTAATATTCACAAGGAAGAAAACTTCCTTAAAACTGAGCAGTTTTGGTGACGTTAGAACTACAGGTGGAAAAGTCTGAGAGGTCCTAAACAAAGTAAGTTTTAAAGAGAAACTTCCAAATGCCCACAGTTCCTGGGCATTGGCTGCTGGCTACTGCAGTGATGCCTCACAGGGGCTCACCAAGCAGGAGAGCCAAATTCTGCAGGGAAAAGCCTCTGCACAGTTGAGACAGTTCTAGGCTCCAGGACCAAACCAAAGCTATCTATATCACAGCTATTACTGTGATAGGAGACGAAATATATACAGGTATCTTCATTCTTAGAAAGGTAAAATATTTTGGCTCATACAAACCAAATACAGAAGAGAAAACCTAACAGTTCATCATCTTAAATCCAAGCAAATCACCACACCCAAACAGCACTCATCCCAGCTGGTGCCCCGTACTCCCAGGCTGAGTGGATACCAGCCCAAATATCTCAGGTTTCTGTGGGGAAGAATGAATATAACCTTAAGTGGTCTACAGAGCCCAGCCATCACAAGTAAAAAGCCTTATAATAAATTGAATTCCCATGCTCAAAGTCAAGTAACAGTTCTGGCAAGGCCAAATTAACAAAGATATTCAAAAGGAATTATGTATGTGGTAGGAAAAGGGTTGCAGCTAAAAATGAGCCTGAAGCACCTTCACTGCAGGCATAAGCAATAGACAAGTGCCCACATTTAGTAACTGTTGTTAATCCAAGTCAGCTGAAAGAGAAACCACCTGTTAGAGCCTTGTTTATAGGTGACAGAGGTACAGGCTGTGACAGTGACACTCATGTTAGAGGGAAGCAGATGGATGTTCTCAGACAGCTACTCTGACTGACAGCAAACAAGAGGCCTTTGGGCCAAGAACTGCTAGAATTCACATCTCAACCCATGACACAAGAATTTGGGGTAATTCTCTGAATAACAGATACTCACACACAAACCACTGGAAACCTACTGAGAAACTCTTCCTAATCCTGTAAGAAATCTAGCAACAAGTGTTGGTCTTGCTTCAGAGGAATTTTGTACCTATTTCCATCTGTACCTAGATTCATCAAATCCAGGAAAAAAAAAAAAAAAAAAAAAAAAAAAAAAAAAGATGGGGGCAATGAAACAGTCTAACAGCAAAGGCACAAGAAAGTAATGATTTTCTGGAAGGCTCACAAGCACCTTGTAAAAGTTTAGAGACCTGTTGCTCAGGACATGTTGCTGCTAGCTGCCACCTTATTAGAGCTCCTATGACAGGACTTTCATCTCCTGCTGTGCCAAGGGATGTCTACCCAAGCTTCCCCTTTTTCCTCCCTCAGTGAGGCAATTCATAGCAGCAGAGGTCATTTTATAGTCATCAGATTTCACTGGCTATAAACAGGAGTAGGAAGAAACCAAGGAATCTTTCAGAGGCTGCCCTCTGTGTTTACATCCAATTTATTCTGCTTTGCATAGGAAAGTACAAAGTTATGCAATTCTACTCCATAAGCCTTCTGGAGAAATAAAGCGTCTATTCACATCTCTGCCAACTGCTTAAAAATATTCGCAATGAATTAATAAAACTTCCAGCAGAAGAAAAAAAGAAACGAAACAAGACAAAAGCATGCTGTTCTCAGGCAGCTACACGTCTTCAAGTTGAAATAGCTACCACCCAGCGATAGCCCGAGGTCTTCAGCCTTTCCTCCTCTGGGAACAAGGAACACAGCCAACACAAATGCAACCTTCAAAATCCACACCGCAGCACCCTGGCTCTGTGCTGCTCGGCAAGCAAGGTTTGTGTGCCTGGAAGGCTTTCACACCCAGCAGCCTGCACGGACCCGTTTGCAGAGACAGAAGCCAACCCCCCAGAGGGACTGCCACCCCCCTTCATACCCTGCCAGCTGCCCGGAGCTCCAGGTGAGCTTCCAGCAGATCTTCCCTCTCCTCCACCCTCCCCTCCGGGCTCTGCATAATGATGGGTTTCTGAATCAAGTTCATCCCTTTGTGGAGCTCACCAGGTACCACAGCAAGAGGCTGCTCTGCTCCTGGACATCACTGTCATCCACCTGCAGCTTTTACAGCCAAGAACTTCTGCACTCTCAAAGCAGCCGATGTCCCTGCTTAAAAGGGAGTTTGCTGGTGAATGCCAAATTGTATTGTAAAAGAATAAACAAAATAAAATCATGAATTCACCGTTTGCTCTTAGATCATGCTCTGTTCTCAGCAGCAGCAGGGCTTTTGGTTGGTTTAATTTGGTTGTTTTTGAAGGATGGGAAGAAACAGGGCTGTCTGGAACATCAACAAAGTCATGCAGAATTTCAGTTCTGTTCCAGTCCGCTCCAGGCTGAGAATGCCTCCTATTCTTTAATAGGATTTCAAGGAAGTCAGAACTCACGCTTAATTTTTTCTCAATGAAAACTCTGGTTTAGTTTACTGGCACCCGTTAGCTTTCATTAGCAGATCAGAAAGCAAACTAAAGGCTCCTACCTCTCATTCACTGACTTCAGACCTTCTGCCATGCACCAATCCTACTTCATTCTTCAGATTTACTCAGACCTATACAAATTCTGGGACACTAAATCTTACTACCTCCTGATGGAATCAAGGTATTGTTATCCCTACTGCAGAGACAGATGGTCAGATACAAAGCAAACTGATTAAAGGTATCACAAATCTTTACTACCACTCCTATAGTCTGACTTCAAGAACAAAGCTGGAATGTCCCATACTCACCTGAGCACTCGAGGACAACTTAATGTCTATCCAGCATACTATATTTATAAATCTTTCTATATTTGGGGTATATCTTATTTAGTTTTTCTACACCCATCTGTTTTTATTTTTTTCCTAATGACCAAATGTAATAAACTAATTAAACACTCCTAACAAAGGCCTATTTAGAACTCAAGGCCTATTTCAAGGTGATAATTAGTGTACCAGCATTTTAATTTGATTTTTATGTTTTGACTAGCCCATCAGAAAGACTATAGTAATAAACACATACAGGTCAGGAGTGGTATAGCATATGATGCACAGATCAATGCCATTAATTCATCAGATTCCTTCAATTAATTTCTTCAAGCCTTCAAGGCAGTGGGCAACAGAAGACTCACTGGGCCTTGGATGCAAACTGGAACAGCTCAATGGGCCACTGTAATTTACAGCTTTGCTGAACAGTTTTTAAAACACTCTGCCTAGCTCCACCTTATCCCACACCATGACCACATGCCAACATTTTTAGAGAGATGAGAGTGTTGGTTCAGACTGCCCCTCAGTACCGTGTGGAAGCAGCAGAAAGCGGTTTTAGGATGTGCTAGAAATCCCATCAAAGCTTTGCTGTTCAATTCCCCTGCAAACCACACTTCCTTGCCTTCCTGCCAGCACTGGAGCCTTTCTGGTTTTTTTAGGCAGGCAAGAGAGGACTACAGGAATATTTGCTCCCCCTTGTCTATTCATTTAACCTTTACAGGGAGGTAACTACTAACACCAGACGGCATCACATGGCTTCCTTGTTTTCTACTCAACCTACTTCATCAGCATCACTGAAGCAGAGCAAATATTTTCTAGCCTGCAGTGCCAGAGATCACAGCATGCTTCACACAATGCTTGTTAGACAAGTTTGCTTTCCTTGCTGAGTTCTGGTAGCTTCTGCCTTCCACTGAATGCATTTCAGCCACGGATGGGATTTTTATACTTCTCTGTAATGGCTTCCCTTAGCTCATAATGTAGCTTTATTTCAGTGTATGCAACAGCCAGTACATTTTGAGTACAGGGTAAGAGGGAATTTGGATACACACCTCCATCCCCAGTTTGCCCAATGCAAGTGAACAGGTCTGTAGAGCACTAGGTGATAGGTACCAGGTGTACCAGGTACTAGGTCTGTAAGTACCAGGTGATATGGCACAGCAGCCTGACAATAAAACCAAGATACTGACAATTTTTACAAAGTGAGAAGAAGGCTTCTAAGAAAGCAGGAACAAATTAGGCACTGACAGCACTATTCAGAGCAATGAAGGCCCATTTAGTGAACACCGTGCCCCTGGTGATTTCAAAAGTGTTCTCATTAACAAAATTCAGTTATTCCCTATAGCTGCAATGGTTGTAAAAAAGAGTAGAAATCATCTAGAAAACAAAACAGCCAGCTGCTGAAACAAACTGCCTTTCAAATCACCATTAGTTTCACTTCCCTGTGAGCCAGGGCTCAGAAATGTATGAAAGAACAAGTGAGAATGAACAGCTGCAAATTATAGGTACTACAAGCTCTAGGTTTATATTAACATCACATTTTAGATGTTTTCACATATTGAATTGCATTTGCACCCTTTTCAGCCTAACCTGCAAGTTATCCAGTAACCTATTTCTACCAGAAATATTTATATTATTTCAAAACCATCAGTAGCTTCAACATCCCTTAGGATGCTGGACATAGAAACATATATCAAAAATACAAAATAAACCAGGTACAATTAAGCATACCAGTTTGAATGCCTGGTAGTATTTTTGTGCTGTATTAGTGACTATTTTAATAGTCAACATCTAGTTGTAGTCTGATCAGGTTGAAAGTGGAAGTTTTACCATCTAGCCTGAGATTTGTAGTGTATCAACACACCTCTAATATAGTGTAACATTTTTATGCAAAGGAAAATTGCTTGGGTGTATTTTGTTTCTCTCCTAAACATGCAAAGTTAGATGGTAAGACCTTAAACTTTAACATTCTTCTACTTATAATGTTAAGTACATTTTTATATATATTCCGAAAGAATTTTTCTAAAAAAAAAAAAAAAAAGGCAACCTATGAAAAATGCACACTGATACGCTGCTTTTATTAGCATTTTTTGAAAACTGCTAAAGCATTTTAGGAAGCCTCACTACTTGGTATCTAGATTTTTCTAAGTTGTTCTTCCTCAATAGAACACAAAAACCACTGTCTACTAGTTAGAGATAAACAGTCCATAATAAAACAGAAAAACCCAAACACCGTGTGTGTACAGGATTGCTTTCCAAACACGTCTGATCAGATATTATGCAAAGGAAGGAAGATGAGAAGGGACATAAATCAGCCATGTTTCTTCTCTTCAGTATTGGAGGGGAAGAAAATAATAATCTTGTGGCTCAAGATATTCTGGAATTTCAGTGGCATTGTCTTGGCCTCTGTATCCTATTTCTTCTAAATGCTTTCACTTGAAAACATAATTAGTCAGTATTTCCCCAATAAAATCTGAGTTCACATCACATTTTAATATGACAAATTTCTATTTATAGAAATTATATATTTATATATAAATAAATTATGTATTGTTATAATTATATAATTATATATATAAATTATATTACATTTCTACCTAACTCACTTAAATTGGAGTGTACTTTCCTTGGCAATACGAATCATTAGAAACCTCTTTGAAAGTCAGGAATCAAGATGGAAAATGATCTCAAAAAAATGCAAGGAGTGATTTTTCTGCTGAGACTGCAGCATGACACATCCCTCTTTGGCTTTGCCTAATACACATAGTATTTGAGATTGTCCATAAAAAAATCACGTACCTAAGAAACTATACCCAAGCTAATTTCTCACCTCTTGGGTAACATCCCAGTCCTCAACGTCATTGCTTAAATAGCTGCACAAGGCAGCACTGTAGAATCACATTCTCTCTTCTGTGGTGCAGGGAGAAGCAGTCCTGCAGGCTTCTTTTGGGAAACCTTTTCCCAGTATGAAGACAAATTGAACTAAGAGACCAGTAACAGTGAAATTCCTGCTAAAGCAAATCGATTTGGACCCAAAGCTGTCATTTGATATAAATTTGTTTGGGAACTTGGTGATCACTGAGAACAGCTCCACTGGCTTCACTGGAAATGATACAGGGTCTACCAGAGTTAATATTCTTTGTTGCTAGTACCTCCGTTTTTATATAAATATTTGTAAACATAAAAAAAAAAGTTCTCTCTTCAGCTACTGTCCTACACCCTTATATTTACAGCTGTTACTAGAACAACAGAAACACTGAGAGTTGATGTCAGGTGAATAAAAACAGGCTGTGGTACCATCTGTGATATCATATTTTAGGAAAACCTTGGAAATGGTATGAGATTTCAGATCTTTCACAATTAGAAAGCATTTCCTCTTTACGAATTTAACTTAAAAGAGATGAAGAATTTTATTCATTCAAATTAACCCAAGAGAACTCAGTTGGGTTAAATCTGAGATTTGCTGCACCTGCTACAATCTATATACACAGGTGCCAGAGAAAAACGGCTAATGTCTTCTGGACAAAAAATTGAAATTTTTCAGCAGTTCTCGTTTAAGTGTTCACTGCAGCTTGCATTTTTTCAATATCACCTCCTAGACTTGCTATTAAAATTGTCAGGATCATGGATTTTTCTTGCATGATTTCCTTCCAGTATTACTGCTTTGTCCAAAGTCTGTTTCAAGAAACCACAATTGTGTCTCCACCACGGAGTTCACTAATAAATAGCAAAGACAAAAATGCTAGGCATGACTTTCATTAATTTAATTTAGAGGAAAATTGAAAAGGAGCAAATTATTCTTTAGTCAAGAGGACAGATATGTGCCAATAGCCTTCTTGCAGCCTCATGACTGGAACAGCTTTTTCTAGTGATGAATGAGACAGATGGGCAAGCACATGGGAAACCAGGTCTAGGTTAGAAAAGTGTTTCTGGATCGGGTGAGGTATATGAGTAAGTACTGTAGGATATCAGCAATGAACTGATGGCATTTCCAGGCTGGAAATGCATCTTCAGATCTAGGCATGGAGCAGGAGGAAAAGAGCTACTGGATGTTACATGCCAGAATTGACATGCTGCAGGTGGAAAAGTGTCCAAGCAGATTTTCCCAGGACAAGATCGGATGCATTTGCAGAGTTCCTAAAACAAAGGTAAAAATAAATCAGAGCAAGATGCTTGGACTTCAAAGTCCTGCAGCAGCAAAGCAAGGCATGTGACAGGTTAAAGATAATTGCTAAATTATACCCAAATATTCAGAATAAACTCTTCTGTGTTTAGACAGATGCTGATTTGCAAAATGCCCTGGGTTATTAGCAAAATGCCAGTTACAGCATATACCCCTTTTGTTATGTTGTCTGATTTCCTGCAATCATCAAAACATGTATCAACTAGAAAAGCATTTTCAGCAGTAGCAATATAATTCAACAAATTATTTTGCCACTGGCTACTCCTTGAGTCAAATCAAAGATAACTGATTATGGCTTGTTTTACAAGAAATTGCTTCTCAAAATGTTAGGGGTTTTGTTTACGTTAGATATCCACTAACATTAGCTATCCACTTCAGTGTAGAAACTAGCCTGCAAAGGTAAGTTGTCATATTAAGTTCCCTTAATATTACTCAGGGTTTTATTCCAGATGGAGTTAAGATTTAATGTAGGTCTGTTTTATTGACCCTCAAGGATTTACACCAAAGATAAACATGATCATGGACTTGTCTCTTTCAATCTTCGTCCTTTTATCCCCAAACACATTTGCAGAGAAACAAAGGGTTCAGAGTTTTTGTTTTACCATTAATTCTTCACCTCAATTCCTCGGCAAGAGGGAACAAGACGGAGTGGAAGTCCAGTTGCATGTTTCCTAATCCCAGTTCTGACACTAAGTAGTTGTGACTGCTTACTGATACAGTAAATTCTTTGTGCCTTGTTTTCAGAGTAGGCATAATGCTTACCCCCTAAGAGTGTTGTTGGATTCAGTGTTTTGCTTTCCTAATGCTTTGAACTCACTTCATGAAGGGTGATTAAAGCCAAGTGCTCTACAAGCCTTCCAGTGGTACAACTGGGAAATATCTAGATAGAAATTAGCAGTAGCAGTTTGACTGCTATACATTGCATATATATAGAATTGGAGGTTTTGTAACAAAATCTCTGAATCTCCCCCAAAAAACCCCACAGGCCTTTCCTTTTCTTGTTTTTCTGGTTTGGTTTTTTTTTTTTTGGTTGGTTGGTTGGTTGGTTTGGTTTGTGGGTTTTTTTGTTTTTGTATTTTTTTTTAAACAGCTATTCTTCAGAGTGTTGCAAGACTAGTAGATGCAGATCTCCACTACTTTTAAAGTATGAAGCTCAATAAGGAGCCAGACACATTGGTATAAGCAGCATGGAAAAATATTGTACTTACTTCTGCGAAAGCACAAGGTTAGAGAGAGAGACAGACATACACACACAAGCAGGTGAATGCTGAAATAAGAAATACCACCTCAGATGTAAAAAGTTGACTTTTTTAGCAGGCTGAAGCAAACATCAGAGATTAACAATATTTCAGTCCAAACTCCATCTGGACAGTTCTTTAGGCTTCTGAGTAAGAAAGTAATTGTTACTGAGGGAACTGCCACCTGCAATGGCTTCACCAAGAGCTGACCCTGCACTAGAGTTTCGAACAAAAAGGGGAAGACACAGAAATAACTAGAGAGGGTATGATTTACAAATAATGAATACAACAGTTCCTGAAGGAATGCAAACTGATTTGAATAGAAACAGCAAATACAAATGGGAGCAACCCAATTGGCATATCTAGATCCTGACAGGGCATGGAGACCTGAAAACTGCTGCTTTGGAGGTTAAAGAAAGTGCTTCAAGTTTCATTATACTACAAGGAACAGGCCATAAATAGAAAGAGTTATTCTCACTATGCAAGAAGATGAGTCTCTTGGCAGTTCAAGCAATTAAGTATATCTGCAATGACTCCTAATAGAAAGATCCACCATTGTTTTGTCACGATTTCTATTCTGATTACAAACAGCAAGAGCCAGTCACAAAAACAAATGGAGACCCATTGAAAACCTGCAGATCTAAATGCTCCTCAATTTGGGAAAAGGCTGGATATGAACTTTACAATTCAAGTCCATCTATACAACAGAACCTTGAAGAGGCAACAGCATCACAAATTCCACAGATTTTACTAACTTACAGGATTTTTCTGTGTTCTGTGGGGATCCAGGTGACTAAAAGATAACCTAGATCCAGACAGTTGCCAATTCCACCATGCTGGTATGGACCATTATTATCAGAAAATCAGAAAGATGTTTCAGGCGAATGAGCAAGGCCAAACAATGTCCACTTTTCATTCTCCTTGGAACTCACAGCACCTCAAGGGTAAGAGTTAATAAAGGAAAGAGTTAATAAAACATTAGATTGGACTGTATGCTTATTTGCTTTCTGTTTGTGTCTTTGTCTTGCATTCAAGATCCTCTCCAATCTTGGAGATTAGTTTTTTCTTATGCTACCATAACACTGAAAAAACTTCACTAGCAGGAGAACGTGAATGACCTCAACCAGCCACTACTGTGAGAATCACAGCAAAACCTTGAGAACTTGTAACGTGAAGTGGTAAAAAGTTAACTCACGGTGATGGTTCTATTTGCACCACAAAATGCAATTTATCAAGGTGTCGAGACACAACACAGTTCAATTTTGAAGCTCATGACCATAATTTTATACGTACACATGGTGTCTATGGGCACAGAGCTCTTTGCTCCAGATTGGGCTCATGTCAGAAGGCTTGTCCAGGCACGCTACTTCCGATCACTCCCTTCCCATCTGCTCTGTCCCAGGCCAAGCCAGAACTCAAAAAACCTGCCTTGCAGTGCAAGAGTGGAGGCTGGAGAGGGGCAGTATGACTCAGTTCCATGCTGGCACAATTGTTACTTCCATTCCACCCGTTAAGCCAGAGGCACAACATAGGCAGAAGAATGCAAAAGAGTTATGTTTGTCGTTTACTCGAGTGTTTTGCTAACCCTGCCATGCTGCCTTCTGGACAGCTGCTTTCCTCCCCTGCATCTAAAATCGCCTGTGCCAAAAATGGAGCCAGTATTAGCTGAAACAAAAAATACCTTCCGACTGAGTAAGTACTCAATAATACCCTTGAGTAATGCAGGATGGTAATAAGTAAACATAATCTATATATTTATGCAAGCAGTTATTCAAATAATGCATATGACACGTGACAAGTACACAGACATACATGACAGCTTCTCAAAAGAGAAGATGATGAAAGCAACAGAACAGTTCCTTTGTATGACGTTTTTCTGAAGATGCTCTCAACACACTATGAACACTCAGATCCTGCATTTCAAAAAAGAGAGAAATTATTCCATGAACTCTACAGATCAGAAAACTGAGACAGGAGTTTGGGAGACCTTGCCAGCATTAAAAGGAATCAATAAAGTCTCTATAAATGACAGTTAAAAGGCAGCAAATCTAAAGTACAGATAAAAGGAACAACAGCTGCAGGGATACATTGCCTGATACCAACAGGGAATTCTGTAGGAAATTGAAAGAGTTATTGAGCATATAATTTCCTAGCATCCACACACACACACACACACACACACATTGCCCTTTCCTCAAAATGCCTCACAACATGGAAGGAGACTGTATTCTCTCTCAGAATGAGAAGCAAAAGATGGAAGCACATCACCCCAAAACATTGCAGCAGAGTAAAGCCTAAAGTGTGAAAAGAGTTTGGAGGAACTGCACACGTAAGTATTCTCTTACAAAACAACCTGAAACCTTTGTTTCAGCATAGTGCAAAGCAAAGCCCCTTAGCTGTGGCTAGGCTTTCTGCTAAGCTTTCTAATTTTATTTGAACACGGAACCCAAATCAAATCCAGAGGATGCAAAGCAGTAAGGATTGAAACAAAAGGTTTCTATAAAGCAAAGGGCACACTGATCTAAATTATCTGTTTTATAAAGCACAAAGCCCAGGCTTGCCATTAAATTCTCTTTCCTGCAAAGAAAATAGGAAACTACAAAACAGCATAGTTAGAAAGTGGAAAATATGCTGAAGGAAGGCATTTTAGCTGATGGCTTTAAAATTCAAAGAGACTTTTCAGAAGGAAGAGATCAGAATGAGACTGAACTCAATTGTTTGGGCTGTTGTCTAACAGCATCAAATTTGGGACAATTTAGCTGTGCAGGAAAGGAAGTACTTCTGGAGAGGAACACATCTGCATACCAAAAAGACTAGGTAGAACATAGCATAAACTTATTTAAACCTTCAAAAAGAACTTTTTGAGTAATGTTTTCATATAATGAAATGAAAGAAAGAAAGATGGCTCTGACTAGAGAATAACTTTTGTGCTTTTGTGATTTGGTATACCCATCAAACAAAGATAACATTAGCTTACATGGAACTTTTGTACCTAAGTAATGTCTTTAAAAATTCTCTATTGCAGGCCACGTGACAATGCTCAGTGTAAACCAGCTTTAGAAAAGTAGCTGCAGACTCTGAAAAATCAAGCAGTGTCATATCTTCTGTTACAGCCTACATTGCTGTTTGGCAAAGATAGGCAGGTTCTGATTCACCTTTTTTGTTGTTCTTTGCAATTACAACTAAAGGCACTGAGAGACAATTCCTATAACCCAAATGGGTACTAGTGTATTGATACCATGGAAATACCTTAAAGATACCTTGAAATTAAGGCAGCACAGATCTACCCTAACACTTCCAGCTGCTCCAGGAAGACAGTGGATATGGGGCTGAACAGAGAGGAAGCAACAACACAAGAGGAAGACAATCAACCTACAAATTGTCCTTAGTAGGCAAAAAATGTCAGTATTTCCTATACAGCACATGAACAGCAAATATGATATGTCTAGGCCACTGGGCAGGCACAGCAGTCTGAAAAACGCCATTTGGAAGTTAGGCAGTTAAGACATCCTGCATGTCCTGATTTCTTTTTCCCTCAGAGTTAAAAGGTTTCAAGTCAGAAAAATGAGAACATGCTGTGGAAAACTCAGACAGATCACATCCCTGCAGAAATTTTGCACATCTCCACTCCCAATTGCATCTCATCTGTCTCAGTCTGGACACTAAAGATACTGAAATAAGCTCATAGGCAAAACTAGAACATCATTCCAATTTTCACAAGCATTTATGTATCTTTGGACCAAACCAAGTTTAAGTGAAAGACTGCCAGGATAACCATTGATCAGGGAATAGTAATAAATGCTCAAAAAATTATATTCCAAAAGGGATGTATTTGTTTTCCTGTCCTCCTCCTCTAGCTGAGCATCACAGCTTGGCACTCATACTTGCTGCTGCTGTTACTTAGGCCCATAGGCATTTTTTCCTATCAATCATTATTCTGACTACACCTACTTTCAGAAACATTATTGAAACACAGGCAAAATGTTTCAGAACACAGAAGGAGGACTGGAAGCATTCTTTTAACACAGGTTTAATTACAACTACTAAGTCAGTAAATTATTTGTATATAACTGTAAAGAATAACCAGACAAACACTACCTCCCTTCAGAAACATCAAGAGAGTCTTTCAGGTTTGAAAAAGAAGGATATGATGTTCACCAAAAGCATCAGAAGACTGTAAAGAAAGAGCCTAATAACAAACTTCAAAATAACTTCTCAGTTCATTGGAGATAGTAAAAAATGTCAGGAACATAACGAGTTAATGGTACAGCACTCACATGTATTTGTAGGGAAAAAAAAAGTCAGAATAAAGACAGACAAAACCCAAGAACAATCTGAAAAAGTATTCCTACACTCAAGGCAGCACTTAAGCATGTACCCATTTTTAAGTATATACTTAAAACCCTAATTAAAATATGTTTAAGTGCTTTCCTGATTTGAGGCCAAAGAATTCAATTATATGCTAATGGAAAAAATTTGGCAGTATTCTTAGCATTCTACTTACTATTGCAATGCAAAGGAGTTACTAAAAGACAAAATACTGCATGAGGTAAAGCATGGATCTTCTAAGTAAAAGTTGCAACTAGCCTGGCTACTGCACTACTGAATTGTACCCAGTCATAAAAATCAGTTCTTCAAGGGGAAATAGAAATTATAGCTGAACTGGAAGGCAGACAGGTTGAGATCACAGAAACATGGTGTTTTCAAGCAAGTTTCAAGCATATTTTAAATATGTATGTTCAAAAAAAGAAATATAAATGTACCATACTGGTATGAAGAGTGTAAATGAAATTATGTCAAACCAGAGGATGCAGCAACAGAACAGGATTTAGGCAAATTTGATATGCCAAAAAAAGGTTATTGAACAAAAACCAGTATCTGGCCACAGAGAATGAAATGGGTTTTGGGTAGATCTAAGTAATGCTATACTGAAAGAACACCAGAAAATGTGTTACATTATTGAATCTCCACAAATACAAACACAAGCCATTAGAATATAATGAGGTTACAAGCAGAGCTGTATTTTCTTCCACACTTCAGGAAGAGGACACTGAGCATATGAAGTTGAGACTAGTAATGCCAATACTACCACTACTACTACTATTTCTACTACTACTACTAAAGGTAAATAAGTCTATTAAGATTATTATATATCTTTATTTACAAGCTGTAATCAAGGGTTAGCACTGAGCATGTTAGACAAACCTGGAAGTTCCAGGAAATGTTGCATGTGCCTAACTGACACTAGTGCTCAGTTTCAGAACTTCAGAAACTACCTTAGTGATGCTAAATTCAGAAAAGATGAATTTAAAAGCATTTCAGCTCAACACTAAATTTTAAAGCTTCCATTTCTTACAGAAGGCCTACCTCTCAGAAAACATAGGCAGCCTTAATAATAGAATGAGAGATGTAAACATAATTTTCAATACACAAGGAGACCTTAGAAAATCAACATTCAGACTAATACAGCTGATGGAGAGAAAAATAAACTACAACACTCAACATATAAGAATGAAATCTAGAGAGCTATGATGGAATGGGAAAAGCAAATAAACAAAGACATTAAACCAAACAAATTCTTGAAGCATGCCTAAAGCAAGCAAACAAAGAATCTGCTGGGAAGAAAAAAGAGAAAGGGGATAAAGACCACTTGGAGAAACAATATGATTGTGTTAAATAAGTTCTCGATGAAAAAAACCTTATACAAATACATATCCTGATCCCAGAACTATTTTCAAATAACAGAGATGAGACATTGCCAGGAAGGAGGGGATCAAAAAGATACTGAAGAGGCAAGTTAAAGAGAAATGCATCAACAGGGTTGCCCAGCACACACGTAGGACTTCTGGCAAAGCTCACATTGAAGTGGATGAACACCTTAAAAATCACAGTAAAACAGCTGCATTGTAACACATAAAAAACACACCCAAGTTCCTCTTCTCACTCTCTATATGCAACATGTTTTGGCCCATCTGTACAGTTACTCTCTGTACAACTATTGTATTCCACAGCACAGAATAGAATTCTCTCCCATGCTTTGGCAAAAAAAATCCATCTGCAATTCCCCTGTTCTCAGGCTTTGCTAGAAGTCCACAGTATTCACCAGCTGACAAACCAAACCTAACCATGATGTCATTCAGGCCTTGATATTAGATCCCAGGTATTTGGGTGTTAACTGATTTCCTTCTCCCTCAGAATCAGAATGCTGATTTCTATACTGTATTATTACACTTCAACATCTTGGATTTAAATACATGCACTGTATTAGAAGGATAATTTGCACGAGTTCAAAATAGCTGTGTTAACCTTTAAGGTTTTGCCATTTGTTTGTGTAGGCCATTTCCAGTCACTGCAGAAAATATCAAAGGTGATCTCAATAGGCAGTACTTTTTCCATAAAACCATTCTAGAAACATTTCAAAAATAAGAAAACACATTACTGGCACAACTACTGCTCCTGTGTTCCCTTGGGGACATCTTTATAGGTATCCATTAGGGAAAACACACACAACCCACAACTCTAATCTATGATTTCTAGTCCCTTTTCTACACGTAACAATCACTGTATGAGACAGTAGATTCACATGTATTTTAAATGGTATAACACAACACTGAAACGAGAAGAAGCTGTCATACCCTCTCCTGTCACTTCCTCTCATCCCTAAACTGCTGCCCACTCCATGCAGAAAAGTATTTTTGTGGTCAGAAACAGAACTGAACTAAAGAACTGATGCAGTTTCCCAGTCTGGATAGAAGGAAGCTGGGACATCACAGCAATGCTGTGTTACTGCATGTGTGCAGTGTTTGTGGAACTACAGGACAGAAGAGGTCATGTCAGGACCAAAACTAAGACAGTAACGTCCCTCCACTACTATGATCTTAGAGCTCTAAAGCAGAACAAACATTTTAGCTGTCCTCTCGTTAGGCTCTTCTCTATTGCTACAATGAGAGAAAATACATTACATCCCTGTTTCTGACCCGATTGGTTCTTAGAATTTGAGGTCAGCCAGCCATGATTGGAGAACTGGCTATAGCCCCATGTATACCTCAAACTACTAGACTTTTTTTTTTTTTTTAAATATGAAGGAAGCTGTTACCTAAGAGGCTATTTGTCTAATTAATTTTAAATTATATTGTTTGGAGGTGTTTATGATTTTGAACACTGTAAATTTTCTCACTGAGATGCAGAGCAGAAAGCCAAGCTGCTAAACAAACCATGAGGCATCAAATGTGATTTGCAGCAGCTGCACCCTCCCCATTCTGTGACCCACAAGATACACCTTTTGCACAGCCTTCAGTCTTTGATTGTTGAAGAATCAAACCATAGAACTATGGAATTTTGGGAGTTGGAAGGGACCTTGGAGATCATCTAGCTCCAGCACATCCCCCTGGGCAGGACACCTTTCACTAGATCAGGTTGCTCAAAGCCCCATCCAATCTGTCACTGAACATTTCCAGGGAGGGACTGCCACAACTTCCCTGGGAAACTTTTTCCGCTGTCTCACCACCCTCACAGTAAAGAATTTCTTCCTAATATCTAATCTAAATCTACCCTCTTCCAGATTGAAACCGGTACCCCTCATCCTACCTCTACATGCCCTTGTTAGAAGTCCCTCCTCAGCTTTCCTCTAGGCCCCCTTCATCTGCTGGAAGGCTGCTATAAGGTCTTCAGCCTTCTCCAGAATGAACCACCCCAACTCTCTCAGTCTGTCCCCATAGCAGAGCTGCTCCAGCCCTCTGATCATGTTCATGGCCCTCCTCTGGACTTGCTCCAGCAGCTCCATGTCCTTCTTGTGCTGGAGCTGGACACAGTAAGCCAGCTGAGGTCTCAGGAGAGCAGAGCAGAGGGGGAGAATCACCTCCCTGTACCTGCTGGTCACACTTCCTTTGATGCAGGCCAGGGTATGGTTGGCTTTCTGGGCTTCAAGCACACAGTCCCAGCTTCTGCTGAGCTTCTCATCAACCATCACTCCAAAGTCCTTCTGCTCTCAATCCGTTCTCCACCCAACCTGCATTTTTACTTGGGATTGCCCCAACCCATGTGCAGGATCTTGCACCTGGCTTTTTGGACCTTCATGCAGTTTGAAAGGGCCCACCCCTCCAGCCTGTCAAGGTCCCTCTGGATGGCATCCAGAATCCTAGTCAGAATTTATTTTTAATTTCCCAGGGAGATTATTTCTTCAAAGATAACAGCAAAAATGTTTTGCAGAACAATAGACTTCAGAGCAATGTTTACATAAATGCTCTTCTCTAAAAGAGAAAGATTATAAGCATGTAGTATTTACAGAGATACACTTCCTTTAAAAATACCATTTTCTGCATTACAGCTGGTGATTAATACACATGCCTGTTCTGCAACACTAAGGCACCTTGTACTAACTCTTCAGAAACTTTCTAAATAAGCATTTAACTATTGTACAGAAATGAAAAGCAAACAATTGCATAAAACCTGAAGAAAACCTTGTAGCATGTGTTTAGGATTTGCCTGTTAAAATTTCTATTAAGACAACTACCTAGAGCAGCAGCTGGTCACATCCCACATAAATTCAGCTGTTTTTCTCTCTAATTTCGTTGAAAAAGTTGAGCATACCAAGAAAACAACTTCCAGTGAAGTTATTCTGCCACCTGCTGTTGCTTCAATGGATACACTATTTGAATTCAAATATTTTCAATTAAAAAAAATCCTCATTTAAAAAAGAGGATACTTTGTTATTGCAGAAGAAGGTCTAGTTATTAACTATAAACTACTAATACATTACAATCTTTTTCTCTTGTTGACCTATCGAGTGTGTGACCCTAAAGACGCATAGAACCAAGATGGAGGGGGCCAGGGCAAAGAAGGGGCAGCCTGGTGTAAGGGAAAAGCCTGGTAGTTTAAAAAAAAAATTTAAAAATAATCACAAAACCCTCACAAAACAAAGTATTGTCATGAATCTTCTAAAATACACACAGGAAAAAATGTCTAAAAGCCTTTTATTTTAAAAACTGTGATCCCAAGCACTGCTAGATTACAGTATCAAAACAATAATTAAAAAGAAAAGGTTAAAAGAAATACTGAAATTCAACAATCTACAATCACTGTCTGAGTGGGGGAAAGAGAAAATACAAGTGGTATTGAAAAGGTAATGCTGCTTACACCGTCAGCTCTTGCAGTCATACAGATGGGAATTTGGCAAATCTGACAAGTTCTTTTCAAAAAGCCAGTGACAGTAAGCTGGACATTCCCACACTGCTGCTGCACTCCACACCAGCTGGCAGCACCCACTACTTATTGTCAGGACAGCAATGACAAGTGCCACCCCTTCATCTCAGGCCACGCACACCACCTTCTCACAGAGCTGCAGCTATGTCAGATGGTGTTCTTACGCTGCTCATCCATTTGTACACTCTTAATATTTGTCTCCAGCATAGGAGGGTAGTAGTTCGATAAGAAGAGCTTAGAGGAAAGACTGAAAAAAGAATTGGAGACCCAATCAAAATGCAGAGTGAAGTTGGGGCAGGAGAGTGACTTGCTGAAAAATGATCCACACACTTCAAAAATGCTTTCAGATTTTTAATTATTATAATTCACGATAAATACCCTTCTAACCGTTACCCAAACTACAGAACACAAAAACATTTTCCAGGGGAGGGAAGCCCTGACTCCACAAAACGAACATGTATGTGACGGTCTGCTCCATCCCCTACCTGCCCTACAAACATTTCCAAACATAGCCATGGGTGGCCTCTCATCCAAACAGCATCGGACTAAACGTGCTCACGAGACTGGAGGGAGGTCACAAGACAGGACAGGATGGTTAAACCACCCTTTGTATTCAACCAATGTACTCAGTCTACTCCTCATTTAGAGCACTACTAAAAGCCTGTTCCACCTTGCAAAGCTTGGCAGCTGCCCACTCCCACTTAGAATGAATATTCAGTTGTTCCTTCAGGCCCTTCAGCCCTTTGATATCCTATTGCCTGTTACACATTAGACAGGAGTGCACCCTCTCTTTGCCAAGCAGCACATGCGTGGCAGCTTCACACCCTTTCCAAATGAAGCCTCCTAGCAATTTCTCTTTTCCCACTTGGCCAAGCAAAGAGATTACTTCTCAAAACCATGGCCCTGTGCCCCAGTGCTGGTGCTTCTCAGGGCAGTGCTCCAGCAGCTCCCCAGATGGAAGAGCATGGCCCTTGCTGCACTCTCTGCAGCGGTGGCAGAGGGGCTCAGGCACTGTTGGCTGAGTCAGATGAGCTCAGCAGGATTTTTGCCTCCTGCCTTCTGGATTTCTCATGGATTTGCCTCATTGCTGAGCAGACCTGCAACATTAATTACCGCTTTTAATTTTAAAATTAAATTCCATTTCTTATTTGCATACCATGGTGAGGAGATTTTAGCAAGATCTCGAGGCATTTATATGTTACCCACTAACTTTGACCTCCATCTGTATCAAATAATTTATATGTACTATTATTAGCCTTATATTTTGAAGCAAAATAGCAAAAAATTATGAAAAGGCAGGCAAATAAAACCTATAGCAGAGCTAGACCCTAACACACATCTTGGCCTGTCTTTTCTTTGTAATCAATACTAAATAAATCTGCAAAAAAGCACATCCATGCATTAAAATATTTTTTAAAGGTGTTTTTACTAGATACAGTTTCAGAGTTCTGTTTTCTGTACTAAAATGGAAGGTCATCCTGTACAAACTCAATATTTTTTCTGCTCCTGAATTTTGTTATCTTTTGCTGCATGTGTACATTAAGAATCTATGCAGATGTTTTAGTTTTTACCGTAAGCTAACTTCCTTATCTCTGCAATAGATGGAAGCCAACTAACATTTCTTCCAGCCTGTCTTGTTGCATTCTAACATGATTAATTTGGGTTTTTTCCCCCACGAGGTATTTTCCCATAGTAATTCCCATAAGGAATGTTATTCCTTGCAGTGCACTGTTCATATAATTCTTGTCCCTATCAATAAGACAGATAATTAGGCACTTTTCCCCTGAAGCCAGATCATCTATTGATAAAACAAAAGGCACTACCAAGGCCACACCCTATGATTTGATTAATTTGTTCTCTGACCTGTTTTTAATCACACCTGGGACTTCAGTTTTGAAAGGAAACACACCTGGACACCTCTGAAAAACAGAGGCCAAACAGATGACATCTCAGAGCTGTACCATGGCTAAACTGCCCTCCTCAGCGATTCAAAATGTTAATTATCTTGCATTTGATACTGGCAGGAGCTAAACATAGCAGACTCTTGTAAGATAAGAATGAAATAATTTTTGACACAGTGCTCATTTCAGCTGATTGTTAACAAAAGACCACCAGAAGCAAGCAAAAAGGAAATCCAATCCAACTGTCCTCTTCTGAGTTAAGTAAAATAATCCGTAACACAGCCACATTGGGAAAAAAATTATGATTTTCCCCACCTCCTCTTTGATTTGGCCATGGTGGAGGTACCAGCTTCTAAATCCAGAAAAAACACTTCTCTTAAGATCTCTGACCAACTAAGTTTCCTTATTTTTTTGTATATACATGAAGAGATCTTTAATATGGAGGAGCAGAAACGCTAACGTCCAGTGCATTGAAAAGTATCCAGAGGTGATTTTGAATCTATTGTATAATTTCTCATACACTGACAAATTGCATTATGCTGTATCAACCACTGTACACTAACATATTATTTATAGTGCTACAGAACTGCATACGTGCCTGTGACTGAGTTGTTAAACAGTCATATACATACAGTGCAACAGATAAGAAGGGGAAAGCAAAAATCTTTCAGACAAGTCAAATTTGAAGACCATTTTAGGGAAGAAATCAGATGCTCTTTCTGAAATTACCTGGAATACCTTGGTCTCCATGCAAAAAAACACACAGTGCTTTGGTGAGCTCAAGATGTTGAAACCATGGGTTTGCCTCTCATTGATCACATACCCTTTCAAGCAGTAATCTTTTACTCCAGAACATGGGCTCAGACCTGACTTAGAGGGAAGAATGCCAACAACAGCACTGGGGGTATAGGTCTGTTACCCATACACTCACCCTTGGCAGGGTTGCCATCCAGTTACTGTCCAGACTCAGCCTTACTCAGTTTGTGAACTGTGACAAAAATCACTGCCTGAGGTGGTGCAGCTATGTGACTTGCACATTATGCATCTACCATTAAAAAAAGTAAATGGAGTAACCTATTAACAAATACATCTTGCTGGGCCTGAAAAATGTGAAAACAAACAAACATTTCATAATACATATAAAAAGGCTTTTCAATTAACATCCTGTTTTGAATACACAGCAGATCCACAGCAGCCCCTGGCAACAGACTGCCAACATCTCAGCCCAGCATGCTTAGACACTTCTGGCAGTGCTTCCATTCCTACACAACAAGCCTATTTATTACCCAGCTTACCTGATCTATAGTGCAATGCAGCCAGGACCTGAAGCTATTTCCTTAAGATTGAATGAGTCAGGACATGAAAATGATTAATCAACATGAAGAGGTTTAAATGTTGCAAGAAAAGTGCTCTAAGTAATGCCTTTGCAAAGCAAGGATTGCAGCATTCAGAAAGTTGGGGCTTTCCACAGGCTGAGACAGTACTGAGATGCTTTGCTATTTCTCTCTCAACACTGTGATAAGGGCAGCAGACACACAGACAATGGTTATTTGTCTCTGATGCCACATTCAGTCAGAGAGAGCTACAGGGTACAGCTATATGACCTTCTGAAGGAAAATACTATCTTGCTGTGCCTGTGGTCCAAACAGAATGGAAAACATGTAAGTGCAATGCCAAGACCAAGCCTAACACACAGTGCATCTTGTCAGGGTTTAAAGGAGAAGCAAAGCAAATCCACATCTACCTGCAAGACACTGTTGGTACTAACGTGTAAATGCAGTAAATGAGACATTTACTTTTGCTGAAACAAAGAGGCAGCCTCCATTGCCCAGCTGAGAACACACATGCTAGCGAAGGAAGGTGCTGGTACCTGACAATCCCATGGCTTCTGCAACCTCAAGGTAATTAAAACAGGCTTAGCCAAAATCAGAAAAAAAGGATGCTCGTCATCATTCTGGTATTCATCCATGGAAATCACATGGCTGTATTGTAAGCATTAACCCTCTAAGGGGCCTGGCACAGAAATGAAGTTAGATTTCAGAGCTAGTGTCTGTGTCTTAAACAGGAAAGATGCTGTGAAGCACTGTGTTGTTTACAGAAAAAAGAAAGAGGCCAAATCAGTAGCTATGAGGGCTGGCAGTTAGATATCCTCCTGGAAAATATGGATGAAACAAAGCAACACACGTAGGCTCACATACATACAGCTCAAAAGTATTTCTTGTACCTCAATTAAAAAAAAATGTTTCTTTTGCTACAATAATATGTATGCAGGGGTGAAGGTCCTTATTTAAAATTCCCCTCATTTCATCTGTTGCACATTTATCCATTTTGTAATATGTGTGTTAATGTTTAAAAAATATTGTATGTATACACACACATACGCTTTATATTATTTCCTTACAGTTTTTGAGGAAATATATTGTTTCCAAATGCTGCCATTATTATAACCTTAGACAATGAGACTTTCACCACAGAGATTAATTACAGTGGAGACAGAGCAAAACAATCTTTTCCATGCTACCTTATCTTAGAGCTTCTAAACTACCTCTGGCTGAGTTCCTTGTTTGTAAACATTAAATCTTCAAGTGCTGAATAAATGATAGCATTTGTAACTTTTGCCAAGCTAGTAAGGACTGAGCTCCCCAACACAATGCACATGAATATGAAAGAACAGCTAGATGACAGTAATATCAGGGCTCCTATCATTTGGCAGTAACCAGTGATCTAGAGGAGTATAGATTACTACGTTTTGGCTGAGTGATGTGAACAGTGACCGATAATATTACACTTTTTATTAAAACTTAGGCAAACAAAATGTTTTCCTCACCCTCTCTTTCTTTGTTTCCTCCCTGCAATAGTCCTGTTTCTTCATCAAATCTCTTGACAATTACATTCAAAATGGCCAAGCATCATCATCTTAAACAGATTTAAAATAATGCTTCCTAAAGACTTTGCTGTGTCTTTCTCCACCTTTTGTGAGTTGTCAACTCAGGCTCAAAGGTAGACTGGGAATATCAGTGTGTGTCTTGAAGGATGCAACCTACCATCCCTAACACTGGTCATTGTGGTCACTCCTAAATATTCAGTGCTTCATCACTTCAGCAAGCCATCTACCAGTGAAAAAAGTCAGTAAAAAATAGTGGTGATGGTCTTAATTAAACTGGGCCTAAATCCTTCTCCTTAACAGCTGACCTTGATATAAGAGTCTCCTTAGAGACTTTAAAGAAGGTTGAATTTATAATGTAAGAGCTCCGGGCAGTTTTCATCACCTCAAATTACAAAGTGATTTCAATCAGTGCCGAGCATCTAGAAGTATGAATTCTGTACTACTTTACTGGCTCCTGCTTCCCTTGCTCACACAGAATCCCAGTGGGCACCTACCATTATTTTCTTCCAAGATGACCTTAAATTCAGTAAAGCACAACCTCACCGCTTCTCCCTATTAAGTGTTTGTACCCAAGGGCACACATACGTGACTTAAATCCTGTATCTGGCAGAGCAGGTGACACAACTCCCTGTTGTCCCTTCTGGACTTATTTGCTATGAACCAACACACGGCCCACGGGAGAAGGTGTCCATGCAAAGTGTCCTGCGTGCCCTGCATCTTGTGTTTAGTACCATGAAATCCACCTAGCCACAAATGGAAGTCAGCTTTAGATCTGGATGGATGATCTTAACAGAGGCAACGTGTACAAGAAGGAACAGCTGATTTCACCTTTTGCTGGGGGTTCCTTCTCTCTCCATGCAGGGATTGTTTCCAAGGTCGACTGGATTCAATACCACTACCAGGTTTATCAACTGCAATATTACCCTCAACTGGTTTTTATTGTAAGTATTGTTATCAGGTGAAGATGTTTCAATTTTTATCTGCATTTTAAACAGCTCCAGGGGACACCATTCAAATTCCTTGTATTTAGAAGATGAGATTCATACAGTAAATATAATTATCAAATGGCCTGTTTGTGAGGGGAGCAAGACTGGCAAAACCTCACAGTGTGGATGTGCCATATACTCCTCTTCCTCCTTTGTGGAGTGCTCCAAAGCTTTGCTTTCAAGTCCATAAGACTCTACATGATCACTGAGACACAGGCACCCCCAGAGGGGATGAAGCTGCAGTACAAGTAAGAAAAAAGAATGCACTGTTCTTTGCAGGAAGCTTCTGGATATGACTCTCAGGTCAGTGAGAGCTTATCACACACACTGCTCTCTCCTTTCATTCTTCCATCAGAATAAAACCCTTCATTTACATTAGTTAAATCAAAACAGTAGAAAATACAATTCTTTGGAATAATTTCAAATTTTTCCTTTTTTTCATTTTACCTATATTTTTGGCAAGCATAAGGAGATAAGAAAAACATACTCAGCTCTTCCCTACAAATCTGAAATGCAAAAATTTTGGTGTTTGAATGTATGAAGTTTATAGCACACCAGTTCTGCATTAACTCTGCTTCTCTAGGTTTTCTAGATGTGAAGCAAAAATAAATACAATGTCTTGCTAGACAGCAAGATTTAAAAAAGACCTTAAGCGTGTATTTTGACCATATGTTAAGGCTGACTGAATTAAAAATGTGAATCTTTCTGGTTCAGCATTGCAGTTTACATAAGAGATCTTATGCAGCATATTGAAATTTTCATTTCAATTTAGATTTCAGACTTTAGCCATTTTGTTCAGCTTAGACAGCAACAGAGTGGATAGCTCTACTTTAATAAATTTGTATGAATTTCTAATCAGTTCACCTTCATACATTATCACTAATAAAGCAATTATTTGTGTGGCAAACTGTTGAGGTGCATTACTCAAAATCACCTTTTGCAACACAGTTTTTATACAACAGAAATATTTCCCTTCATTTGAGGTCTGCAAAGGTTTTTGTGGGTGTTCTTGGGGATTTCTATTTGGTAGAACTCAGCTTGGGACAAAATGCAATGTTCCTTTCAGAAAAGAGCTGATTAACTGCAACCAAAACCAACACTTTATTTATGGAAACTCAGATAAGGACAAAGAAATCTCATACCTCAGAATATAAACAGTTGCTAGAGTAGTCATGGGAGTATTTCCCCACTCACCACTCCATTGCAGGGACAGGGGGAGTAAGGCAGGAGCAAGGCAGTGACTTATTCTGAGCTAGACAGAATGCAGAAGACAGATCTGCTGTAGTAAATTTTATGTTCCTTAGTCTTTGCCATCTGGCAAGTGATCCATGGCTCATGTGAAACGAGTGGGTGGTCATGGTCCAGTTTGTACTAGACATTTTTCAGGATCATGGAAAAACAAAGCAAAACAAAACATTGCAATTGGCACCAAGCGCTGCTCTTACTAGCGGCTTTCAACAGGCGAAGGACCAAACAAAACTGAAGACTAAACCTTTCCCTCTGACAGAAACGGTCACAATTTCAGAAGGAGATAAAAGCAAGCTTGTATAAGAAAGGGAAAGCTTGCAATGCTTCTGGCTCTGCCATTCTGTTTGGGATTTAAAAAGCAGAGATTTCAGCCCTTAGGACAACCAATGAATTTACCTTCCCCATGCTGATAATTCACCCTCCTATAATTACCAGCTTTGGAGCCATGAAATTTACAGCTCTGATCTCTTTTTCTGGGTAGATCTGACTCTAAAAATCTCATCTGACATTATAGAAGGCTTCCTTATCAGGGAGGGGGGAAAGAGAAAATCAAAATTTTTGTTTCTGCACAATAGGCTCAGCAGAAGGGTGGATAAACAACTACATGCAGGACACAAGCCAGGGCATTATTGTCAGTCTTCAATTTGTTTTCATAACAGCTGTGGAAAGTGAAAGCTCTTCTATAAAACTTTATTTATAGATTAACAACAATGCAGGTTTTCTGCATTATGGAATTATGTTTCAAAGCTTATCCTGCTGAAAAAGAGCCAAATACTACATTACATTATTTTATTTACATTATTTTAAATATAATACAATGCAGACTTTTCAAACACATATACCTTTAAATGAAACCATATGGTAAAGGCAGACTTGCTTTTCTTTAACCTGGAATGCTTTCATTCCAAACTTCAAGCTAAAAAGGGCTCAGGATGGGATATGTATTCCTTGTATTTCAAAGAAGAACACTCATGTAGCATACAGCAGTGGTGTGAAATGGCACCATTGGATATTTTTAACTTGTTATACCAAGTCACTGAACAACTTCAAATCTTATTTCAGCCATGGCTGAACAACAAAAGCAAATCCTAACTTCTGTTTGCTCATATAACACCAAAGCAGATACAAAAAGGCAAGCTGGACTGTACTACTCCCAGAATCTGGGAATGAATACTGAAATAATATTTATTTATTTTAAAGGATTTGCTTAATAGCTTATAACTTTGTAATACAGGATTTAAACAAATAATCTTGTGAGTTCTCATCAGCTTTCCTTTTACAAACCAAAACTGGCATGGGAACACTAAGCATCCAGACAAAAATACTTATTTGACTAAAATAGTATGATTAATAAAAGGAAGATTTTTTTTTCTATAATCTGTTTATTTTAATCTTAGACATTATTTGCAATGACTGTGGGATAAACATTTACAGAGGAAAGCTATGATTTTTGTTTACAGTCCCCCTCCATTTGCCAAGTTTTCAGGGATACACCTGGCTTCTCAGAATCCCAGAGGAAGCTTGTAATACCAGCAGGAAAAAAAGAGGGCATTTTCAGACTTGCTGACTAGACATATTTGACACAGAAAGTCAGGCATATGAGAGGTAATGATTTTTTGTGATCACTTTTCAGTATATAACCACACACTTAAAATCATCAGTGAAGAATTCGAGATGTTACATGAAAGAAAAGTTACCACCACAGCAGAATGCTTAAATCTACGCAGATATGTAATGTACAAATACACACCTGAATGTCCTTTAATGAAAAATTGGCAAGGGCAAGGATGTATTAAGGTTAAATGACTGTGGTTTGCTAAGCTATGCTTTCTTCTGTTTCTGCATAGCAGTATACAGTCCTGAATCAACAGGAAACCTCTTTCATCCATCTGATGATAGACATCAATGATGAAGCCTTTCAGAGGGCATGCTGTATTTCTAGGTTTTTAAAATATGTTGACATTTTAACAATATATACTCTTAACCTTTATTAGTCTAGCAATAACAGACAAGTAGAAGCTCTGGCAAAGCTGGCTGAAACGTGTCTGGGCCTGACCATCAGCCAGGAGACCCCAACTTGCTTTTATTGCTCCCCAGGTCCTTTTTAGAAATGAGCAACAAATACAAAGAAAAGCAAGGAATAATAAACAGAGGAAAAGATCATTAAGCAAATTCTAAAGTTCTGCCTGGTGCCAACTTCGCTCCAACAAGAGCAGGGAGTGGTGGGGGCTGTGGGCACACGGGGTACCCATGTGGGCTGCTGGTTCAGGTGTGCCTACACAGGCTGCAACTACACCTGCAGCAGTATGGCAGGCATACTGTAAACCTAATGATCATGAAATCGATCTGTCAGTGACACATTTGAAAAGAAGGACTTTTTCCTTTGAAGCTCTTCGTTCTAAAGAAGAGATGAAAAATATATTGCCAATGTCCTAAGAGATAATACCTTTTCCTAAACTAAAGAAAGGAAAAACAGCATACATACTTGCACGGTGTTTCTTCCCACTTACAAAAATAGTTTCTCCAAATCTCACTGACAAGATTTTATGACTGACTGGTCAACCAATATAAGTAAGGAAAATTCATCAACTTGAAAATAACACCAACTTAGCAAGTCACAATTTGCATGAAAAACCAAATACTTCAATCACAGCAACTAGTCTGGGCCTTGGCTTCATACTTCTTCATAAAAGCTGCCTTTAAACCATTCAGGGATTCTCCAAACCTGTATTGCAAAATCTACTGTTCCATCGTGCCGGGGATGTCTTATATGCCAAGCACTTATGTGGAGACTGCTCTTCCAAGCACTGCCCCAGCTCCATTACCTCCCTCCCCAGTTGTGTGACAAACTCATAATCCAATACTCAGCACTTCTGACTGACTGCAGCACACAGGAAGTTGTTTGAGCCTGCAGCACACCTAGTCCTACTCATTTTTGAAAAAGGTAGTGACAACTAGTTAGGGAAAAGTTCTGAAAGAGGGGAAAAAAGTGAGCTTTAATGACTGTAGAGATTAAAGAAAAAATTTATAGAAATAACTGCATAGCTTCTTTAAATAACTCAAAGTATGGGTGGAGGGACATTAGATAGTAAATACGTTAAAAAAACACCATTATCATCAGGGAAATTATTTATTCTTTTCTAACGAATTGTACTTGTGAGGGAATTTATTTCATCATTTATATGTACCTCAGATAAAACTGCACAAAAGCAAAACACATTCTCTTTTCCTGAGTGAAGTTTACCAGATGTTGTCGTCTTGGGTTTTTGAAGAAAAACAAACAAAACAAAAAACCCCCTCATGGTAATGGAGTATATCAAGGCGAAGAAAAGCTCTGAAGAAAAATAAACAGTGGAGGAAGACCAGCAGATGTTCAAAGCACTGGAAAACTCAGACCTACTATGGAAGGACAGAGGGCTAAAGTCAACCCTGCCAGGATTTGAGTTCATGGTTCTAGAAAAAACAGGATTTGAAAGATAATACATAGACCACAGAAGCATTTGTGCTCTACAGAGCTACAGCGGACATGTTGACCTGCCCTTCTTAAGAGCAAATTCTGTCAGGTTGCAAGAAAGCTTGATTGGAATTTTGCAGGCTAATGGGGAAAATAAAAATACTTAGTAGCAATCAAAATGTTTTCCTTGTCACTTTTTAATCACATTTTCCTGAGAGGACAGTAATGAAAAAATACTGATAGCTACTCATAGATCTTTCCATTTTGAAAAAGAAAACTTTCTTAGCATCTAGTTCAAATATACTGTAACACCCTTTATCCTTAAGATATTGCTGTAGTTCAACACCAACTGTAAAGAAGGCCTACTGGATTGCTAGGAAGTGACAGTATCAAATATAAGCCATTTTTCAGCTACAGAACTGTTAAAATCAACTGCTCTCAGAACTGTCAAATCTGCAGAATCACTGGTGCCTTCAGAGAAACTTTGGAAAAGATTACCTATTTAGCAATACTTCAAGTTAATATCTAGCATTAGTTCAAGTTAATATCCATAGTTTTCTTGTAACACAATGTTTCAATTACCATTTTTTAATAACTGTGTGTATAACACGCAACTGCTCAAAATCATAGGATCATTTTGGCTGGAAAAGATCTTAAGATCATTGAGTCCCACTGTAAACCTAAAACTGCTAAGTCCACCACTAAACCATGCCCATAAGCACTATGTCTACTCATCTTTCAGACAGCTCTGGGGACGGAGCCTCAATCACCCCCCTGGGCAGCCTGTTCTGATGTTTGACAACCCTTTCAGCAAAGACATTTTTTCTAATATCCAATGTAAACCTCCTTTAGCACAACTTGACACCATTTCCTCTTGCTCTACTGCTTGTTAGTTCCTTTCTCCTGCTAGCCCCACTATTCCTGATACAAGCCAGGATGCTGCTGGCCTTCTTGGCTACCTGGGCACACGTCTGGCTTATATACAGTGGGCTATTGACCAACACACCCAGGTCTTCCTCCACCAGACAGCTTTCCAACTACTCTGCCCCAAGCCTCTAGAGCTGCATGGTGTTGTTGTGACCAAAGTGCCAGATCTAACACTTGGTCTTTCTCAATTTTATACAGCTGGCCTCAGACCACTGACCCAGCCTATGCAGGTCCCTCTTTAGAGCCTTCCTACCTGTAGCAACAACACTGTGATTAAATCTAACACGAGAACTGTATGCAGAATGCGACAGTGATTTATAGATCAATGTTCAGGTTGCTAAACCCCTGTGGAACTTAGTCAAATAATTCCAATCCATCAGCTGGTACCAATCCATGTGCATAGCCCAAAAGGCAGATTTGTTCCAGAAGCTGATAACAAGCATTTGCCTTTATTAGATGGATTCAAACTCAACTCTCACTTCAAAAAGAAAATATCCTCCTAGCCAAACTAGGACTTAAGCTGAAATCTCTAGGCCCTTCTGCTAATCTTTGGCCTCTGCAGAGCTAAAGATAAACAGAGAAAAATTGTCCCTGCTGAAGACTATGCATAGCAGTACTCCTTTTGCCCAAGCACAAGATTATATATAGATGTCAATTACAAAAATGTTCATTTGCACAGAATACCAGTCTGAGCTGGATCTAGGACTGTTATGGCAAAACAATTCTCTAATGGATTAAAATCAGTCTTCTCACTGTTCTCTCCCAGGTCTCTGGAATTGTGCTTCATGTCTGCAGTCAGGCCTGCTCCTGCCACACCTTAAATGGAACCAATGTATACATCTGTAGACTACCATCATCATTTGAATTATATTAGAGCCCATAACCTCTATTCATGGATCGAGATTCTGCTGTACATCCTGCACAGCACAACCTCAGATGAATCTTCTGAAACTGCACTCACCCTGCCTATCCTGCTCCAAAAGACCTTCAGTATATCTAGGAATGCCCTTTAGAATCTGTTTATGGCATGTGTCCTTGAATTTGCCTGATCTCGTTTGCAACACCTTACTTCTGGATGGATTCTTCTTAGGTTTTTGTCATTTTATAATAATGGAGGGGAAAATCTGAAATTAAAATTCTGTTAACAGTTGCTTCCAGAATGAAGAGAAACAATCTTCAGCCATCAGTAACACAAGTCTTCCTGTACTTTGGACTCCTTTATTTGCAGATTTCCAAGCTATTCTTGGGTAAGACACCATTGTCCAATTCTTTAGTTTAACACACACTTGTATATAGAAACTTTATCTGTAATAAGATAAAGGAGATAATGAATATCAGATTTAAAGCATTCATTGAGTGATTGAAGTTCTTACAGAAATGTTGCCAGAATGAATATAGCAAAGCCAAAAAAGCTGGTATGGGGCAAGTCAGCACTGAGGCTCAGCTGCTACAACTTACTGTACTTGATTTGATACTTGCTTAATACAATAAAATCCAGAAGCAGATCTCCATAACAAAGTGTCATTTATTCCAGAATAGAAACGAAGCCCAAAACCAAAAGCTTAATTCACAGTGTACTGTTTCCACATAAGTAACCCAGACTACACTATGCAGCAGCAATAAGGGGTCTGTAGTCCCCTGCATCATCCTGGTGAATCCATGGCTCAAGTGCAAGCTTAATATGCCCAGCTAGTACACGTTCATATTTTTGCCCATCCATCTCTTCAAGCCAAGCCCATTATTCATCAGCTTCCTGCTCTGATCCCTCAGCAGGATGGAAATACAAAGCTTGACATAATGCAATCACTACTCAAAAGAGATTATTTACATGGACTGAGCTTTGGAGAGCTGGGACTTAGTGAGACAGCACTATGGCACTGGCAGGGGAGAAGTATAACAGATTGAGACCACTCTTCAGAGGGGCACAGCTCTGGCCCTGCCTCAGCACTGAAAACACTAGCTCATATTTTTCTCTTTATTATTTAGCCCTTTGCACCATACCTCCACCAACAAATTATTATAAATTCATTCTACATAACTCAACTTTAATTCCTGCTACATCAAATAATAATTAAGGTGTTCAATCAGTTTCACCTCTGTTTCTCGTACAGCATGGACTGAAGTGAGATCTACAGTCTCCCAACAATTCCAAATTCATTTTACTTGTCACACTAGTAATATGAACAGATCCCATATTTCAGAGTTTGACAAAAGTAAAAATGCTTTTTTGAACATTTATTCTTAATTAAAACCCTCAAAAAACAAAGAACAGACTGAGACTTAAAATTTCAACTAAGGTATTGGAAATGTCTTCCTAGGCCAGCACAACAGAAAACTTCAGTGGTGAAAAGATCAGACCTTAAATTCCTTCCCTTCCAAAGCACTTAATTTCATTCTGTCGAGCAATGAAAGTAGTTTTAACCACAGGATAAACTTCCTAGAAGTGGTAATTGGATTAAATATACAACATCAACCTCAAGACTTGTATATGCCATTTCTAAGGGCAAGGGACTGAAAGTGAAGAAAAAAAAAATCCTCTAGCTTGAGAGGCAAGCAAAACTACAAGCTCCAAACATCACATGTGTGTACACACAAACCTCTGGAGCAGACCCCTCAAGTACTCTCAGGCCAAGTGCCTTAAAGCACAAACAGCCACGTATTCAGATATCACCCTGAGTGAAGCACAGTTGTGTCCATCTGTGCCCATGTCTGAATGTTTTCATGCACCTGACTCAAGTCCACTGAAATCCTTTCTGTAAACTCCAAGGCTCCAAGTTCCTTTAGCTCCCAGTTGCCACATCTGGTGCAGGAGGACATCCTCAAACTGGAGAAGAGCACATTAGGCCTCTGTAGCTAAAAGAAAGTAACAGACATTAGCCTGTGGTGTAGTATTTCAAAATGGTTTTGTTGCACCCTGTGCACTTGCCCTGTCAGATGCTGCTGACTTGGGTAATGAGCACGGCTTTGCCCAACTGACATTTCAGAAGATATTTCAGAAGAAAGTTAACTTCTGTACACAAGACACATCATACTGCTGGAAAGCCAGTGATGTTGCAAGCATGGGAAAGCCCCTTGCCATTGGCTCGTGTGAAAGTCAGTCTCCAGTGTAGAAACCACAACACGATCTAGCCAACAGCAAACAGCAGTCACCTATTGCTCAAGTGCTCTCAGGGCTGCAAAGCCACAGATGGGAGTTACACAATCAAGATAACTTTTCTACTCCGCCCTGCTGGGCACATGCCTGTAAGTTTTCATCTGGAAGAATAATAATTTTTTTAAAAAAAATCAATATTTTCTTAGCTACATCCTCAAAGTTTCCCCCTGCACTTAAAAAGAGAAACTAAACAAGGAACTGTCGACCACCGTTGACATCTGAGGGCTTCAGTCACACCGTGGGAAACATCCAGCAAAACCAAGGTGAATTAAAATAACTACCATTTACAGCTTCATTAGCTGTACACAGAGAGGACTGCAGGAAAATCCAGCCTATTTTCCTACCTATAAAACACTGTCTTCTCAGCAGTATATTTTCCAGTGTACCAATCTGATCCAAATAGTCCAGTCCAGTTCCAAATACTGGAACTTTTGCCAGTTCTAAGGAAAATCTACCACATCCTTTCACTGGTACTTGGATCTTCTGCCAGTTAAAAGTCACATGTACAGAACTAAGCCAAAAGGTCTTATGCTATATATGCTTTATCCAGTAAGATTTTTTCTCTAGATCTAATGCCAAGATGGAATTTGAACAGCCTAAGTTAGAAGGGAATGCATATTCAAGGAAAATTATATCCATGTACAAACATATTTCTAAGGATCTCTATGTCAGCCTTTATTGACTTCAGTAAGTATCTCCTGATTTCCATTTTAAAGTAGCTGTAAATCTTGTTTCAGAGATTAGAAAACCTGCAGGTAGTGACCACCATTCTTACTTAAGACCGTACAGAAAGCAAACAAAGCCAGGAGCAGGGCCAAACTTGCACACTACCAGCATCTACCAATTAGGCTGTGGATTTTAAAGCTCAAAGGTGGCAAACAGCTTTCAAGGGGGCATGAATATCCTTTCTTTCTGGATCCAAAACTTTACTGCCTTTAAAAAAAAGAAATTAAACACTGTATGGAAAAAGCTGAGAAAACCATTTTCTTAAACCTTATCTGAAGTAAGTGATAAACATCTTGAAGGAATTTCAGATGAGGATCAAGTGAATCATTGCCAATTTCAGCAAAAATTAATCCTCAAAATCATTACGCTGATATTGTTTTCTTGCTTGAAAATGCTTCTCAAAACGAGGTTTTGTCACTGGTTGTATTTTTTTTTCCTTCCTGGAAGCTTCTTGAAAAGAAAAAATAGAAAGAAGACACAGAAGTACACATGGAAGTGAAATGTCTGTCCTCTTTGTTGTCACCAGTTTAGAAAAACAGAAGAAGAAAAAAGCAGCTTTTTTTTCCAGAAGCGCCATCTGTGAGACTTTTGACTCAACACAACTGTACAGCTGTGCAGAATTAACTGGGTTTTAAGGACTCTACCAATAAAAAAGCATTGTGAATCAACTTTGAAGTCTCAGTTTAGCCCACAAGTTGCCAATATTCGGGGGTTTGCCCACACTTAAACAGTATTATGCTTTCAAAAATAGAAGTTTTACTTCTTTCTTTAAAGGTTTGTTGATCTTCTCCCCCTCTGATCTGATACTCCTTCCCACCCTGTAACCAGGGTTGCAATGGAAGTCAGAACATGTCTTCGAGCACAGACTTTGATTTCAAAGTTCTCAAGCCTTTACCACAGTCTTTTACTTGTGGTAAAACCACAAGTGTTTTACCAGATCTAGCTACAGTGAAAACAACTCAATGGATATAAATATCATCACACATTTGCAGACACTGGGCAGAACCCACAAATCTTTCTTTCTGGAGAGCAGCCAGTGGGAGAATCAGAGCCTGTAAGGCTTTGTGAAAGGAAACAATTCAGCCTCCTATAACAAATGTGCTGTCCCTTAAGAATGGTGTCATGGAAATCAGAGCACATAGGAGCAGAATTTTAAAAAAAACCATGCTGCACTGCTAACCAGCTTTCCAAAGTACTTCATTTTATACCGGACAGTTACAAGAAATGAATAAAATAACAATAAATCATCTCCTCACATCTTTAAGTAAAGTAGGTGTGCTTCTCAGAATTTAAAAGCTACTTCTTGGGAAAGATGGTTAACTCTTCCCATCTTGGAGCCAGCTGTATCTCAAACCTGCTATTTCTACCAGAAAACCAAATGGATAAGTGACATGAGGAGGCTCCATAGTTTTTTTCCTTGATGATTTCTGCCTAACAAACTTATTTTACCATGTGGTCATGTGGCCTTTCTAAATACTACCAGGGTCCAAATTCTACATGGAATCATGCCTCTGACATCACACCAGTAATGAAACATTTTTCACCTGAAACGTAGCATTAAGTCATGAAAGAGAACACAGTCCAACTTTATTGTTTTCTTAAGGTTGTGCATGCCCTCCTGAACTAATGATATATAAACTAATACCAATTTTAGTAAATTTTTTAACCAAATCACCACTTTAAACATATCCTTTTTGGGAAAAAATTCCACACCAATTCCACCATCCTGAGGAGTATTTTGAATGCAATTTTCCATTACACACAATCTAACAGAGAGTGCCCAGAGTTAAGTTTTAATGCTTGAAAAGTCACTATGGAAGGGGCAAAACCAGACTTCAAATAAGCTAAAAATTAATAGGTGAGGAAGAAATATTGCATCTCCTACAAACATCTATTTAATTTTGCAGGTTTGCAGCAGGTCTGAGACCAGCGCTCTAGATAAAAACAGACTTTGTTGTTTTTTACTTCAATGTCTGTCTTATGCAACAACTTCAAATAGTTTCAATAATAAATGAATAGTCTATAAATATTTTTGTAACATTGCCCTCTGTAACACAAACACCTGCTTTCAGTCCTGTTCACATTTCCATTCATGCACAGCTTATACAAAGAGGGTGTTTGTTTCACTGAGTGAATAAGAGCAGTGAAATCAAACCAAATAGTAACCCCTAAAATTAGAGAGGTTTCTATTCCCTGTGTATAGGCTAGGAGTCTTTTCTAGCTAACTCCACATGTACATCTTAGTATTGAATTGCAAAATAATAGTTACTTGCAAATTATTACCTCCCCCAGTATGAAAACTACCATCTTAAGGCAAACAGGGTTGAACACATGGACTGCATTAGAGAGCTGCTATTTGAGAAGCAAAACAGACAGAATTTCTCCCACCAGCTTGCTCCAGCCCCTGTGTTCTCTTATGTAGCAGACTAAATTTACAGTACAATGTTCTTAAATGTTAAGCACAATTACCTTCCAAAAAGCACAAGATAAAGCTTTATCTTTCACTAATACATATAAATCTTTTACCTTGACTATTTCTGACACTGAATGCCTTGTTTGATTTGGTTACAGGAGACTCAAAGAAAACCTTACAATCCACATTTTTGCACTTAAATTCAGATTCTCTTCCCAGAAATACCCACTCCACACTGCAAATAAATCAGACTGCATCAGAGGGCATTAGGAGCTTCAGTAACCATAGCCACTGGGCTGGCTGGCTGGTACTGTGGTGTCTTGGGCCCTGCTGAGCTTATACACTGATACCTTCTGTCGTAGTGTGTTTCCCCTTCTCTCTCCTAATTCCTTACTGTTAATTTTATAGAAGAAGTGACAGGTACTCGAGGCATGAGAGCCCTAGTATGCTTACAGCACTTGCAGAAATGTCTTTTACAGTTTCAGGCTAAGAAATGTCTTACACATAAATGTATATAGGGAGCACCTCCTAGATATCAGCTAATACAGAGTATTACTTCCAAATAGATTATGTGTATTGAGGAAAAAACAAATGAACTGGAAAATACATTTTTGTCCATGGCACATGTGGAGAAAAAAGTCACATGAAACAGGTGTTAGTAACAGGATGTAATAGCACGTTTATATTAACACCATTTAATGCTCTGATATCACAAGGAGAAAAAACTGATTATATGGACCTCTATAATGCAGAAGAGCCTAATAATGTCCTAATTTCTGTCCACATGACAAAAAGCTTACAGATGCAGCTCCAAAGGCAACTTTTACTGTATTAGATCTGTGTTATTTTCTGAATTGAAGGCTTCTTGTTTATTTCTAAACTATAAGCATGATGTAACCATGGTTTTATTGTTATACTTAGAGTACAGAGCTATTCCATTAATATCTGCATATTGCACTACAACATACTCCTTTTACTAGACCTTGGCACTTTTGGGTAGACTGTATCTTAGAGGCCTGGGATATGTTTTGGATTGAGATCACAAAGTGAATGAAAGTACTAAGTGAAGGAGAGTAGAGGACAGCCCTATTAACAAGAAGCCAGAACCTTGGGAAAGCTATCTAAAGAAAACAAAGCTGTTTAAGTAACTGTTCTTCCCTTTCAATGAAACTTAAGCCAGAGGGTCACCAACTTGCAGAAGGAAACAAAAAGCTGGACGCTACTAAGATGGTTTGTGAAGCTTTTTCACTGGCAAGTTTGGTAACTGTGCAACTTCTAGTTTTGATCAGAAATACAAGAATGCAACAGTCAAGAAAAATTCACTTGCTTTCACCACCTCTTTTCCCTCTGAAATGTTATTTTGACTGCTGCCAGGAACTGTGCTGATTTTGTCAGACTGACTACATCATGGCTCTGTTAATTTCAGTTCACAAAATCTAGATAAGTATGAAAAGCACTGCTCTCAGTCATGGTTTGAAGGATGACTTTAATAACTTTCCTCAACTCAAATATATTGTTTGTGGGTTTCCACTTAAACTCAGCCTTACCTTCTCAGTGTAGCATTTTAAGTGATACTTCAACTCCTTGAAATACTTTGTCTGCACTGTGAAAACAGCTCCAGGATAAAAAACACAGTCAAGCTCTCTGCCTACGTGCCACAGGAGATGAGCAGCATGGCCACCCAATCAAGATTAGAAAGATTACACACATGAAAGTAGTTACTAGTGGTTAATCTGCTACTACACCTACAGTAACTGGGTGTAGCTGCGCCCTTTCTAACAATGTCAAGGTTGTACTCATTTAGCCATCCACCACACATGAAAAGACAAACAGTTTCTGGCACTGAAACCTACCTCAGTCTATTTAGAGCATGTGGGTATCACAACAGTGATTCAGAGCAGGAGAAGGTTGAGGTCACTCCTCGGCCAGACGTGACGACTTAGGGCAAAAATATTTTAACTCCCTGTGGGTTGGTTAGGTTTTGAAGCAGTTCCTCTGGCAAGCAGAAAGCAGCAATTAATTTAGTGTAGTAGATAGGATTTTTATTTCTAACCGTAATAGATCTTCCTCTATGAGAGAACTACTCAGAACCAAGCACAGCACTGATTCAACTGCACCTGGAATAGTAAGAAAGGCTCTCAAAAAAGCTCAGCTTCTGATGGGTGAAAGTATTTTTAATTACTATTACAATTAAAGGACATCATTTGCCATTTAATTATTCATAGATGTCTCCATAAATTAATCTGGATGAAGGCAATTGTTTCCATATTTACTAATAAAAAGATGCATGTACCAACTGCAAAAAGCAGCTCCTACGTTCCCCATCCCACCACGCGCTCATCTCACCTTGATGCAGGAGTGATGTAGGAGTGGAAAGCAATATAAAAATCTGTGCATACAATTTGCAGTTACTATCAAACATTTCCTTTTTATGCATCCCATATGCATCAACTAGGCACTGCACATCCAAATATGTAAGAATTATGCATAGGTACTTGGTGACATAACAGGACTCAAGAATCAGACACATAACATTAATTATTATTTCATGGAAAATACTAGAAAACAGCAATACTGACAGGTTATGAGCAGCTCACAAAATTCTACTGAACAACTTCATCCCATTCCAATACTATTAATTTTTACTAAAATCTTTCTATAGCTCTTTTTCTATCAGAAACAAAATGGAAACTTTTTTCACTATTGTAGTTCTCCTGTACTGTTTGTTTTTATCTGGGACTGTTAGCAAATATTATGTGCACAGCTGTATTTTGTATGTCAGCAATCCTGTGAGAAAAACATAAATGCTCTGAATGCTCTGCCCTGTTTCTTCAGGATGGAATGGCCTACAGACAAACCATTAATAACTTTCAGAGTAATATGTTGAGCCAATCTTTGATTTTAAACAAACAGAAATCCATAGATATGAACATGAAACAAAGCTGAAGCCAATGCACTGCATATTTACAGTCATGAGCACCACAGCACAGTTTTGGGCAGAAATTAAGAATGCTGCAGCCACATGAAACTCTGAGAAAATGCAGCAGGCATTGAGCTGTCTATGTAAGACAACTCCCATTCTCATGGGAAATGTCACTTTTGTCAAGCACAGAATTTGGACTCAGTAATTACGGCACTTAAGGAAACATTATTTACTTATTTTTACTAGACAATCGATTATAAATAATTACTTCTCAGATGGGAAAGAAGAGTTTTTAAGTGAAAAACCTGTTTTTCCATCCTAACAACTGAAATACTTGAATGTCTTTATTGTATATATTGTCTGTTGCTTTTATTTCTGCTCATTTTTCTGTGTCCAGTACACATGAAGTGTGAAGTCAGGTGAATGTTCTTGTTAAACAGGGAGGTAAAACACTAAAGCCTGAGCCACACATTACAGAATACGAGGTGATTGCTTGTATGCAGTTACTCAGAGGGTCCACATCACCAAACTTAACCTTAAACACAGAGGTTATGTTCAATTCTTTGCTCAAGAAAGCTGGTTGTACAGCATTGTGGCTGCCAGAAAATCTTCTTTTGTATAGTATATCCAGGAAATGGCTGAAATACAGTAAAATATGCCATTTTTCACATGTATGTGTAAACTGTAATACTTGAGTGTTTTAACATTCTCTTCCAGCAATTTCGGACCTTCTCATTTATCAAAGACCCTGCCAGCTCAGGCAATACTTCCACAGATGTTTCTTTGTGCTGCACTCTCAGCCTCAGCAGCTCCCATCAGTACCATTTCTGCAGCACCACATGTTGAGCCAGGGAACTGGTCAACATTTAAACTAACTCAACCTTTTTTCCTTTTTATACAGATTGTTTTATTTATTTATGTTCATTTATATTCATTTATTCATTAATTGTAGTTCACAGGTGGCCTCTGAAATCAGAGTTGTACCAACCCGGCTGAACAGAGGACAGAAGCAAATCACAGAAGTTCTTCTGAAGGACACCAATCAGCAGTGGATGAAGATGCCACAAGGACTGCCACAGCCTTTTTGGCACTGCTCACAGATGGGAATAATCACTGTGGGGGCAGTTACCGGGTGCTTCTGTTTCAGCAGCAAAGCAGGGTTGAAAAACTGCCAACCTTGCTTACCTCCAGCTATAGTCATTATCGTCTCATGCTACACTTTTTCAGAAGGTTATTTTTAGCTTGGATTATTTCACTGAACTATTTCACTGCATGACACCATAAACCCTTAGGCTGACATTGAAGGGGCTGTGAAGCACAGCACAGGGAAGGGAGCTAATATCCACCTTTTTACTTGGCTCCATAACAAATACCAGAACCACCTGCAGATACACCACATGACTGCAGCTTAGCAAGAGCCTTAAATTAGCAAGGATGAGTGCCAGGAGGATGGAGCCAGGCTCTTCTCAGTGATGTCCAGTGGTAGGACAAGGGGTAACGGGTACAAATTGGGCATAGGAGGTTCCATGTAAACATAAGGAAAAGCTTTTTCACTGTGAGGGTGACAGAACACTGGAACAGGCTGCCCAGTGATGTTGTGAAGTCTCCTTCTCTGGAGACAACATGTCCTGCCTGGACATGTTCCTGTGTGACCTAGGTGACCCTGCTCTGGCAGGGGGGTTGGATTTGATCATCTTTCAAAGTCCCCTTCAACCCCTAACATTATGTGATTCTGTGATTAAATAAAGATATTAAAGTCTGTAGATTTACTTCAAAGTGCAAAGTTCATTTTGCATTTTGAAGCAGCTTACTTTTTTGATTTATTGTAAAACCCTAATTCAAAAGCTACATTCACCTCTAAATGTGTTCAATCAAATGCATGAATAAAAGAAAATGTCCACCTTTCACCAACACTGTCAACAAGAAACATTTGTAGAAAGCAGTGACTGGTTTCATTAGACCAACCTGTGTAGTTAGTACAAAACCAAAAAGCCGTTCTGGCAAGCCTTCCTCAGTTAACCAAAATTTGTATTCTTAAAAGCAGCATTCCTTCTTCACAGGTACAGAATGAGAATAAAGGAAGAAAACAGAATTTTGAGAAAAATTCCTCTGACTTCTATAAGAAAAGCATTTTAAAGCTCCAAAATAATATATCCTGTCTCCTAATGTAAATAAGAAGACAATATTACAGAAAACATTTAATGAGTCAATTAGTCCACTGACCATTATTGCAAGGATCCTGCTGTTATGTAGGTGCTGTACTGACAGAAGCTGCAGTCAGATCACCCCCTACTATCTCAAATCTACACCAAGAATGTGAGACTTCAATTTAATTCAGGGCTCATTTCAGAAATTTCAGAAGCAAAACAACCCATTTGTTGGGGAACATAACATAAATCTGCACAAGCAGAGACATGGAAGCAGACAGAAGTATGAAGTACTTCTATGATAACTGCAGAGACAAAAAAAGGTAACAAGATGGCCTAAAATCACATCAACATTATCTTTTCTTCAGTAGAATCAGTTACATAGATTTATTCATCTTGAAAGTTATTACTACAAGTTGTCCAAATTCTGACAGTGTTTGTAAAATGTCAGCAATAATGAAATTCAAATAACATTGTGCAAGACATCAGTAAGATACCATCTGGAGTAATGCATTTCAAAACAGGACAGGACTACTAGACTGTAGTTTCATTAAGTGCACTAGGTTCACACAGAAAGATGAAATCTCAAAATAATGTCTTTGATAGCAGCATCAACAGGCAGACCAAGAATCAGGTTCAACTTTCAGAGCACTCTAAATGCCATCATCATCCCATGATCCTGCTCAAGTGTTTCCACTTGCTCGTATTAACTTACTTGTTCATTGAACCCTGTGCTGAGCCATTTCAGCACACTAACCCTACAGAAAGTTAACCACTTGTTTTGTTGCAGGTACCTCCTGTGCATATAAGCAGCAGAAGAACGAACAAGCACTGAAGCCAGTCTAAACTGAGAAGATGAAAGAACTGTCCAGGGATCATTTTTTTTAGCTGGGTACAGTGAACAGAGTAACAAAAGCAAGGTATGTCACCTCACGTGAGCAAACTGCTGGGTGGAAGGTATAGTACATCAGCTCACTTTGCCTCTTGAAACCACAGCCTAAGTACATCCGAGTTCTCTTGAGATATTTCTGTGGGAAATTACAGAAATTACACATGCAGCAGCAGATAAGGAGAACTTGACAGCATAGGAAAATTTAATTCAGAGTGCTTCAACACAGACCCAACTCTAGCTTGTAATATAGTTCTCAAGCAAAATAGAGGGAAAAAGTATTCTTATATTATACAAAAGAGCCAAACATACATGACATTATGTTATAAAGCCTCACTTGCATCTGCTTATGTAAGAACCCCTCAACAGCTGCAAACTGCTTCTTTTTATCAACTGGCAAGCAACGTTTTGCTGGCAAACACCAATGTTTTGCAAAGCATGAGGTGTATGTGTGTGTATACAGAAGAGATGTACAAAGCAAGAGCCCCAAGTCATCTCGAAAAAAAAACTCTTTTCATAAGGACTGAAATGACTGAGAGCATTTGTACATTCAAGATGATGGCTTTCACTATTTTCTTTCAGGAAGCACAACAGTTAAGTCGTTCTTGTGGTTATTTGCCCTGACACGTTCGTACTGGCAAGGGGGGATTCCAGTTACCTTTTTTCTGCAGGGCTCAGCACAGATTACACAAAGAGCCCAGCAATTCACCCAGTCCTCCTCACCCTGCTGAGGGCAAGAAGGTTATCAGTCTGGAAGACAGGATTAGACGTTTCTCAAGCTCTTAGCAAGAAAAACTACACAAAACCTGTTTATTGTGTTTCCACACTGCTATGGTTGCTGCTGAGCTCCACCCAGCCTCAATACATGTTTGTACAGGTGAATTGCTAAAGAAAGTAAGAAACAAGCCCTTTCTTTCTCCACACCTGAGTCTTGCAGTTTAATCCTTCACTTGCTCAGATTCATAAAAACATGATAAAATGTCATAAAGAATTTTCTTAGAGGTGAGCAAACAAAGGGCAGTAAGTGCATGACAAAGAGGCAGAAAACAAGGTTAAGGGAGTTAATTATTGCCAAGTTTAAGTGTCTAATTTCTCCTGCACAATACAGGTCTGGCTACCAGTGAACATACCCAGGTGAGCTTGAAGGACCAGACACCACTGAAAGGAAATGACAAAGTAGGAAAAGAATCCAGGAAGCACCCAAGAGGTCTCAAACCTCCCAAGCCCTTTGTCTTAGCCCGAGGCTGGCTCTGCAGAAGGCTGGGTATGAACATAAATGTAATTTTGTTCACCCTCTCTCTTTTTCATGTGCCTTTTGAGAGCACATAACTAGAACAGGAAGGTTTGAGGTGAAAAGGCAACCCAGCTGGAGGCGAATGCATCTGGCCATCTAGTAACATTTGTGACCTCCAAAGACACAGGATCCCTCCCTAAATCAAATGCCCTGAGGACTGACTTTGTTTTCTGATTTCCATGTTAGAACTTAGGCTCACCATCTATAATATTTTTCTGATCACTCTCTGTACAACTGATTCCCAAAACATGGTCTGGAAACTGGCAGCATTTGGCAACAGTGCCAGAACTACCACAAAGAAAAAATGCCAAATTTGTGGGGTATTTTTTTGTATGGCCTGTAAAAAAGTCCAGGAGTTCATAGTGTTCTTGTGGTGGAAACTGCTGCTTTTGGTGTGTGATTAAAACATAAACGATCACAGGAAGTCATCAACTGCTGTCAGACAAAATCTGTAGTTAATCTTTGAACATCAGCTGTAATGCTATCTTAAAAGCCGCCTGACTACAATGCAGACATCTTTCCTTCACGTGTTTCATTGCAATTACATTTCCTATATTGACTACTAACAAAATTGCAGCTGGAGTCAGCAGTCCAACTGCTGAATGATCAGTCCTCACAGGTAAACCAGATATTCTCTAATTTATTCTTTCCCAACTGACCAGGAATTGTGTCTGTCATCTTAGGCACTGTCTGTAAAAAAGCAGCAAATCTCCAGCAGAGAGTTTTGGTTACCCTAAGTGGAAGGCTGAAAGTACTGCATGTACATAAGCTGTCTACCTACTGACAGGTACAGGAAAAAGAAGTCAATAGCTCAGATCAAAAGCCTTTTTTTACATAAAAGCAACATTTTCTTTGACTGCAAGTGTTATTGTCAGGGTGTAGTTTTTAAGTCTGCCTAAGCTGATTAGACCTCATCATGGCCAAAAGGAGCATTCCTTGATTTACCTTGTCATGCACTACCCAGGTCTTCCTTTGTGTTGCAGTCAGAGAGCTCACCAGTGATGTGGATTAAGGTAATGCTACTACAAAGAGGCAGACTGAAATAAAAGGCTTCAGTTCCAAATACCTGTACTTAACCTGATGAGTAACAAAGACTGCATCTAATACATCACCAAGCTGCAGAAAAAGTTTAGTGACTATCCTCAGCTGGGCAGATCCTAAAATTTCTACTGAAAGTTTCAAATCCACAAGCAAGGAGTCAGCACAGATAAACAGGTGCTGGAGACTTCAGTATTAATACCAAACTTACATCTAAGTTATTACATTGCTCTCCTAAAGCTTGTCTTCAGCAAGTGTTGTAAGAGGAAGGCATTTAATAAATCAGAGAGAGACTGAGGCTCACCAGCAAAGCAGAGAACCCAGGACAGTTTCTTTATAGCTTAACATTTGGATGATGGGTAAGTTTGGGGGTGAACTAGATGATCTCAAGTAGTCTTTTCCAGCCTAAACAAGAGTGAAGAGTCTGAAAATTAATGTTATTTAATGTGAATTCCTCTGCTGGTATGTAGTAATGTTCCATTCAGTTCCCAGCCTAGGAAAGGGAATCTAAACTTGAAATATGCTTGTTCTGGCTTTCAAAAAGAAGTAAAAGTCACAAGAAATTAAAACCTGCTGCCTTGCATAATCAAAGTTTCAGCTTCCAAACTGCATACTGAAGATAGCAGAGATGTTCAGGAAGTCTAAAAAAACCAGATCCATTCAAAATCTGGCCTGCAAAGCAGTGACAACTTTTCACTTTCTTGAATAACTAATGATTCTTCATGACCCTCACTGCCATAGCAAGAGGGTAACATAGGCTGCTGCCCACCTCATCTGTCATCTTGCTTGAAGCAATTACCAATACCTGAACCTTCACAGGAAGGCCAAGAAAGTTTGCAGTGACCTACATCCTCTTACGCAGTGTTGCACGCACAGACAAGCAGTTTGGCAGCCCTAAGCTCAGTACTTTGCAACCTGCCAGGTGATAAGAGTTGTCACACTGTCCCCTTCACTCCTTCTCTAAGACCCACAGCAGTCAAATGAAGAACTAGGCCACCTGCTCCCTTCCCAACAACCACAATACAATAAACTCATTTTAACCACTGTGCTACAGGTAACCAATCAGGCATTTCGAGCAGCAGTGGCTTCCCTTAGTTCCTTAGTTACAAGATCTAACACAGCTTTGGTCATAACCTTTCAGAAGATAATAATACACATCTTAAGCACTGGCCTTCTGCCTGCTCTTGAGACTTGATGTATCAATTCCCTTCCATCACCGTGAGACAGATTTAGTGATACTGCTATGTGTTTTCCTAGAACTACCCAACACTCTTCAGATAAAATCTGACTAGATACCTGAAGCCAGATATGAGAACACTCCGTTCATTCTAAACACAGAAAGCATTATTTTGGAGAACATGCAGGGCTGGAAGTCTGAAACAATCTTCTATCGGTTTCATGAAGAGCACTAAAGCAGTGGCTCTGCCTGTAGTGAAGTTCACAACTGTCATTGATAATACATCGGCTGCCAGTAAGCAAAACATATAAATAGCCCCAGGAATAAATGAGAAGGACAACAAATCTATTCAGAACTATTGTGCACAGAAATTAATTCAAGTGACAAAACAACTATATATTTCAGTCTTACCTGGCCTATCATATAATGCTGCAAGAGCAAACCCTCATGTGACAACATGAGTCCCTCATTAAACCAGCTTTTTAGACAGAGCACTTCAACCTCTCTCTGACCTGACATAACTTTAAGAGAAACATCCTAGTGATAAACATCAAAGACTTTACAGGAGTATGTGGAAGGCACCTGCATGAGTCAGGAAAACTCAGAACAGGGTGGGGTATTATCTTTCTTTGCAGTGTGTTTTACAGCCACCCCCTTAACAACACACAGAGGCTCCTTCTCGGGATGCTGGGGGCAGAATAGGAGGAGCACAGACAGCTGGAGATGCATTACAGGACATCTGCTTGATGATTCCTGACTTCAATTTAGAAGTGCACTGTGTTGCTGGAAGAGGATGCTCTTAAAATCAAATGTGAGATATTATGTTCTGGGAAGCAGTAGAAACTTTATAGTTTGTTGTGCTTTTAACATATACACTGAATTATTTGGATAACTACTGAAGCTATGGTTTCTCCCCAATTTTTATTTTTATTCCAAAATTAAATACAGAATCTTGGGAGCTGCAACAACCTCAAAATCCTCAGCTAGAAATAACATGCAGAGCCTTACTTAAAACAGATGACATATATAAGGCTTGCTTTAACCCGAGAAAGAAAGAATCCTTGGGCCAGAAAGCTTTCTATACATACCTATATTCTATTCTATATGAAGTTCTCTCACACCTAGCTTGAGAGAATGAATAGTAACATTCTTATCGTCTCCCCCCAACAATCTTCTAAGTTGGAAAGATACAGATTTGATGTCTGGACTGTTCAGTGAATAAGGAACTGTCTGGATCGTTGCATCCAGAGAGTAGTGGTCAATGGCTTGATGTCCAGATAGAGATGGGTGACAAATGGTGTCCTTCAGGGTTCCATACTGGTACCAGTATTGTTTAATAGTGATATAGACAGTGGGATCAAAGGCACCCTCAGCAAGTTTGCAGATGACACCAAGCTGACTTGTGTGGTCAACATGCCAGCAGGGCAGGATTTCATCCAGAGGGATCTGGACAACTGGAGGAGTGGGCTCATGTGAACCTCATGAGGTTCAACATGGCCAAGTGCACGTCCTGCATCTGGGTAGTGGCAATCCCCGTTACCAATACATACTGGGGGATAATGTAATAGAGAGCAGCCCTATGGAAAGGGACTTTACAGAGTGGGTGATCAGACATTGGAATGGGCTGCCCAGGGAGGTGGTGGATCCTCCATCCCTGGAGGTTTTTAAGAAGAGACTGATGTGGCACTCAGTGCCATGGTCTGGGAACCATGGTGGCAGTGGATCAAGGGTTGGACTTGATGATCCCAGAGGTCCTTTCCAACTCGGATGGTTCTGTGATTCTGTGACTTGGAGGTACTGCTGGGCATCAGCCAACAGTGTACACTCAAAACCCAGAGAGCCAGTCGTATCCTGGGCTGCATCAAAAGAAGCATGGCCAACAAATCAAGAGAAGTGATTCTGCTCCTCTGCTCTGGTGAGACCTCACCTGGAGTACTGTGTCCAGCTCTGGAGCCCCCGAGACAAGAAGGACACAGAGCTGTTGAAACAGGTCCAGAGGAGGGCCAAAAAGATGATCACAGGGCTGGAGAACCTCTCCTACAAAACCAGGGTTGTTCAGTCTGCAGAGGAGGCGGCTTCAGGGAGACGTTATAGAAGCCATCTAGGACCTGAAGAGGGCCTACAAGAAAGCTGGGGAGGGACTGTTTATAAGGGCAAGTAGTGATAGGACAATGGCAGTGGTCTTAAACTAGAGCAGGGTATATTTAGATTAGACATTAGGAAGAAGTTCTTCACTATAAGGGTGGAGAAACACTGGAACAGGTTGCCCAGAGACTTGGTGGAGGCCCCACCCCTGGAGACATTCAAGGTCAGGCTTAATGGGGCTCTGGGACACCTGATCTCATTAAAGATTCCCTGCTCACTGCAGAGGGGTTGGATTAGATGACCTCTAAAGACCCCTTCCAATGCCACACATTCTGTTATCAACAGGGTAACATGCAAATTCTTACTTCAGTTACAGATACTCACTTTGATGTTTCAATATTTTAAAGCAATACTAATAATGACCATCTTAGCAGAAGTCACACACTGTTGAGGAATTTGGAACTGTCATCAGTGGAAATGAAGACACAGTACCATTTCTCTTCATTACACATCACTGGCATCCCCATGTTTATGAAACCAGCTCTGGCTTTTGACTTGAGGAAGACTCACCCTGAAAACCACTGATTGCCTTTCCTTATCTGGCTGGCACGCCAACATAGACATCCTGATCTAAGATATGCATTATCTCCACAAAATTCACCGTAGAATTTTTGTGAGCCAAAACAATTTCAGTGCAACCAGTCATTTTTCATTTGTTGCTACAGTTTATATACCTGATATACACAAGCTATTTCCTGTGTATATTCCATGCAGTCTTGGCAAAAGCTGATGACTGCAATAGCAGCCTCAAAACATTTTCACACAGAGGTGGTCCCTTCATCACTAAATGCCAAAGAGCAAGATCAGAATTTTCACCTGCATTTTAAAACCTGACAGCTCACATAAATACACTCTCTCCCTAAATGCTGGTGGTAAGTTTTAAATAATAGTTTTACTCCAAAAATTCAACAGAAAGCTTCAGTCCAAACTGCTGGAAGAACTTGAGAAGCATCTGAAACCAACAAATAAAATATTTACCTTACAGAAATAATTTAACATGACATATAACTCATCCAGTTTTTCCAGTATTAATCTAAATGCCAAAAGGTAACACCTAACCATTGTGTTTATGAAGCTGATCTACCAGTTTTGTTTACTTCATCTGATTTATAAAGACAAATATATTAGGTGTCCGATATATTGTATCTGGCCCTGGGCAAGGAAATCCAAAAGGTGTGTAATATTTTATTTATTGTTCACATGGAAACAACCACAGTTCTTACAAATTAACATAGCACCTTTGGTCAGTGTTCACCAGTAATGAAATTACACTGGCTGGAAGGTACTTAACAGATCTGCAAACAATTTAACTACCATACCAGATACCTGTTCTTAAAAATGGTACTGTCACCTTAAGCTTGTTCTCAGGATGAAATCCCGACTGTGAAACATACATACAAAGGTGTATTCAGCCTAAAATGACAGGACCATATGATCACTGACTCTTGTCATATTTGAAATTTGGAACTTATTCAGAATCTTGTGAAATTTCATACTGACTGAGAGATGGAGCATGTTACCACTTCTGTGCTAAAACTATATAGTGTGAGAAGAGTATCCAGATCAGCCAACTACTGATAAGGTCAGTATCACCACTGCAAGAAGTATTATCAGCTGTGTCCTCCATTTGGGCACCATTTATCCACTACACATCGACTGCTTGTGAAGTTACATGCCCTACAGTTTTCTCTTACAGTACTTGCTAAATTCAAGAAAAATGTCAAATGCTTTTTTGATGAAGAACAAGTTTACTCTCTATAAATATATATTACTTAGACTGTGTCTAGCAGTCACAGGAAGTGCTGTATCATCCTTCCACAGACCAGTTTAGTAGAGCTTTTAAATATCTTATTTTGGGAATTTTCTTTTATGAACCTCCATAAATTGCTTAAGTAAAGAAAATTTCACAAGTGTGTAAACACCAGGCTTTGTTTGTTTTCACGTATTATTGCAGGGGTAAAACAGTTAATTTTCCATAAAGCACAGAATACTGCCCTGGGCATCATGATAATTAGAGAAGGTCCCTACTTTGAGAAAACATTAGATCTACAGGAAGCAACTGATGTAATTTTTAATATAACTGATAAGATAACTAATAGTTTTTCTCACTATTGAAGACAGATCAGTTTCCAAAACCCACAGCAATTTATTATCTTTAAGGAATATGCTTTATTAAGTGAGACAAAAATAAAGGAAAGCATAAACTGCTCAAACTTCTGGCTCACTCCAGTTTATTTTGCCTCTCGATACAGTGTGCCTGAAAAAATCCTCCCATTCTTCATCACCAGTGATCCCTCAGCTCCTTACAAAAGGAAAAAAGGAAATTTTACAAATTGGGTAGAATGAGGAGGAAATGAAAAACACATATGTGCAATATTCTCACAAGGCTTCTCTCATACTTCGGTTCTGCACAGCAAATGAATTTAAGTCCCTAAAATTGTATTTTAAAGCCAACTCAGCTTCCTTTGAAGTTAGGGGTGGGGAAAGAGATGGAGAGGATCCATGCCTTTAGCAGGGAAAACAGATATTTTGTCAGTAATTTTTGGGATGGTGATGAGGGAACTGTACTGGAGTTGACGATCCTTCTAGATCTGTCTATGCATCTCTTTTCAGTAACTTTCAAACTGCATGTCCTTTCCACTAGGAGCACAGACTGCAGACATTCCAAAGGAGTCACTCCCTGGTCAGAAAAAAACAATTTGGGGAAACTCTGCCTCAACAGAACATAACTCCAGAACACCCAACCAACATGCCCCCTTCTCCACTCTAAATTTGGCTGAACAAATTTTGCCGAATGGAAAAAGTTGTTTAGAAGCTTCGTCAAGAGCTGGTCAGGAGAGTTGAGGCAATTCTTTTCACTAGCACTGCTATGACTTCTGTTCATTTGCAGGCATTTTCAAGCCTTTCAACAGTTAAGTGTCTTTGGTATAACTCCTATGTCTCTAAATCAATAGCTTTAGGGGATTATATAACTTTGATAGGCAGTGGCAAAAAATTTCACTACTATACAGATGAACACAGTCTTTAACATGGAAGCAAGCAAAAATGATAAAGATACAGTACTCAGAAAGACCCAGACTCTTTTTCCCTACCCGTAAGTGTCAGTATGTTCTTATTTTCCAAAATCTAAATTCCAAGTGGGGAAGCTGGGCAACGATATTCTTGTAACTTAGAAGATACGGGAACACATGGTAGTGATGAAGAACCCCAGAACTTACAGAACTACTTCATTCAGGTTCTGGTAAGTCACAACAACTAGAAACAGATATTTTAATTAGTAACAACTGGAAAGAAATATTTTAATTCTAACAAAAAGAGAAGGCCCACAGCTCTGCAGTGGAATGTAGAATATTTTCTTTCAACATGGTGGGTAGACCAAAGGGTCTAAAGGATCACTGTATCAGTAGTATTTTGACTTCATCACAGACCACTGATCAACTCACATGATTTTGCTGGCTAAATGCTTGTAAACATTATGATCAGTTTTGTGAGTCAGCTTAAGGTATCAGTGGACACAACATAACACCTCAATGCTACTGCTCCTACAAGAGCTGTACACCTGAGTGGAAATCAAGAAACCCCCAGGGGCACACAGAAGAAAACTCTCAATTCTCCAAATATTCCATAGACACATTCAAGCTCTATGTGCACTAGCAGTGAATGTTTCAGCTTTTTACCTTTTTAACCTACTACTATTACTTCTAAAATTCAAATCACAGTTATCTTAGGGGATGTCAAGACCATGAAAAAATCAGGTTTTTGAAGCATGCAGTCAAAGCCTGTCCTACACCACACTGTTACCATGCAGGAATTTGTCTTAGGTCCTCAACTAAGCCCAAAGAAAGCATGGCTTAAGGAGACACCAGCAAAATGCACTAGTTCTACCCTAGCAAGACTATCTTCAAATTAAAACAGTGTTATAGATTGATATATCCCCTTTAGGAGAAAAAAGCAATGACAACTGTCTCAAGATTTAACCCAAAGAATACCAAACATATGCACTACCTAGTTGTCAACTCAGTCATAAAGTGTATTAGGAGTTCTGTTGGTGCTCTCAAAAAGACATTGTGTCACTGTATGCTAGGCTGTTCAACCTTCTCCTCATGTTATTGTCACCTTAAAAATGAAAGTAAAGCTTTATATTGCAAGGCTGAAGTGGTGGGGCTTTCATAGGTGTGGTATCTGTATTTCTATCAACAGATGAGGAAAAAAAAAAAAGAAACTGTACAAATCACATATAGGAATGACTCTTTAATGAAAAACCTCTAAATTGTGTTGGAAGTCATAAGGAACCCTATGAAAGCAAAAACAGTATGCACAGACTGAAGCCAAGAATGGACTTCTCAAAAAAAAACAAGGAAAAAAATTCAGTTCACTCATTTAATTAGAGGCAAAACATACCCTGAAAAGAAACTGTGTTTTGCAAATCATGAAAACTGCAAGTGCTGTTTCCCATGTAACTAGCATACTATCACTGATTTCTAGTATGAAAGACCATAAAACTATTAGGTGGTGGAAAGAACAGTAAATTCTGGGTATTTGAAGATTTAAACAGAACTATTTCTGGTTTTATTAGGCATATCAAAATCATGGCTAAACCCCAGCAGTAGGCTGGTGCTTTTAGGAAAACTGTACTTAAATCAGTAAAAGTTTATATTTCTTGGCACACAGGCACAATCCTAACAAGTGTCTTTAAAATCTAGTACCTTGGTGGAGGTAACATTTACTGTTTGCTATACTTCTGGTTGCTAGGGGTTACCACAGAGGTCCTGTTTTTCTGTGACATCAGCTGCATTCCAACAGAAATGTGTGCCCAGGAGTTTTCGTAATGACTGTACTCCTTGGCCAAAATCCTCTACACCTGCAGACCAGCTGAGTAAAACAAAAAGCCAAGAAGAATTGAACTAGAATTTCTGACTTAGCTCCTATCCATGAGAAATTACTGGTTTTGTTCCTCAAACCTATTCTTGAACGTTGTCTGGACCAAACTGAGTATCTGCGAATCGTTGATCCTCATTCAAGTAACTGCTTGACTCTGAGACCCCACAGTTCACTTCATTACAAGTCCAACACACTCCACACCAAATCAAAGAGGTCAATTGTATTTTAAAATGCAGTGCACAATTTTTCCAAAAATAGTATGCCTTGCCTCTCTTACACATCTCTCATTTGTTTCTTTTTCTAAGAAGCTGATGAAAAGATTCTATTTCCATTGAGAGACCATGAAAAGCCATCTGTTTGTGAGACATACAGATCCTTTAGTCAAATAAAATCCTGTGAAGACACGAACAATCTTTACAGGAGGTGTCATGCTGTTTGTAGGAAATATAGCATGGAACTCCACCCTAAACACTGAGGGAAAACTACAACACTGTAGTTGTGGTAGATGTTACCCTGGATGTGGACAGCACTAAAGCGTATAAATGACACCCGTGGAACGATTTGGCAAAGTGTATCAACTGACAGCAAAGTGAAGTATTTTGGATTTCAAATTCCATGTATGCTATTATCCTATTAACTATCTGACACATGGGCAGCTCCTGCTTTCTACTTGAGAGGTTATCCCACAGCCTACCCTAGCTACCAAGACCTTGCCACATAAATCCAACACACACGCAAGCCTATTACACAACCAGTAGTATCCAAGTTGATTTATTTGAACCTGAGACTCAAAATACAAAACATCATGATAGGAGGCTGAAGACCATCAAAAAGAAGAAAGGGTTCACACTCAATACACAGAAGAAAAAACTAACTTTCCTTTTTTCTTTACTAATGCTAGATATCACATATTTATTAATATGTTATGAAACTATTAGGGCAGGTAATTCCTGGTGTGAAGAAAAAGACAGTATGAGATAAGAAGCATGAACATGTTTGTAATATGACATATACCAGTTCCTGACACTACTTTGTATAGGGCTACTTCCAGTTCTTGTTAAGAAGTACCATAAAGGAGAGAACTTTCTTACAAGATAAACAAAGAGATTATTAGTTTGTCATCAATGGGGAAAGAATTTTAAATCAATCAGCTTGGATTTATACATCAAGAACATTAATACAGAGAGGACTGATATGTCAAAAAATTGAAATAACTTTCTTTACTGAGTTCTTTGCTGGTAGAAAGAAGCTTACTACAACTAGCAACATGAAAGAGCAAATAAAGTTTCAAAAGCCTATACTGTATTCTCTGTGGAGTCAGAGAGGGAAAAAAAAGCAAAATTACTTGCAAGAGACATAGATGGGTTAAAGAATTTTGCCACAATATACACACATTAATGTATATCACTATTTTCTAGTCAATGAATTCTCTTACTGGCGACACATTCATTGGTTGTAAGATAACTCTGTACTAATTTAGCTCAACTCAGCCAAGGCAGCTAAGCCACAAGCCCTATGCCTATACTGTAGATTATTGCAGCATCCTCTGGAAGGACAGAATACAGTGACAGTCTCTGAACATTGCTAAGACCCAGAAAGTGATGCTGTTACAGCCAGATGATCATCTGTCAGCAAGAGCTGTAACTGCATCTCTCACAAGTTTAGAGGAACGTAATAAGAATGGCATAAATTCTGATGCAGACATGAACCCGCAAAAATCTCCAGCAGAACTGAAAGAATGCAAACCAGTTGTGTGGAGAAAGGGAGCAGGATGCCAAGACAGTGCAGACTCCAGTTTGTGCTACAGAATCAATCAAAACTTACTGACAAATCCCAACCACAGACTCTGCTTCCATTCCAGGGCCTTGCTGGAGGATAACATGGAGAAGAATACTACAAAGAGAGAGGGACATGATATGCATCCATAGACCAACTTTTTACAAAATAAAACATCCAGAAATGCCTGCACTACCAAATCAATGTCTTTAGAGCAGATGAATTCCTCTCTCCTAGGACAGTACTTCACAGGAACTGCAATAGTGCCAAATACTCAGGGGAGAGCTTAACACCTAAATATCGAGGCACATATGTTGCAACATAGATCTTCTAAATGCTAGCATCATAACTCTTAGAAACTTTCTGCATCTGTAACGAGATTAATACTTTAATCATTTTGGTTTTGGTTTTTTTTATACTCCCTATTAAAAAAAAAAAAAAAAGCTTTTAAAGTGCATGAAGAGTGAAATAGATTGAAGACTACTGCTTTACCTGCACATCACTTGTTCTTAACAGAACTTGTATTATAAGATCAAGTAGAGATTTTTTGGGTTTTCAAAAAAAAATAAGAAGTCCAGTCTTTACTACTAAAGCTTGCTATAATCTTAATTTTCTACTCTTCCACATAATTGTGTCTCCAGAACCTTAGGTAGAGCAGTACTGCATTCCTAAAGTAAGTATGCACACTCCAACCAAAATACCTACCAATGTGGAAACTGTAAATGGTTCCAGTTTTGCCAGTTAGCATATCAGACAAAAGAAAAATACATTTAAGAGCTACCATTTGGAATTATGTGCTCAAGGTCCACCAGACTTGTGTTAATTGTACCCTAAGAGTTCAGAAAGACATTTGTTACAAATCTTAGGCAGCCAGATCTTTTTCTTCACCTCAATTACTTTAACCACTAAGGGTAAGAACTGCTTTGCCTACATAACACAGAAGGCTGAGAGGTGTCAGCCATCCATTAGCTTCTGCCTAGCTCTACAGTTGCACTCCTTTGTGCTGCTCAAACTAAATTCACTTGAACTCTGCAGGTCAGATGCCCCTGTGTGAACTAAAGATTATAAACCACCCTCCACAAAGGTACACTCCAGGTTCCCATTTCACTGCTCACACAGTTCTGCACTGCAGCCATCAGGGATGATGAAAGTTATCTGTGGCCACAGATTTCCAGTAAACTTATATTTGTGATGCTGAAGGAAATAGTACTGATGTTTAAACATACAACCTTTTATAAGCCAGTGTGTAGGAGACAAATGAAAACTATGTATCACTGTGCACAAAGACTTCCATGAACTTCTGTCAGGAACAGAAGTGGTTTCACTGTTTGTGTTAAATTCTAGGGCTATTTGACCACAGCTTATCCTGAAATCTTATAAATTGTCCAGGGAATATTTGATGTTAGACATGCCATAGGCTTACACAGTGCTGCTCTGCACTGTTACATGGCAGCTTTACTGCCTCCAGCAATGGGCTGCACAACAGCAGCAGGCAAAGTTCACTTTGCTGTTCCATTTGCTTGGATGAGAAAGTCCCAGTCTTCTACATTATAATGTACATTTCCAACTACAAACATTAGTGAAGTCCAGAATATCTGTGTAATTCCTTATAGAATATGAGCCTAATAAGACATCTACAAAGACTAATCACTATGGAATTACTCATAAATTATTTAAGATTCAAGGTCAATATTAAATTTGACCTCTAATGCTTTTTTATATTGTTTGTTTTGGTTTTTTTTTTTTACATTTGATGGTGCTTCAAAACCAGAAAAGCAAATACAGAATTTAAAGTCCTGTTGTGTTACTATAATTTTTTTTACATACTGTAACTTACATGCAATTCAGCTTTCACAGCCACTCAGGCTCTTCACAAATGAATTCACTAGAACACTGCAGAATAAATCTCTAACACTTAAAAACAATAGGACATGGAACTAGTCTTGTGACTAAGCCTTTATGGTTTCATCAGCATCACCTATTCAAAATAAATGTTTGTCTCTACAGAATGTAAAGAAAGTGAGGGAACTGGCAGCAGTATACTTGTACGTGATATTTAAAATTTATTTCAATGTATAAAAGGTGTTATATCTAGGCACTGTTTAACTGTTTTATAACCCAGTTACCATCACTGCCACCACGTAAGCCTGCAGAAAGGTCAGTAATTTCCAAACTATGTACTTTATCATATGCACTACTATTGAATATATTAGTACTGATGCTTTGCCACACTCACTGGAATGTATTCTCTCTGCCAGATCACACTGGTATTGCTCCTTGGCACATTTTAAAAAACAGACACACAAAGCTTTTGAGAGAATTCTGCTGGCCAGTGATCTAAAAATCTTCCAAGACCAAGGCAGCTGGCTCCCAGGCCAGCCTCTTCCTGCTCATGCAGAGATCAGACTTGATGCACTGGAAACAGCAGAAAAGAATCCGTTTATACCTAAAGCAGGGGTGCAGAATAACATGTAAAATCACAAGATGAGGCAAATTCAAACTATGTACAGAGGGAAACAAAGACCCAAGGCTTTTTGAACAACTTATTCTAGAAGGTGAAAAGGATGCAGTTTAACAAAACAGTGAGTAACTCTTGAGCAGTGATGATATCCCATCGTCAGTCCCACATTCAGGAAGTATACTCATACAGTGAATTGTGATGTTAATTCCATCACTATTTTATACATCAAGAAAGCGAAAATTTACTGGCAAAAAATGACAGAGAAACATGAAGGTGTGGGTGTATTTATGAGAAGGATTAAAGAAACCAAGCTGAGTATGCACAGAAAAGGTTATCATTACTTTTAATATAATTTATTAACTTTATAACTATTTTTTGCTTTGTGTCTAAGATATGTTGTGCTAGCTTTTAATTATACAGGGAAATATAACAACATACCAATGCTTAGGACCCTTAGATCCTACCACAGCACACAAAGAAACCAGAAACTACTGCATGATCCATAAAACATATTATGAGTCACTTCCATTTTTTCACACTTCAATACATCAGATTCATCAACTCTGATTCACCCCTGAAATGCAGCCCTACCCAAGAAAGCAAACCTCTAAGGTATCTAATGTATACATTATAAAATGAAGGAATTCCTACTCTTCCATTGTTCCTAACACTATCAATTTATGTACTTTGATAAAAGATGTATATTTTTCAGAAGCACAAATCTTTTGGTCTAGAAAATAAACATGACCATGATCATTTGCTGAGAGTCCAGCAGCAATGAGATGCTCATTCACTATTTCATTCAGAAACACAAAACCCAGGACCATATGATGATGAGAAACTTACATCAAAACATTTCTTTAATCAGAACTTTTATCAGCTAGTTGCATTAGCTGTATGTTCAGAAAGCAACAGTTCACATTGTATCTGTTTTACTTTGTCTACACCAGGTATTTACTGGGTATTTAGAGGGTTACAAATTTATTTTAAACTGGAACTAGAACTAGATTGTGTGTATTTCAGACACTTTTCATGATGTACTCACCACATACAGTTACTGAAGAATCCTACCTTTTGCTTGAAAGCAGCTGAGAGTGACAGGAAGCTAGAAGAATACCTCAAAAGTCCCACCTACAGCATTATTCATTACTAGTTTTGATGCCTCAGCTTACCAGGACACTCAAACCAAAAATACTTATCTGAAAAACAACCACTTCATAGCATTTAAACATTGGTTTATACACCCAGCCAGAGTTCTGTTGAGTTGCCTACATTATGAAAATAAACAGTATTTATGTCTAAGCTTCAACAAGAACACAGGAGAAAAGAAATATTCTATTGCCTACTGAAAATTTTCCACAAAAGTTGTCCATTCCCTTAGAAATAACAACGATCAACCTATCAGGAAAACAAGGAAAATAATCTTGAGTACCCAGAGACCACTTCAATTAAACAACTGACAGCAGTTCATTTGTCACTGTGTACACCAGGTATTTTCCCTCCATGGAGTATAAGAACAGCCTATAATTCTTTAAAAAAATTGCACATCTTCACCTCAGCAGAGATCGAGCAATCTGGAACACAGAGTGAATGTTAGTATTGCTTATTGCTATCTTGTTACATTGACTGATAGTAAACTAAGATACACATGAACCTAAACGTATGAGTTAATTTCCCAATACTTAAGGTGTATTTCGGATTTCAAATTTGAACCTTACAGCTCTCCTTCAAAAGTCCAAGCCTTTTCACTTGAAGGGGAAATCTTAGATCCCCATTTCACCCATAGTCTGAGAAAACTCAATTTTTTAATCAGATTTCTGATCCAAAGTATGTGATTTCAGCCTTGTAGATGAAGTTACATTCATAAAATGTGACTTCACCTTTTTTATCTTCTCCTCCCTTCCTCTCCCCTTCTCTCCTCTCTAGATTACATATTAGTTGGCTCCAGCCAAAAAACATTTTTTGAGGATTGGACGGAACAGTCAGAAATTCAGAACATTCGAGGTCACAACAAATCAGTGTATTATTTCTTTCACAGACCTAAAGAAAAAACGTCAATTCATTTTATACTTAAGCTTAGTATTTAGATATCCTTCATTGTACACTACAATTCTGAAGATCAGAAAGAAAATAAGCCCACTAATATATGTGGAAAAAGAGGAAGGGAAGCTAAGCCAAACTAAATCTCTCTGCACAGTTGAGGCAGAAGTTGTGAAGTCCAGCTGAACAAACAACTGGCAGACAGAAATTCTGAAGAGCAGCAGCAGTTAAAAAGCCTATTTTAAAATATAGCACATTCATTTCAATCCCTGTGGAAAAGGTAATCACCAATTGGCTTGGAACAGCATCAGGACTAGTTCAGCAGAACCATTTCCTTCAATAAACATACGGCTTGCTCTCAAGCAGAGGTGGACAGAATGACACACAGTTCATTTGCTCTGCTCCCTCCAACCTTGAAATATTTGTGTTTGGGGTAATGCTGACCAGTGGGACATATGTTCCTGTGCTTTAGTTCTGTTGAGGTCAAACTATATCTTGCTTTACTTCCCTGAAGAGAAATTAATTATACAGGGAATGAAAGTAAGAATAGCAATTTTGTTTCTACCCTGCTTTTCATGGCCACAGATCTGAAAACACATGCTTAAGTGCCTCTGGAGCTGAACACAGGAACAGCACACAACACTCTGGGTAAAAAGTGAAAAGAACATAGCTGTGTTCAACTTCTTACTCCATCCTTTATTTACAATACTTCAAGGTTCAGCCTCTGGCTGTTTTCCCCCATACATTTCTGCACTCCTTGATCAAGACCTTAGCAAAAAAATCCTATCAGAATTCATAAACCTCAGACTTGGAGCCATACAAACTTTGTGGTGAATTATACTAAACAAAGCAGAAATGGGTCTAATAAAATACTAATAAATAAAATAGAATTAAGTAAAATAAGGGGAGAAAAAAGTGGATTAACAATGATCTTAGCAAAACATGAATTACTGATATATGCACATAAAATGTCTACCTTAAAGTACAGCTTCTAAAGTGGACATGCGTGGAAGTAGGAGAGCAAAGTACAAAACACTAACTGAATCTCAAGTATAAAATAACTTAGAGCTAGGATCCCACACTCAGCTACAGTTAGGGCCTAAAAACTTTTTAAAAATCTGTCATGTACATGTTCTCCATAGTATAAACAACCATATCAGTTGTCAGAGAAAAACTAATATATATAATTATATATATAATACATAACTGTTCTGCTATTAAAGGCCAAAACTATAATATAATGTAATCTAATATAATACTCCCAAGGGAAGGCTTCTGGAAAATAGAACATGAAGCCTAGACACAGCCAGTAGGTGATTATTTATTCTGTCAATTTTTCCCTGACTCTTGAAATGAAAGAAACAAAGAAAACACTTTTTGAAGGCTCCTTGACAAACAAAATGCTTGCAAATCACTTTCTGAAGCACAAGTCATTGCACTGTTGCAGTCAAACTGGAAACTACATGGGCCTTTTCAGGAGCAATGCATAACTGTAAGTATGGGTCTGAACTACTTTTTATTTTAGCATGATGCTTATGGTTGGGAGTAAACCCCTCTAGGAATGAAATACATGTTGAATTTCATATGGGAAGAAGTGGCTAAAGACAACCAAAAGCAAAATCCCATTCAAGAGCAGGGGGGTCTCCAGGATGATTAGAGCAGCTCCACAGCCCTGGTTTACTCTTTCATAGGTATTTGTTTTCCAGAGTCATGCAGGTCTCTGGGAGATGCCACATGAGCACAGCTGCAATGCTGGGAAGGAGCCAGGTCAAGATTCTCAAGGATTTCAACACTGAACTGAGTCGGAGTTGCGGTACAAGGTCCGGGACAGTTTTAGATTCAAGATAAAATAGCACATGACAGACATAAAAACTGACAGCCTTGACACAGCAGTTAAATTCAAAGGAGAAGATACCACAGGACCACAAAATGGACAGTGGAAAGGGTGAAGCCTTGACAGACGTGAGCACGTCTGTACGAGAAGGTAGGGACAAAGATAACACTCCAAGGAAAAACTAAAAAATTTACAGAATGAGAATCTTTCAAGACCACTGCTACAAAACACAGCAATCTAAATGTGAAAGGAGAACATTTTAAAGAAGGACTAAAGAGGGAGGATTAAGAAAAGCTCTTGGAAGAGCTCTGAAGCAGGTCTCATGTGAATGGTCTGTGCTGCCTGTAACAGTAACATTCAATCTATGTGTCTTTTCAATATATTGAAGGAAGCATACTCCTAAGTTACCACAAAGTTAAGACTGAGTGCTCAAAATTCCTTAAGTTGTAATTTCCTTCTGTCGTAAGCTCTAACAGATTTTTTTCCAGCTAAGAAATGACCACTTTGCTTTCCATTGCATCCTTTCTTCTTGCTACCAAGTGAAAAAAGTCTTGCAAGCTAATCATCATCACCAGTTGACTATCCTTTCAGCATGAGAAAGGATAAAAGACTAGCTGGCAAGAAAAAAACAGCAACAACAAGAAAAACAACAACAACAAAAAACCACAACTGTGGGGGGAATAAGCTATTACTATACCTAGGCCACTGTTAAGCATACAAGTGTGAAAAATAATTGGAACTCTTTAAATGTGATTTTATTTTAATTTCGCACTTCTGAACAAATAGTCACAGGGAAAAAAGCTTGCTACCAAAACATACATGGACCTGATGGAGTGGGTCCAGAGAAGGGCCATGAAAACGGTCAGGAAGCTGGAACACCTCTCCTATGAAGACAGGCTGAGGGAGCTGGGATTGTTCAGCCTGGAGAAAAGAAGGCTCCAGGGACACCTAATAGTGACCTTCCAGTATCTGAAGGGGCCTACAGGAAGGCTGGAGAGGGACTGTTTGCAAGGGCCTGTAATAATAGGAAAAGGAGCAATGGTTTTAAATTACAGAAGAGTATACAAGTTCTTTACAGTGAGGGTTGTGGAACAATGGAACAGGTTGCCCTTGGAGGTGACTGAGGCCTCATATTCAAGGTGAGGCTTGATGAGGCTCTGAGCAACCTCCTCTAGTTGAGGGTGTCTGCTTACTGCAGGGGGGTTGGACTGGATGACCTTTAGAGGTCTCTTCCAACCCAAATCATTCTGTGATTCTATATAGACTCATCTGTAATTTGAGAAAAACTCCATACAATGTATCAAAGTACCAAGCAAGTAGCAATAATAATTAAAAAATCCTTATTTCCCTACAGGTTGTCAGAATATCAAATCAGTCTGCTAAATAAGACAGAAGACATTGTATGAATACTCTCAACCAAATACAACAGCAGCTCTGTGAACAGCAGTCACTAACACTACCTGGCACAGTAACACTTGTCCTGAGCAACAAGCTGAGGTCATCTCTGTCTCTTCTTACAAAATCCCATGAATCTTTGGTTTGTACCCAAATTCTCCCCAGGGTATATCACAGTTTAACATCAGCTGCAAAAGCAGTAATACTTCTTCCAGATACCCAAAACAAATAAACTGTGCCTTTAAAAATACTAGTGATCCATAAGAATACTGTCTGTGATTAAAAATACAAAATGGTTTTCTATACTTGGGATAAACTCCTATCTGGAACTGTTTCTATGCTATTTTATTATACAAGTTGCCCAACAACAGGGAAAAAATCTTTCCCTTTGTATGATGGGCCCACTCCAACAGGATATAGAGAAAGGAATGACAGCAGAGTTTGTTTTTCCTCTGCTATTCTACACTCTGCTCACAAGTCAGAAATAGCTGAAGAAGCACAGGGCAGTGTGAGATTAGGACAAATACAAATCCTGTCTTTTGGGAAAAGGAAAGCAGTTTAACCTCTGTCAGTGGCTATTACACCTCTACAGCTCATTTAACAGATCAGGTGATGTAAGTGCTCTGAATTTGCTTCAGTGTAAACTGCCAGGTATCAGCCATTTAAGGCAACCCAGAGGACTTCCTGATGGATGGTCCAAAGGCTATTTATGCAATCTGTTTGCCAACTTGGTGTTAATAACAAGCAACACGGAGGGTAACTCAGGAAGAGTTTAGGAATATAGCTAGATCATGTAGAAAGAAAATTAGAGAGATGAAGAAAGGATTTGAACTCAATCTTGCCACTTCCATTAAGGATAACAAAAAGTCTTTCTACAGATATATCAATGGCAAAAGCAGGGGGAGGGAAAACCTCCATTCTTTGTTGGACATGGGGGGAAACATAATTACCAAAGATGAGGAAAAGGCTGAGGTATTTAACACTTTCTTTACCTCAGTTTTCAACAGTAAGACAGGTTGTCCTGAGGACAGCTGCTTCTGGGGCTTGCAGAGAGAAACAGAAAGCTGAGCAGTATCCCTGTAATCCTGGAGGGAACAGTTTGTGACCTGCTGAGCCACTTGGATCCTCATAAGTCTGTGGGACAGATGGGATCCACCTCAGGGTGATGAGGGAGCTGGGGAAGGGCTCACCAAGCTGCTCTCCATCATTTACCAACAGTCCTGGCTCACTGGGGAGGTCCCAGATGGTTGGAAGTTGGCGAATGTCACACCAATCCACAAAAAGGGACAAAAAGAGGACCCAGGAAACTCCAGGCCTGTCAGCCTGACCTCAGTGCCTGGCAGGGTTATGGAGCAGATCATCCTCAGTGCATTCACACAGCACCTTCAGGATGGACAGGGGTTTCCATTTCTGTAGGACCCATAAAATGACTAGTGTTGCTGTGCAGAGCCAGCAGGCAGGTCATTAGTGCAGTTGTATTTTTATGTCTGAATTGTCACTATCAATGATATTGCTTTGCGAATTGGAAGAAGTCACGTCTTCATGTCTCTAGGAAAAATGTAATTTTTCCTAGATGTAATTTCCAAAATGTAATTTGCCACCATTTACCGAACATGTATTTCATGAATCTTCAGTATGTGAACCATTCTTTACCATAAACTTTTGCAGGATGTAGACAAGTAAGTTGAGTAAGTTCGATGTGGAATATCATACTTTTCTCCAGCAGTGCCAACTGGCACATCACTGCTTTTTATTACCAATCATGAGCTCCAGAGACTTCTTAAAGATGGTGGCAATAGAGTCTGTATAGTTTGTGACGTCTGTACAAATCTAATTCAAAAATTTCCATTGCATTTGGATGCATTTAAGACTTCATAGCAGCTTAGTGAAATACGGAGCACAAAGCATGTCAGGCTCTAAATATTGAAACTCATATCTATACCACTCAAACAACAAACAAGAAATCATGTGATGACTAATGACCATTAATATAAAAAAGATCCTGCTGATAGTAATTGTGCTTGGTTGACTTAATTCTTACCTTTCAGGATAGTAAAAGACACCTTGTTTCTAATGTTTATGATAATCACTTGAAGATTTTATTTTGTATAAAGAAAGTAAAGGTTTTGGGGCTTATTTTAGCTGTTTTGGGGCTTCATGGATTCTACCTCTAAACTGGTAGGAGGGTATTAGTGTTTTGGAACAAGTCATGAAACCATTAACATGCTGTGCTTTGTGTTGCTTATTTTGAGACTATTTTTCTTCTGATTTCAGAGAATATTTTTCTTATTATTATTTCAGGTTGGGTGGGACTANAAGAGACAGGGTCCAAGGAGGTGATTCTGCCCCTGTACTCAGTGCTGGTGAGGCCACACCTTGAGTACTGTGTCCAGTTCTGGGCCCCTCAGTTTAGGAATGATATCGAGGTCCTGGAGCAGGTACAAAGGAGGGCAACTAGGCTGGTGAAGGGACTCGAGCACAAGTCCTGTGAGGAAGGGCTGAGGGAGATGGGGGTGTTCAGCCTGGAGAAGAGGAGGCTCAGGGGAGACCTCATCACTCTCTACAACTCCCTGAAAGGAGGTTGGAGCCAGGGGGGGTGTCAGTCTCTTCTCCCAAGCAGCTACCAGGAAGCCAAGAGGGCATGGACTTAAGCTGTGTCAGGGGAGGTTTAGGTTGGACATTAGGAGAAAATTCTTTACGGAGAGGGTGATCAGACATTGGAATGGGCTGCCCAGGTGGTGGATTCTCCATCCCTGGAGGTTTTTAAGAAGAGACTGATGTGGCACTCAGTGCCATGGTCTGGTAACCACAGTGGCAGTGGATTAAGGGCTGGACTTGATGATCTCAGAGGTCCTTCCCAAACTGGGTGATTCTGTGATTCTGTAATTTCTTGTGTTGTTCCAGACAAACATGCAGCAATGGTCTACCCATGCCATCAGGATCTCATACAAACAAGTTGAAGATAAGGGAAATTCAGTGAATGAGGAAAGCTACAATGCTTCACAGGACGAGATAATTTCTTTGAGATAGTACTTTCAAAAAGCAAAAAAATAGGAAAGCTAGAGCCCCTTCCAAATCAGCTCCTCAGAAAAGCAACCAAATGGAGAGATATTCATGAACTATGTAGAGAAGCAGCAGCCAGGGGGACTCTGCTGCTCTGAACCATCTCAACAAAGCATTGCTGGACCACTGCCCTAGCCATGTAGAAATCCAATCTAGTTCTATTAAGTATTTTTGGTATCCGGATCACCATACGCCATTATCCACTGCTGTACACTGTCCTGAGAGCTTTAAAGTAAAAAGATGACCAAAGATTTCTAGTGAAACTGCCAGTTTCCCTCCTAAGACTTCTGCAACTGTGGCAAAAAGTTGTGTTGACATTGTGCAATCTTTGCAACGTGAACAAACCTGACTGCTACGTGAGAAAAATACCTTTCTCCTCACCTGGGGAGGAAAGTGGTGTGTATCAGGTTTCTCTCCCACAAGGAAAGCATTACTGCAGATCATGCTAAGCAACACTCAAAAAGCTTAAGCTGCTCCTCCTTGATTATATATCCACTGCTCTCATAGTTTTTCAAGATTTAATAAAGCATTATAGCAAATTCACAAAGCAACTATCACATCTGCTTCCCAAAGCACTCAAAATTCTAATTTCAACTGCTGTGATAATGGAGTCTCTCACATTTAAAAATTATGTTAAGAAAGCCAGTGAAATGGAAAACATTGCATTGACTGGAATTCTCCACTAGTTATTTTACACATTGTAGCTTAAAGCAGGTGGGGTTTTTTGTTTGTTTGTTTTTTGGTTGGTTGGTTGTTGGGTTTTTTTAAAGAGTTTTTCCTTTTAATTACTATGATTTGTTTGCACCGAAAAAAAAATTACCGCTGTCTGTAGGATACTGTGTCAGCTTGTGATTACTGGGAGGAAAAAGCCATCAAACAATAATTATCTATGGGCTTCTTTGATGTTTTAAAACAGCAATGATGGATGGAATACATACGGTAGAAAAAAAGACTACTTTAGGCAGAGAGGTATCTGCATCTATTTCTCTCTACTGCAGTTTTTTCTTCCTGCTTCTGTCAAACTGGACTCAAGAATCCCTTTTCCTAAATTAATTGCCTGAGAAACTACTCCAGTGTTGCTCTGTATCCTAGCTTGCTCCTTCGTATTCCCGCTTCAAACATTTGCTAAGCCCATCTCTGCTTTTAAACCAAGCCATGGATCATCCTGTAGCATCAAGCCTGATGCTCACACACACATTTTCTACAGAAGAGTGTCTGACATGCCAGTTCTACACAGAAGGCTGTAATAATCCTTAATTCAAGTCTCAGTCCCCACAGCACTGTGTAGAAATCACCCCAGCCCACCACCAGTCTCTGACAACTTCGGAAATTTAGGCTCTATTGCCTTAAAAAAATGGCCTAGGCCAACACCAAATAATCTCTGTTAGCTATCAATATCCACTCACCCACACATAAATATTTCAATTATCTTTTAAACTGAATCAGCACTGGACCAAAGAATTAAGCTACGCAAAGAGGCAGTTCAGATGTCATCTTCAACAAGAGCAGCAACATCAGCTAAATCCTGGTAAAAACTCCAATGTGACAAGACCTTTTAATAGCAGCAGCGGCTGCTTTAGTTAAAGGCTGTGACATGGTACAGGGGGCTTAGCTATTTTTCCACCTTGCCTATCTTGACTACTTAAACTGTATTTTCTTTTGAGGTGAGTGCTTATTCATTCCAAATACAAGAATATTCCAACATTGAGGCTTCTGTGCACTTCCAGAGAACAAATAGCAGCAGCATCTTGCCATAGGATAACAAAGAATGATCTTTTAGGGAACTGGTTTCCTGACTGACCTTTCGACTTTTGCAGGCCCTTTCCCTCCTAAGTTACGCATGATGTGACCAAAGAACAGTTTTGGAGGCCTCAGTCTATGTCCAGACAAAATTGAAAACTGTACTGAAACTTTGGTGATCTGAAAAAGCAGAATGCAATATCTACATTACATGAGTAAAAGGACTTGACAAAGAATAAGGACTTGACAAGGAATAAGATTACTTTATGTGGTTATCTAAACATCTGTATAAATAAGGAGTCATCCACAATGATGTTTACAGTCTAAGCAAATATGAAAGGCAATAAATGAGCATAACAGACAATATGCAGCAAGATGTAAAAAGAGGCTGAAGGATGTTGACAAGACTACATGGCTAATTCCTTAGATTGAGCATCAAGCATTTTAGCTACAGAAGAGTAGCAGTACCCAATGAGCAGACAAAAATATTGCCAACTCTTGCATTGACTGACTTGATCACCATACCCAAAGCTGCAGTGAAATCACAACAGATTCCAAGAAAGTCATAAGAAACTGTTTCTGTCTGCTCCAAAAGATCTCTCCTGTCACATTAGATCTAAACAAATTTGAGGAATTTTTCACCTTCCATTTGCAAATCTGTGATATTGTTTCTGCTAAGCTTCACACATAAGCTGTTTACTTATCTGCTTGGTATCAGAGCACATAGTTTGGTGGTTTAGAAAATAATTTTTCCTTCTTAACAGACCCTGGTAATTCTCTTCTCGAGGGCAACAGCTGGAGAATGTTCTGCAACATATTCATTAAAATCCCAATGCCACAAGATGTGTTCTTTCAGGTCAGACAGGCTTCTCCTGCTTTTCAGCTAATCTACCATGAAATATGCATAAGCCTTCAAAAGAAGAAACCGCCTAGATGACAAAGTGTTCAAAGAAACACAGCATCCATCGACTGTGAACTTCAGCCTGAAGTTGGAGGGCTGTATGAGAACTCCATTTGTTTCTAATGGACTGTCATAAGACTGGATTCTGTACTTGATAGACATAGCCTAAGTTCCCAGGCTTTCTGGTACAGACTTCTTTGAGCTTACACTCATTGCTCTGCTCAGCAACACAAGGCTGTAAATGACTGGAGAATGAAACTGTCCTAAATAGTAGCTGAGGTGTTTAATTTGCAACATCTCACTGCCTTAAAAGATTGGGGTCTGACCTGGAGCACTTTTGAAAACTCTTACCAGGCTATGGTGTCAAAAACCAGAGCATTCAATTACCTTAAGAAATCTGCATCTATCCCTTTTGGTAGTTTTCCATAGCCTGTAGGGACTTACCCACCTAAGTATGCATTTTACCTCCACCCAAATGCACTGACTCTGGCTGGTTCTAACCTTTCAACTACAACCATTTTGTTTCACTTCTAAAACATATCTTTTGTTGAAAGTTCTGCAAAATGGCTACAAAGTTAGGTAGAATTCCATTAAAATCTGTATAAATGTCTGATTGATATTTTGGTCTGCAGCACCATTTTGGGACTGGGTTAGAAAAGGAGAAAAGTAGAACTAAACGAAGCATTATCTCTAGATGGTTTTCACACCTCTAGATGGTTTCACATGGTTTTACAGAAACACTCACTCTACCCTTTTGGTATATGTACTCTCTGTACAGAATGTCATGTGTGCACTTTTTAAATTCTTCAGCTTGATAGGCACAATCCCCTCCCCACTCATTTTCTAATCACCAGCTCTCTGTCCTCTGAGCGACATTCAAAAGATAATTTATAGAGAAAAACAGGCATGGCATAGCTCCCAGACACAAACCAATGCTATTCTCTCAGAGTAAAATAGCTGTTGCTACTAAATATATCATAAAATCCCCACTAAATACTGGTCAACACAGAGATACATCTCCATTTTTGTTGAAAGCAAACTAGAATTCAGCATAATGTTGTCTATGTAAGTTAATTAGTCTTTCAGGAAGGAAATAATAAGTATGAGAAAGACAGTCACAAATCTAACTCAGACAATGGGATAACCCAAATGCTTGAGACCAGAGATGTTGACCAGAAAAATATACTTACAACTTATTAAATATGAAAGACATGTTACAAAAGAACACTAGGATTTAAATGGAAAAAAAAGCCAAGTGAGTGAGTCATTGTAGTGACTGAAGTTACAGATTATGGAAAAAAAAAATAGCAACAATTCTCAAAAAAAAGAAAAAAAAAAAAGATGCCACATCTCAGAAAAAGGTATGAAAGCTTCACATCCTCTGGAATGAGTCAGTTTAAGTTCCACAAAAAGTGTCTTTGGCATAATAAAGAATTTTATTATTAAAGTTTCAAAGATGCCATGTTTTTTCTGTATTAAAGAGGCATGAGTTAGCAGCATTCAAAGAGCAAGTGAAAGGGTAACTTAACATGTAACAGTTCTTTTGACCCATTAGCACCACTGCAGATGCACCTGCAAGCTCCAGCAGAAAAAACAAAACAAAACAAAAAAGACACAGAGGTAGTCATGCAGTCACAAAGAACCCCATGCTACTTGTGGACATTATTCATCAACCTTATGCCATGTTCAAAGTTGCTCAAGTATCAACAATATAGACTTGACTAGAACCAAACAGACTATTTCAGTTGGAAGGAACCTGTAACCATCATCTACTCCACCTGCCTGACCAATTCAGGGCTGACCAAAAGTTAAAGCATGTTTTTAAGGGCATTGTCCAAATGCCTCTTAAACACAGGCTTGGACATCAACCCAAGTGTTTGACCACCCACTCAGTAAAAAAAATGTTTCCAAACGTCCAGTTAAAACCTTCCCTGGCACAGCTCTGAACCATTCCCATGCATCCTGTTATTGGATACCAAGGAGAAGAGTTCAGGACCTCCCTCTCCACATCCCCTCCTCAGGAGGCTATAGAGAGCCACGAGGCCCCCCCTCAGTCTCCTTTTCTCCAAGCTAGACAAACCCAGAATCAGCTTCCCCACAGCCTTCCAGACCTTCCAGCAGCTTTGTTACCCTCCTCTGGATGCATTCACATACCTTCACACCCATCTCACATTGTGGGGACCAGAACTGCTGCTTTTGATAGGCTGGTGATGCTGTGTTTGATGCACCCCAGGATGGGTTTGCCCTGGTGGCTGCCAGGGCATAGGGCTGGCTCACACTGAGCCTGCTGCCAACCAGCACCCCCAGAGCCCTTTCCCCAGGCCTGCTCTCCAGACCATTCTCCTAATTTTTACTCATGCCCAGCATCATTGTCTGAGGTGGGAGGGCACGACCACTGAATTTTTTTTTTTCCCCTCAAATAAAACACAATTACATGCTGAGAGATCTGTAAGTAACCTAAATAAACATTCAGCAAACCAAACCAAAAAACATTAGAAAACTTTGCATCAAAAATAACTACAGGCTGTGAGAAATTGCCTTAACAACAGTAGCAGTTTTTGAAAAATGTTATCCCTGTGATGCTCAAAGACTTCTACACGGAAGCAAAAGTTAAATTTTACAAGGGAAGCCCAAACTGTCAGTGTATTTCAGCTTTCATCTGCAGACCTTGTGTTTTTACAGAGCTATCAGCTACAGCTCCAACTTTCAGCTTTGATTTACCTTTTACAGCATCTCTCAGGTCTCAGTATTAAGAGCATATAAATCTGCATCCAAGTGTATCAAACATTTATTGAAGAACTTCATTCATGCCTAAGGAATGGCATTTCTGTCTTTAGCAATTAATAACCTGATACTGTCCTTCTAGAAAAATCACTGCTTAGGAAAAGTTTGAAATCTGTTCTCTATATATCTGATGTATGACAGTTTTTAATAAGATTTGACAGAAAATCAACTGAGTGTATCTTGAACTTGGTTTATTTTAGGGAACTGACCTCTTTAATAACCTTTGATCCACCCTACACAAAAGTCTGGCATGAATTAATAGATGATTTCTTACGTATTCAGCAGAGCCAAATGCACATGCATGTGTCTGCGTGTTCATTCTATTACGATCTTTCCATCTATTTACTGAACTTTCTTTTCCAGTTTTTTTTTAATTTATTTAGGCTCCAGACACACATGGCAAATATTTCACAGGGCAACCAGATAAGGCAACTTCACCAAGCTCAGCAGGGACGGAAAAAATTGCAAAGCTGCTCCTGCTTCCCCAGTCTATTTTTTTAATGGAGAACAGCTGAGATGCAGCTGGAACACAGCTGTCAGCTTGTATTTCCCAAATCTGCACTAAAATAACAACTACAGCTTGATCATATGATAATTACCTTGGAATTAGAGCTCTGAGTTTGAGACATTACATACAATTAGAAATTAGCCAAGAGCCTGAGGATGACAATAAACACAAGTCTGAAAAGCTTGGGGGTTTGGACAGATTCCTCTTCAACATTTGTTAGTTCAGTGCCATCTTCCATGAGGTAAAGACCTCAGGAACAACATTAATGCTTTGCTCTTCCCCAGTGCTTTCAAAATACTGTCCAAAAAACCAACAACAACAACAACAAACAAAAAACAAAAACAAAAAACAAACAAACAAACAAAAAGACAAAAAACAACCTTTGCAAATAGCAGTCCACTTCCATATGAAGTAGATAAGTGATCATCTGAAGCTGAAAGGAGCCTTAAACCTCATCCTGAAAGGCAGTGTAATTCTGTTTCCACTGGCTAGCTGATTTGAGTTTAGAAACTACCGATTTCTCAGGTAACCTATGAACAGAAAGCAGCCAACATCCCTTCCTTTTGCTACCTAATAAACAGACTGCCTTAATGCAAAACATAGAAAATATGTTGAAAGGGAGGAATATAAGGGTTTACTTTAAATACTTTAAAACAAACAAACAAACAAAACAGGTTTGTTAATTTTATTGCAATCTCTCTGCTCAGAGGTTTGTATTTATGACCTAGTCTCAACAGATCAAACCAAATTTCACGTAACCCCAGCTTATTATAGTGAACTGTTTCAGAAGAGATTAATTTGGTCAATACATACAAGCTGACTGGAATAAAAGTATCTGTGCCTATTTCAAGAGGAAAAAGTGACCTGTTCTGTGACCTGTTCTGTGACCTGAACATTTCTTGACATTCTTCATAATCTCTTCTTCTAACTATATTTCATCTAGCATTAGTTGCTACAACTTAACTACCTATAAACATGAATCTAACTCCAGAAATCAAAGACAAGAAAAGGAAAAAAAAAACCAAACACCAAAAAGGCCCCACACTTCACTGAGCCACCCTGACCATGAAATCCATTAAAAATCCTCAGCAAGTAATTTTCAAATACTCTATCACAAGTAAGCACAGGAGAAATGAGGTGACAATGACAAATTCTACATATGTTAATATAAACCACCACTTCACAGAAGAAAATAATTCAGAGAAAATATTTTTAGATGAAACACATTTTTGGTAGATTTAAGAGGTGAGTAGAATGAACTCCACATTGATATGCAAAGGAGGAAGAAAAGTTTGATGACCTCTTAGCAAATGCACTACAGGATTACAGGGTACATTGAGCTAATAGTTATTTAATAGCACAGTCTTTTAAAGAGGACACTAGTGTCCCATTTTACCCAAGACAAAAATAAGGCTTAGAGAAAATGCAGCTGTGTCAGTCATGGTCCCTGAGTCAGTAAACAAAAACTTTGAGGGAGAATTTAAATTCAAGGATCTGAGCTACTGTAATTTTCAAGTGGCAGTCAATCATTAATCAAACAACGCATGCACTGAAATATCCTTTTTCAAATAACCAAATAATCCAGAATATTCATCCTTTTAAAACAGGTGAGGTAACCAAACCAGAAGAGAAAAGGTATTTAAGAGTTAGGAGTGAAAAGGGAGTTGTTTACAGAAAGGTTTCTTTTTCACATCAGAGATTAAAATATAGTAAGCTTCTGTTAGTTTAAAGTATTCTGATGTTAATTTTCAATTTAATTATTTGCCATCATGAAAAAACTTATTTCAAGATACCAACACTTAATTTTGACCATTTCTCTTTCACATTCATATCCAATAATGTTATTCCACAGTGTCAAGAGAGATTTCTTGGCTAAGCACTACACTTGTTCCCACCCAGCATAACATGGGACTGATGAACACCAGCCTCCAGCCAGCTCCTTTCCAGCAGCTGTGCTACACACACTTGATACTTATGCCTCAAAATCATTTCAAGTTCTCCTTGTGAGAGTGACTGTGAATAACAAATTTTTTCTGGCTTGAGAGGTATTGTCAGGATTTAATAGAAACATGTCAGGCTTCAGTCTGAAATGGGTCTCCTTTTCCACACCAGTCTCCCAAGTGAAAAATAAAAAATCAAAATACTAGTTTAAGAAAGTGAAGTAATCTGCAGCACTGGTTTGAACTGACAGTGAAGAACAGACAAAGGGCCAGAGGAGAAACAGAAGAATACAGGGGCAAGAGGGATTTTTATCCATGATACAGCCAGTGCCTAGAAGCAATCAGTACAGTGTAAGTCTAACACCTTTTGTACCTTTTCCCAAGAAATACAAAAGCAAAGCCCGTTCCTAAATGCACACCTGAGCTGCAAGGCTCTGACACAAGAAAACCATGATTCCATGTGGGATGTTTCCCTGTGCAAATACGGGACAACGTTCTTCAGTGAATTAGTTTATGATTTGAAAATCTTGTGAACAAGTATCTCCAGCAAAATTCTCAAAACAACTGTAAAAGCAGTATGAGCAGGAGTACACTGGAAAACAAATGAGATAATAAACGTCCCTGAATTTGTTTCCTGTGCTTCGACAGAAAACAAATCCAAGCTGCAAAATCATACCTTATTTAAGGAGTTTAAAGTGGTGTAAGAATATGTTTAAGGTGAGCTAATGAAGACTCCAGCAATTCAGATGATCAATAAATACAAAGTGTCTGTGAACCAGAATATACATTTATTTATTTTGTTAATAGCATAAAAAATTGGAAAATTTCAGAAACTAAGATTATTGACCTAAAGTTATCCAAGGTATAGCTTTTAGGCTCACGGGATTCAGTAGTTTAGATTACAACAGCGAAGTCTGCTGCAACCAGTATCCCTCACTCCCCAGTTCTCAACACATGGCAGCAGGGAAGCTGGAAAGCACACCAAACCAGCTGCATTCCTTCAACACCCCAAATCCATGACTAAAATTAGAGGTCAGAAGAGGAAATGCAGATCTAAAGCATGAACATGGCCTCTCTTAAAGGCTAATGTTCCCTGATTATGGTGGGACACAGGTAGCAAATGGTCATAACATTGCTTTTTGCATGAAGCAACAAGTCTTAAGAGTTAAGGAGCACATTTTTGGCAACAGAGATGAACTCTCACAGACAGCTGGGCTGGCTGAGAACAGAGTCAGGAAAACTGAGCAGCCAGAACCCACCATGAGGGATGTAGGTGTCCTCAAAACATTCTGCAGAGTCCCTAGAAGACTTTTCTTAAAGTCAGGCTGTCTGAAAAACAGGAAGCCAGGAGTTGCCACCTGCAATCTGCCCAGGCTCAGTGCTGAGAGAAGTGTTCCCAGGCACAGTTAAGAACCCAGCACAGCACAAGTTAAGCCATACTCCTTCCTTCCATGCATGGACTCTACACTTTAAGCAAAATGTGGTAAACATTTCCTCCTTGGAGAAGAACAGAAGTTATATATATATATATATATACATATATATATATATGTAAATGGTCTAATAACCTCGTCCCAAACAGAATCCTAGGTACAGGCCTACAAAATTCCTTTCACATAAGTAATCACAAACTAGTTGGAAAACATGAGACTAAGGGATCTTAATTACTTTATGTTTTCTATGTTCTCTCTCACATTTGGCGTATAAGATATAAAAAAACAAACAACTACTTATTAAACAGGAAGTTTAAAAAAAAACAACCACCACAACCACCCAACCCCCCAAAAAACCAGCTTGATGATCCTTAACAATCACCAGACAGTAAAATAATGCTGTGTGAACAGCTCTGTTTTACTCTTTCTAATGGCATATCTCATATGTTTTTTTCTATGCTTTTGGGTATATTCTGATGATACATACATTTTATGCAACAGCAAACCTCAAAAACATGGAGTGAGCCTGAACTTCATATCTCTGGAGGGCTTTGAGATCTCTGCTGGCAGATCTTCCATGCCTGATGAACATCATGGGACTGTTTCTTATCATAAAAATGGCAGTTTCCACCATTCACATAGCTATTCAATTCACAGGGCAGACCTTAAGATGTTTTTGAACACTACGTTAAATTTTTCCTAACTTTTATGTTCTAATTAAATACACTTTTCTTGAGGCATCAAAAACCATGCTTAAAAGTCAAAGCAATTTTCTTCAGAATCACGCACAAGATCTATCGCTTCCCATTGCACAAGGACAAGGGCCAGACGTCCAGTTCCAATTACAAATGCCCTACAGAAACATATAAAAACTCTCATAAAAATGCATTTGTTTATATGGCAAAGAGATATGAATGGATTAATACTCTACACAGAAACTACCACAATAATATTAAGAGTTTATTCAACCTGCAAGAATTTTATCGAATCTTAAATCAAGTCCCCTTCCTTCTTTCCTCCCCACATGCATCAATGGACTCTTGTGTTTTGGTTTGCAAATATTTAAAGTGGTGTGTCAAGTCCTGCTGCAGAAGCCTGATGGTCATGCCATGCTATGAATAACAGACTGAAAGCAGGGAAAACAGTTCCTAAATCAAATTACAGCTCTTGGGGATAAACACATTTCCAAATGATGTAATTATAACAATATGTCACACTCCACTGAAGACCTCATATAGCATTAAAGTAAAGAATGAGTGGGTAGGAAATATAAGCAAAGGATGACATAATATTGTTCAGTGCCAGCTATTGCCTGTTTTCAATCAGGCCAGACATCAGAAAGTGACTTGGTAGGAAAAAAAGAAATCTCTCTAACAGTCCAGGGAATTTCTGTTTAAGTTGGGAGGCCTGTGTGCTAAGATCACGTTTGACCTTGCAATATAAATAAAGTAACCCTAATGAAGTGTATACAGAGCCTGGGAAAGACAAGCCCCCCTGTGTGTCCCCTCACACTGAGTCCCAAATAAAAACACCAATATGACTTAAGACTTGTCTGCAGAAAAGTGTATTATTTTATTTTCACCCCTGCATATATTCCATGCCAGTAAAAACTGCTGCATCACAAGCTCTTAATTTAGTCCCTTTTAGACAGAAGAGAACTTTGGATGGTTGATCAGAAACCTGCCTGCACTAAACAACTCATAAATAAGCTGACAGAAAAAATGTATCTCAAACTTAGTTTAATACTTTGTATGCACAAGTGAAACGAGTTTTATCTGGTTCAGACCTGGACCCTTGGTATGGTAGTAAATTGTATTATCAGCCTACAATGTGAAGTCACTTGATTCTATCAAAACTGAATAAACTCCATTGTGGCTTTGCTATAATCCCCTTATGAGAACTGTGTGCATCATTATTTACCCAACTGTCATGTGGGTGGAAACAGGAGACGTGCACCGCTGGAAAATATGTGTGCAACTTCATGCAAGTCAATATAGTTGCACCTGTTTATACCAGCAATAAAGCTTGTCTCTGATGTCAACAGTGATCTTATCTAGAGATAAAACAGTTCCTGTTTTGTCTGAAAAATTAAATACTTCAAAACATGTCAAGTCACTTGCAAATCCTGCCCATAAAGGAAAGAGGAAAAGCTTTAGAAGAAATACTTCCATAAAACAAATAGCTTCTGGGGCCAGAAATCCTGAGGAGATTAACACCCTCCCTGCTCTCCTCACTTCTGCTAGGAATCTTCCATGACAGCTCTGGAGCCTGCCAAGCCCTCCCTGGTTTTCGCTTGCTCAACAACAGTGTCCTTTTTGGGAGCCCACAACAGCTCAGCCCTGAAGACAACTGCCAGGCAAAAAGCAAGCAGCTTTCTCTCTATTCACCAGCATCTTTCCAGCTGCTCTGAGTAATCAACAACATTGAAGGAAAATCACTGCTGAGTACAAGAGGAAGAGGAAAAGGGAGGGAAAGGGATGACAAGCCAACCAAGCACATCTCCTCTGTCAGTCCTGCTTACAGAATCAGCCATCCATTCAGTCCTCTTCCCTCAAAATCCCTTCTTCATTTCCATCACCCCTAGCCTAATTTAAAACTCCTTTTTCTTTTGGCGATCTGCCTGAAGTTTCTCTCCCCAGTCTGGTGATTCTCATACAGAGAATTTCATACAGAAAAAAAAACCAACAAAACCCTAAAACCAAGACAAACATAAACCACACTGCACCTGAAGCAGCCACCAACTTTTTTTTTTTTTTTTAATATGTGTTTATATTTCCTTTACCTTTCGCATACCCAAGTTATTTTTCATACTAGGGGCTTCAAACAATGTAGTAAATTTTGGGTGCCACAAGTATACAGTTATCTGCTTTACAGATGACCACAGTTAGGATTATGAAGAAGCTATAAATCCATCTCCCTTGGGTGAAATTCCCTCTTTCCAATGAGTTTATTGAAGGAACACAGTTGGCTAAAGCTCCCACTGTCTACTGCTAAAGACTGGTGATCTACCAGAAGTTCCATTCAGACAGAAAGAGAAGCTGCCCTTTTAAATGGGACCTGGCAAGAAATACTGGAACTTCCACAATTCCTGACCTTAAAAATACCAATTAAAAATTGCATGGACTAATTCAGCTGACTTCATTGGCTTGTGTTTCTGAGACTTGTCTCAGTTTTAATGAAACACTTGCCCCACTTTTAATGAACTGCCTGTCCAATGAGCATGTGATGGACCAGGGAGTCTGGAAGCCTTGCCCAGCTCATTTGGATTTAAGACAAGTTGAGAGAGGAATCTGTTCTTTAGTGCTGGCAGTAAAAAAAGAGCACACAGTGGAATCTGCAGTTAACTTTTCTGAAAACACATGATTTTTCTTTTATGGTTTTTATATGATAAATTGTAATAGCCAAAAGCAGAAACCACTTAAGTGAGGGAGTGCATCTGCAGAGAAATACAGCCATACCACACATGCAGTTCCTGACTACTATGGGAGAAAGGGACAGAGCAGAGTTTGCTTAGTTCATTGATGATACTGAAGCACAGATACTTGGAGATAATCACTGACACTACTGAAATTTTGCCAAGATTGTGCTCATCCTTCCTCCCTCTACACAGAATACAAATTCACTGAATCCTATGAAATAAAACATAAGCACAGAAACCAGCAACCTGAAGATTAGTGACTGACTGGGAGGAGACAATGAACTCCACAATTAACTCCACCTGCTCCTTAATCCTTACAGAATCTGTTACAATCAAGTGAATGCTGTTACAAAATTCACAATCCATTTAATTTATAAAATTTTCATTTTCTTGCACTTCCTACACTGTGTCTAGTTAGCATGTGTGAAAATCGTGAAACTTACTTTTAGCTGCATTCAATATCAGCCAAGAACTTGTTTCTTAACAGATTAAACCAAACGATGCTACCTTTAATTCCATAATATATTTCATGCCAATGCACCCTTAAGTTCTTTGTTTACAATAAGCTCTACCCTGTACTTTATGTAGTAGTTTCATATTACACCTAATTAAACTGAAGAGGGATTTGAAGAGCTAAAACCTGTACAAAGTACCAGGATTTTAAATTGCTGCTTTTACATAGATTCCCAGGTTTTTCATTTACTTTTAAATGGTAAATATCTTACACATGGCAGAGAAGTAAACAGAAACATGTCTAAAAATTGTGCTAGTGTGACTTAAACAGGAGGCATTTAATGTTACCCAACTGAAATGAACCTTCATTCACAGCCTACAGACTGCTCTGTCTATGTGAACTTCTACCATCTAAATTTAAGTAGTGATTCCCACCCCCAGTTTTCATTAACACCATTTCCTTCCTTTATTTTGTTTATGTCTCCAGCAAAAATTAAAAATTAATTAAAGTAACTGAATGAAAAAAAGTCAAGGTAATAGTTCTAAGGAACCCAAATTTTAAAAAGCAGTTCAATGTCAAGGAGTTTTGTCACTCAAGAAGTTGATAATTCTTCTGACTTTGTGAGTGACTTTCCCAGAGCTGCCCTTCAGCCTCAGCAGTGATGTGAGCATTACTGGGGGGAAGCATGGTACTGGTTTTGTATATAATTTGTATTTATTTCCTTTTCTTTTTTCATAACTATTGTTTCATTAAAGCTGCTTAGTTTAGTTTCCAACCCACAAGTCTCTCTCCCTTTTTCTTTTTTCTTTCCTTTTCTGGGGAGGAAGAAGGGTTCATTTACTTGCCAGATCAATGCTAAAGCTTGACACCATCAAATGCAGTTGATCCAAACTACCTGCTCTTCTTTCCTCTTCTAATACTCTAAATAAAAACCTGTACTGCCTCTCTCCACATTTAAAACTTTCATTTTAAAAGATATAGAATTTTTTCTATGTAAAGTCTGACAGCTCAAAACCAACTTGTGATGTACTTTCCAGAAATCTCCCCTGCAAAGGACAATTCATTTACATTTTACTCCTTCAGATGCTTGTTGAGTAAGCATCATACCTGGATTAAATCAGTTCTTCTCATTTGTTTGGCAGTTAGTAATTCAAGAAACCAAAACCTCTTCCAGTTGACTGAATTCCCTCAATAGGAGAGCTGGCATTTCCTCACACGACTCCATTTAAGTGGAACAATAACAATATCAGGTTCCCTTCTAACAATAGATCCAGTGTTATTTGGCATTACTGTCAAATGTCTCAAGATGAAGACAAACACGAATTCATGGAGATTTTCTGAGAACGTTTTCTTACTCAGGAAAAGAATATATTCAAGAATAAAGAAGTGCTTTTATTGGTTTTTTGGTTTTTGTTTTTTTAATTATTGGTATTCCTAAGGACTAAAAGATCCTTTCAAACACTTCTATCTTTCAGCATTACTACCTTTCTACTATCACATGCTTAAGAATTCAGTCTGTTTTACCAATATTCATAGTTCTGGATACTGAAAAGGATAAATATTTCAGTCAGCTTTGGCTAGTAACTGAACTACAAGCAAAACACTTGAACTTGAGAATCATACTTTTCAGATCCTTACATAGCGTATGCTAGGAAGTTAATCCCAGCTTAATCCAAGAATTTGGTCTGATTTCAACTACTGGGTTAAGTACACCACTGTGTCTGAACAGTACCTGAGCCTTTATACACCAGCAATATGTCCTCATGCACCTCTTACAGGGGAAGCTGTGAAAGAAAGCAGCCTCATGGTCAGTAACAGTACACAGCTGTACTGGGTCTCTCTGGGATGGAGTTCATTCTCTTCATAGCAGTTCATATAAGAGCTGTGCTTTAAGCTGGTGACCAAACCCTGTTCCTAAGACACCAGCATTTAAGCCACTCCTGAACACCTCTTAGACACGATCAAAGCCGTATCAGTTCCTCACTCTGTCACCCTTCTTAGGCTGGGAGGGGGTCACATCTGACTTGAATCAACAGAAGAGATATTTTATACCACCTAACATAATGATCAGCCACAAAATGGGGTAGGGGAATGGTGGGGAAGGCAGGCTGGTGAGTTTTTCCAAAGTAGGCATTGCTTGGACACTGGCTGGGCATCTGGCTGCTCGTGGTGACTGCCCCTGCATCTCTTGCAGGGGGAGAACATACCAGGGGTGTTTGTTGTGGTGTTCCCCCTTCACTTAAATTGTCTTTATCTTTTCTTGCTTTTGCCCTTCCAGTTCTCTTCCCCAACCCTCTGCAGAAGGAGTGAATGAGAGAGCTGATCATCTTGGGTAAACCCATAAAAACAGTGCAGGAAGCACAGAATTAGCCTTCAGTGGTATTTTCTCTCCCAAAAAGAGTATGCAAAGGTCGCTACTAACATCATGGATGCCCTGGTGAACAAGTACCTTTCTAAGTAATGATGCTGAACTGGCATTCTATAAGTCCCACCCTCAACCAGGACAGCACCATGCACAATCCTAACACACAGGTGGGTCTATACACCCACTCTGCAAGAAGCTTCAATCCCAGTTCTTTCCCAGCCTCCCAATGGACAGTCTGATCAAAGAGTCCTTCTCCAGGATTGTCAGTAACAGAGTAATGGGGGAACAACCTTATTGAAAGGGAAAAATAGAATATTGGGGCACAGTCGACAGATGACATACAGTGCTCCTAGTGCAAGTTACAGCTTGGTAGCTTTACAATGTGCACAAAATGGCAGAAAGAGATGGTGCTGCATAGAATTATCTATCCTAAAAACGTAGGAAAGCTGAAGCACAGTTAGAGCTCTGAAGTCTGCAGATAATACTGGGGAGGATAGCAGAGTCCTGAGGTAGTAAAATCATTCAGCTGCCTTTGGGCAAAGTATTATTGTCACTGGACATGTTCTAACACACAGTGAACACGTATGAGGTCTATCTCAAAAATAGACACTTCTGGGTTATACACATTATCAATATTTATTTAAAATACCAAAGCTGTGCAATCTAAAGGCAATGCTGTTTAGAGGTGTCCAATATATGGCTTCTGCTAGCAGCACTGTAAAGCATAACTGGATAAGATTTTCATTGCACTGAACGTTTCTGTTTCTGTCAATTCCCCTCTTAGCCCACACAAATTTAAGGTTTCTGCCAGAGGATGAATAACTACAAAAAGGAGCATATTAGCATCCAGGAAGGATTCTCAGGACTCTGAGGGACAAGTTCGGGGAAAAAAGTGCTTGCCACACCTGCCACACCTGTTAGTCTCATTAACTTCGTTTTCAAAGTATTTCTCCAAAGACAGTTGACAGCAAACATTACCAGAAGCCTCTCAAGGTAACAGAATCTGCCATCCTACCAGCCAAAGACTCAACTGGCCAACCAAGAGGCAAATATTCCAAGTGCTGAACTAACTGTTGCATGTTGTAGACAATTATTCTTTAATTTGTAAGTATTTAGCATCATTGGGATTAACCAGTTAATAAAAGTAATGCCAGTGTCTCCAGAGACATTGGGACAAGGGCTGATTGTTCACATATAGGGAGAGACAGAAATAATTTTACCTCCTCATTCTTTCTTCTCAGACACAGAAGTAGCTGACAAGAAACTGAAGGGCAAGAGCAAATTATAAATGACAAAATCACCAAAGCAGAAATCACCTGGAAAAACCATGTTGTACAGAAAAATAATAGCAATCTAGCTTCAAGACACTTCATCATCAGGGTGTTATTGCCTTCTGATGCACAAGGAGAAGCTGAAGGGAGATGAGTGTATTGTCAGTGGAGATCTGAGCACCACAATCACCTTTGGGTAGAGGCCAAAGATTGCTGCAGTAATCACACACTGAGGAAACAGAGGAAAACAAAACCAAAACAGCCATGGGCAACATGAACACAGCTGAAACCCATCCTCCCCATAAATCCTCTTCTGAATTAAACTAATTCTGACTGTGGGATCTGGACTTTGGTGAAAAACTGAGATACTGCCTTTTGTTAAATTACGATGAATAGTTACTTTTCTGTGGTTCTTCAAAACCACTCCATTTTATCCCAGTAATGTGTACAAAGCTCCTCACAATTGCAAATACTTACATTTGTCTCTTCACAACTAAAAGCTTTGTGAAACTTTATTAGACAGACTTTTCACTCCTTAGCAGTTCATTTAGCACAACCACATAGCCTGGAATCTCAACGGAGTACAGCTCACCATTTGCTACACCAAACTTCATCAAATCTGCTGTTGAGGTTGGCTATCACAGTAAGACAAAAAAAGTCTGTTTCTGCATGTTGTTACTCCTTTCCTTTTAAAGGCTAAATTACATGCTTAAACACTATCTCTCTCACAATGAGATCTTTTGTTGTTTGAAACAAACATATCAGGGAAAAAAAATAAGGTCCCAAGTCTTAGCAGTTGCTACTCAGCATTGTTCCGTTTCCTTCAAGCAAGTTAGAGTGATTTATACTGATATACCAACAGAGGAGGTAGAAGGAAATCGGCAAACAAACAAAGCTGTTAGAAACCAGATCAAAATCTGTATTTAACTCATGCTGACCCCCATTTCTAAAGCCAAGATCTAGGAGTGCTTCATAAGATCAGCAGCAATAAGCTTAGCTCAACAACGACTGAATATGGGAGGCTGCTTCTGCCAGGGTTTGTTGCTTTTCACATCTGCTGAATAACAAAACATATCCTTTAGACAAAACACATGCTTTGAGGTTGAGGAACATCAGCCAAAAGCCTAATTTTCAAGCAAAGATTAGAAGCACAGCTTGTTAAAAAACAAAACAAAACAAAAAAAAACCCCACACTGGCTCAGATACAACTCTCCATACATGTGACTTCTAATAAAGTATGTTATCCCTGCACTGCTGGACAGCCAATGTTTCAAACAGTTGCCATTTGAACCAGGAAAACAACATTGATGGATGTTTGTTATTTTAAACTCCTACCAGGCACCTCAAGCTACACAAAAGGAGCAGTAATGATATTTTTCGTATTTATTTAATTTAAACTTTTATTCCAGAAACTGGTAACTTATCAAGAGAGTCCAAAGGAAGTAGAAAAAATAGCAAACTTCCAGCAATTTACTAACACTCTGTAAAGGTGCCTGAACAGATTTGTTCCATCACTAGGCTGTTTTGAGCCTTGTTAGTTAATTTATATGTAAACTTCAAAGCATGAAGTCTAAAGTCTTCAATACAAGGAAAGATGTCTTGGAAAAATAGGTAGTGGGCACCCACAGAAAGGTGGCAGCCTTCTAGCCAGGCCTTCATAAAGCATGGAGGGCTAAAACAAAACACATGAAAAGGCTAAAGAGGGATCCCCCTTCTCTGTCCAGACTCCCCTTAGCCTACCAGGAGCAGCATTTTCCAGAAAGGTGCTAATGCATCGTAACAGATGAGCTGGAAACAGCACAATGTTCCAACAACAAGTGCTTCCATGTTTTGAAAGCTATTTTACTCATCTTCACTTCCTAACCCATACAAAGACCAAAGCAAATCAGCACTGAAGTACTGAATAAAACAGAGTTTGAGTGGGACAGTTCATAAAAGACAAAGCAATGAATGTTTAAAGAGAAAGAAAAAAATACCTTTTGGCTTAAAAATCTCTGTAATAATACCAAAAATGGTATAAAGCAACAGAAACATTGCAACCTCTCGAGTCAAAGGTCACCACTGAGCACAAATACAAAGAGAACAGTTACACTAATATGGATGGATCTCTCTCCCATTCTCATATTTTAAGTAGGAACACCAAAAAGCCAGCTGGTCAAACTGTTCATGGCTTAGTTGCCTCACAGCTTCTTCTGCTGCACATGCAGAGCACTAAAGGCTCAACTCTGAAAAAAATTACAATATGTCAAAACCAAAAAAATTTCATACTAGACAAAAATTCAAAAGTGCCATCATGGAAACAGTTTGTTTGCATCACTGACAGAGGCAGGTGCAGCAACATCAGAATGTTTTCAAAACACACAAAGCGGAAGAAAAACAAAATTGGAAGCTTTGGGTGAGAAAAGAAAGTCTTTTTTTCAGCTACAGCGTACTGGATCCAAAGGGGTGTGAGACAATAAAACAAATACTCATTTTGCTTCACCCTGAAAATTTAGAGTCCAAATGAAATGGAGACAGAGTAGAAATGGCACTTTGTACTTCTCTTACAGAGGGTAGCAAATTTATGCTGTTGTTAAGCAGGCAGATATAATCCTTGCTTCATGGCAGAGACCTGCTGTGACTTGCCTATATTAAGAAGTAGGTCTAGGACAAAGACAGGAACAGATTTCAAACCCCATGATTTCTACTCTTAGATTGTCATCCCAAGGCTACCCTACTCACTGTAAAGATGGCTAATTAGCTGTGGAATTCCCCCCCCCCCAGGAATTGCTGTTATGAGATGATACCTAAATTTACCTCTAATCAAATATTCAAGGAAGTAAGAGAGCCTTAATGAGGCAGATATTTTATTGTTTGTAGCACATGTGTAGGCAGGAAACATTAACAGTCATAATGAAAAACCAGCAAACAACAATGCACAGTTTCTTCAATAAAAAGCAAGGAAGCATCTGGCTATCAACAGCACAGGCACTGCAGGAAGAGGTAATGTTGCACTGCTGATATGCATGATTGCTTGTTCTTGATCCTATTCTGTGATACTGAACGTTGCCTGTTCTTGGTCCTATTCTGTGATACTTTAAAAAAACCTGTCACTTGTTTGACCTTTCTGAAGGACACTTTTGATGAAAATCATACACACAGGCTTATTTCATATGCTTACGTTTATAATCACATACACAAAACAACACGTTGAATTTAAATACTCAACCTAAAAGATTATTTATCATGCCTTCTTATTTGTGTAATGCTTGCTGAGAAGCACTTAACTGGAGCATGGAAGTCCTCTATACTTGGACTTAAAAGAAGACCAGTAATGTGGTGATGAAAAGAAAGGGTGACAGCAGTGAGGTTACAGTCCAGTATAATGGAGGTTGGTGCTTGAACTGTAAAGGCAGAGGAACATGTTAAAATCCTGCCTAAAGATAGTCTTAAAGTATGCCATTTCTTGTCTGTCCAAAGACCTTTATAAAGTCAGTAACAGGCAGACTCTCTTGATCCTTTTCTATTCTGCCCTGGAATAAAAAGAAAAACCTAATCCTGGCAGCATGAGCCCAAGCCCTCCCTGGCATTCTGCAAGGCAATCAGTAGCACCACCACCACCTGTTACTCAGACACACTCACCTACAGCAGCCTCTGAGGCCTTCTGCACTCTCAAGAGCTTTAGGATAAACACAGTGTACCCAGCCTGACAGTATATTTTAATTATTCTTAGCATATGTATTTTTTCTGAAAGCATGAAAAGTCTGTCCCTCCAGATGATTAAAGAATTCTGGATGGCATAAGCAGACAGACATTGCATATTTCTCTGGTACAGTTACAGCACATGTAGCAGAACTTTGCTATTTAACCGAGTCCAGGAAGGACTGCAGATTGATTGACTCTGCAAGGGTCAGCACCCCAGCACATACATTGGGTTTCTGCTGCAATATGATATCCACAATGTCAACTGAATTAATTTCATAGTGGTAGAACAGCAGCAAATTAGAAATACAAGCTTTGGAAGTAATAGGTTTCTTCTGTTTACTATCAAGAATTCTTTCAAAAAGTCATTCACCATACAAGTAGACAGTCTATTATTCCCATTTGGCAGAGTAATTTATTATTGGTAGGACTAAATTATTTCCTGTTCATTACTCTTCTCAGGTAGCCCCCACCTCTCTGAATATACCGAGTGTTTTACAGTCTGGTATAACAGACCAATATATAAAGCAGTCAGATTCTAAGGTTCAATAAGAGAAACTCAGCTGATGCAACAGAGCAACTGCTGCCAAAAATAAGTCCTGTACTCCCTCCTCCTCTTAGCATTCCCCTTGCCAGCCACACATTCCTGATGCTTTCCTTCTATCAGCTCAGTATTCATGCGATCCTTCAGTGACTCACTTCACTGGCAGAAAACTAATCTATCCATAACAAGCTTTCTGCAAGTTGGTAACCTCAATCAACTCACCAAGGGATCAGATTAACATCAGAACAAGTGAGGGAGGAAAAAGAAGCAGGACTACTCCCAGAAGCAAGAAAATGCTGATTTGGCTTGGTTGCCTCTTCAAATCTGATCTTTAATTTCTCATGAACATCAGAGAGCAGAAGACAGCTTTCGTAATAAGTTATTAAGTTATTAATGTATTTTGTTAGCTAAAAGGATTCCATCCAATATCAGAACTCAGCCAGAGATTCTGACAATGTCTTAGATTGTCAGCATCTTTATTAGTTCTGTCAATATAAGAAGAATGGCATATATTTATAATCTGAAACACTCATGTTATGGAGTCATTTTTTTGTTCTGCAAGCAGCGCCAGTGAAGCTGATAGAACTGCTCTGAGAACATGGTATTGTTTTATGGAAAGGTGGTAGAATCTGGTCTCACTGTAAAATGTGGATTCAAAAGTCACCTCTCTCTAATGCAGCTGGTATTTAATCTTGTCTGTGTAAGTCACAGAACTGTAGACTCATAGTGTCTCCATACAGAGAATGCAGAGAAGGCAGAACTGCTTACTAATCTGTAGATATTTTGCATGCCATCTTTCTTACAGGGTCTTTAGCTTAACTATAACGAATTTATCTTCAGGATAAACTAATCTATAATTGTTCATCATGGCTCCTGATGCCTCATCACTCAGTTTGGTTAACAGCACATTATTTAAATTAATACCTTGTCTTGCAGCATACTTTCATCAGCATCACTTTTCCCATGAGAAATTGATTTGCCTTCCCACTTGTAAGTTAAGAACAATGGGGTAAGAAGTCATTGTTGTAAAGTAACGTTTATGCTTATATATGTAAAACACATAACTCCCACTAGTAAAAAAAGTTATCAATGCTGCAAGCATGACTTACAAGTCTTTCTCATGCTATTATTTAATTTCAGGGAAAAAAAAATATATCCCAAAAAGCTGCATTGTTATTAGGAAAGTTAGTTATCCTTTGCATAATGAGATCACATTATGCTAAAAAAAATTTTGTGCTCTCTGGAACATGGAAACATTAATTCTGTCCTTTCATAAGGGCTTAGACCTTAATTTTTTAACAGAAGAGAACTCCATTTCCTGCCCCCTGCCCCCAAATCTTCTAAGAAACTGGATAAAACTTCACCAGCTGGAAGCTTCTTTCTGAACTCTAAATACCTTCCAGTTCCCAGGGGGTGGATACAGCATGTTAACTCTGCTCACTCTGTGTGGGTACTGCCAGAGGGTTCCACAAGCACAAGCATCCAAGTAAATTACTAAGGAGCTGGCAAAAACCTTTTGGTTTAAGCCTTTAAAAAGTTAACTTGAAATATAAGTAAAGATACACAAAGGAACACCTACAGCCCTTGAGAGTCACAATACACTCAGGTACACCAGTGAGTTTTGGGCAGTCAGTAGCACACCTTTCACACTGGAAGCTCTGAGGCAAGAGTTCCAAGCACTCCATTCCATTACACACGAAGCACTTGAGCCCTCCTTAGCTCCCAAAATACATGCACACAGCTCCCAAGGTGTAAGTCATTCTTCACTAGAAGAAGCACAAACAGAAGGTTATATCAATATCATCAGTATGCCAGGAATAATAGTTTAGACTTGAGTTCATAAGAGGACATTCAGAGAAACCAAAGGGGGTAATCTATTGACAAAATACCAGTCCATTCTTGCACCAAGACAAAGAAATTAGGATTCCAGCACTGGCAGGAAAAAAAAATACTACAATCTCAGGATCAATGTGATCTTAGGTTAAAAATAAATAAATTTTTCAAACAACAACAGCAACAACAAAAATGCCAAAAAACATTAAAGCACATGCAGTACCCCAAGTAAAGCAATCCTTTGTGTTATAATAACAAACTACTGCTTCTTTAACCTACAGACTGTTCACAAGGCAGGATTCAATTTAACAAAGTCAAAGCTTCCACCTTGTTACAGGAATATACTGGCTTTCCCCACACTTTCACCATAGCTTGACTTTTGAAATATGCAGAGCTCCTTCAGTCAGCAAAGAAGGGGCTCTGCTCTTCTTCCAGAACTACCCTATGACACGTTACACAATGAAGTATGAGCTGCAGCAGAGACATGAAAATTCAAGTTCTGAATTTCTCATGGTCTTGTGCAAATACATCTTCCTTAGGTGCAACACTGGGAGCTGCAGACTGCCTGTGTGCTGATGGCAGGAAATCTGCAGTCAGGTCCCCCAGGTTTCATTTTAGGCAGCTTTTGATTTGCTATGTGATACTAGGCAAGTCGCTTCTCATTATTTATTTATAAGTTACATCTAATTATCTAGAAGGCCTAATTAGCTCATCTGCAAAGTGATTTGAAATGTACAGATGAAAGAGCGTGTTTCTCAACTCTTGTCGTCTGTGCCAATAAAATACTTATTTCACAACAATTAGATCTAATTGTATTTTTGATAGCTGCTGCCTCATCCCTAGAAATTCCAGCTTTGGAAGTCACAAATAGAAAGACTCATCAAGATGCAATGTTAATGAAGTGCTATGTGAAACATCTATAGATAAGGTTAATATTCTAAAAGCCTTTTTGCATTCACTCAGCAGAAATTGAAACCTTTCCCTCAGTTGGCTTTCCACTCAAATGGAAATTTAAGATATTTATTTTTAAACTGTCTCCTATCTCTATCACAGTATAAATGCTTCCAGCACTATTTTAGGTTTGTTGGGAAAAAAATGGCCTAAGAAACTAAATCCAACCTTAAGATTGGCTACAATATTCTAGAAAGCTTTAATAACTATGTCTTCAACACATAGAAACCCTACGTTCATTTTATGAATATTTGCAAAACTTGCAACTCAGGACCCTCAGACTGGACAGAAAGCTTGACCTTGGGACAAGAACTGGGCAAGATGGGCTGAAGTAAAATGGAGTCTGAGTAGGCAGCCTGAAGTGCTGCAGTGGTTTCACCTCCCATTCTCTAAGTCATGAGCCAGCCCAGAGGAGGGATTCCAACAGAACACAGAGAAGAGAGGCTTACTAAACCCAACTACTCTCTCCCACAGGGCCCACTGTCTTGTCTCTATAATGGCTGGTACAGGGTATTTCAACCAAAACCGTAAGAAATTATGCAGGAAACAGCTACGGAATAATCAATTCAGCATGCAAATCACTTGATATAGAAATCAAAGTCAAGAGCACGTCCTGAAACACATACACCCATCTGTTAAGGTTTCCTACATTTTAAACCTGACTGATTTCAACTAAGTATTTCTTCCTTCTCTTTATGAACTGTGATTTCAAAAGAAGACCAAATTTCAATGGTCATTTTGACTGTAAGCATTCTGTGGCTCAAGCCACTTCATCATATTCTGTACATGTATTAGCTTCATGGATTCCTGGCTTTAGTCACATTCTACTATCCTACTCCTGGAGTAAAAAAAAAAAAAAATTAAGTGTAAAACTAAGTATAGTCAGTCTTCTTGGCATGACATTTTTTAAAGCAAATTTTTTTTCAAAAACACATTATTTTAAACAACATAAACCACACTATTCTAAGTAAAAAAGCAGTGCAGGTTTTAATCCAGTGTAACTTGGACATAGTCATATGGTTCACAATTTCCTCTGGATGAGATCTCATCTCAACACTTCGTTCCTTCATTTGGACAGAAGAAAAAAAACTTGCTTCACTTTACTCTGTCCCCAGTTGTTGCTGGTAAACAGATCTGCTGTCAGCTTCCTGGAAGATGATCTCCCACAGAATCAGGGAGGTGCTGCTGCAGAACAGGGAGGTGGCTGCTCCTGCTGCTAATGCAACTCTCAAAGTAGCACAGAAATCTGGCTCCATCAGCAAGGAGGTGAGGTAGGGGAACTTATGACTGAACTTGATTGCACAAATGACTACAGACATGGTCAAACCAGCTAACCATCCTTGTACTTTTTTTCTCTATACTTGTTCCAGGCTTCTGTTGCTTATGTTTCCCACCTTGTTATCCCAGAGAAGAAAAAGGAAATGAGATTTTGTTGTTGTTGGATACAACCCAAACTGACAATGTATAATTTTTCCCTCCCATGCTAAACTCTATGGTCTTTCATTCCCTCATTTCATACATCCCTGTTTTGTTATCAAGTCACATGGTGGGGCAAATGGTGCTGCTATTCAAATTGTTGGCCCTATTTTAGCTTAATAAAATAAGTTTTGGCTTAGAACATAAGTTTGGCAAGAGGAGTAATTGTCCTCACTACTATTCACACACACACACACCCCTTTTTTTTTTTTAAAAAAAAAAAAAAAACACAACAAAAAGCTAAGAACAGCCTTTTAAAAAGACACTGCATGCACACCTGCCCACTACAGTTGATTTTCTCATCAGTGATGAGCCATCAGTATTTCTTTCAAACACAGGATTAGGGAGACAGTACTTTTTTTCCTCTGGATACCTCAGATGTGTCAGGAACCAGTTATAGCCAAAGAAAATTAGAATTTAATGTGGGAATCTGTATGAAGTTTTCTGTACAGAAGGGGGACAGAGTGGGGACAGGTGTGTTAAAATTAATTTGAAAAGTCTGATATATCTCTAGGGCCTCACCTGGTACGACTGGACCATGCTCCATCAGCTACATTCTCTTTCTCTGTCATACCACAAGATTCAGCCTCTGACCCCAGCTCATCACAACCTCAAAATATTAAAGGCACATCCCCAAATCTACTGAAGTGATGCAAATTTAATAGACCTCACCTTTAAACTGAAAACGTAATAGGAGAAATGAAGGAGTTTAAAATACATCTGACAGTGAATAGTTAGCACTGCATGAGTATGTAAAGTTATGTGCCTAACTCACTGGGCAAAGGAGACAAGAGAAGAAGGGACAGTCTGCAAAATGTTTGGTGCCTCTTAATTGAAGGACCCAAAAACACAATATGTAACAAGCAGTACATAACTTCTCATCTTAACTGGTAATTTTTTGTTCTGTCAGAAGAGTTCCCTTTATACTTCACCTATCCTGGACAGGGAAAACCCCTCTATTACTACCTCTTTGTATCTTTAACTTGATACAGTAAACAAGCTGAAGTATCTTCTCAAAAGAGGCTTAGTGTTTCTGACAACGTGTGTAGCTTTTCTTTATACCTTTTAAACACTGTATTTCTCACCAAATTCTACTCGAAGATGGCATTCAGACTTCCCTTTATCAGCACAATACACCTGTTCTGAAATCACATTTTCACTTTACCAATGGATGTCTCAGTCGTCTCCAAGAAACCAGCGTGCTCAACACTACTTTCCCTGATTTCAGACCAGAGGATCACAGAATGCCTTAGGTTGGAAGGGACCTTAGAGATCATCTACTCCAACATTCCTGCCATGGGCAGAGACACGTCTCATCTAGACCAGGTTGCTCAAGGCCTCATCCAACCTGGCCTTGAACACCTCCAGGGAGGGGGCAGCCACAGCTTCTCTGGGCAACCTGTGCCAGAGTCTCGCCACCCCCCTACTGAAGAACTTCTGCCACAGATCCAGTCTAAACCTCCTCTCCTTCAGTTTTAAACCATTTGCTCTTGTCCTGTGGCTGCACACTCTTATGAAAAGTCCCTCTCCAGCCACCCCATAGGTTCCCTTAAGGGATTGGAAGGCAGGTCTAGGGTGTCCCTGGAACGTTCTTTTCTCCAGGCTGAACAATCCCAGCTCCCTCAGCCTCTCCTCATAGCAGAGGTGCTCCAGCCCCTGGATCATTTTGTGTCTCTCCTCTGGACTCATCCCAACACATCTATGGTATGGAAACCAGAACTGGATGCAATATTTAAAGTAAGGTCTCACAAGTGCAAAGTAGAGGGAGAGAATCACCTCTCTTGATGAGTCCTAGGATACGGTTGGCCTGAGCTGCATGAGTGCACTGCTGGCTCTCATAGAGCTTCTCATCCATCAACACCCCTACGTCCTTCTCTTCAGGGCTACTCTTAACCCCTCTTGTACCCAGCTTGTAGTTGTGATGGGATTGGTCTGACCCAGAAGCAGGACCTTGCACGTGGACTTGTTGAACCTCCTGCAGTTTGCCCATGCAGGCCTGTTAAGGCCCCTCTGGAGGGCATCCCTTCACACCAGTGAATTTACCACACCACAGAGACTGGTGTCATCAGCACATTCCTGAGGGTTCACTCAATGCCATCACCCACATCACTGACAAATGATCACCTACCACGACTTTGTAAAATAAATTATTGTTACTAGGACCTAAGTGCATGACCACGCACTGTCTTCGATGGTGCTCAGTGACATTTTCTATTGAGCCAGTCTTCAAGGGCAATCAGCTCCTTTCTACAGTTCACTCCTCTGTATGGGTTCCTGACAAAAGAGGAGGAACTTTCACAGCAATGAATCCTTAAGCACACAAAGACCAATTTCTCTAGAACTGTATTTCTACAATATTTTAAAATTCTTCATTTTCATCAGTAGGAAATAAGAAGGTGATTATTTTCAAAAAGTAAAACAATCACTTACCTAGCATCATTTCCTACAAAATTAATACATATATTGGACTGCAGACCCAAGACCAGCTTGAAATATGTCAGGCATATTACACTTCTCAGATTGAAAAAAACAAGAATCCTAATTGTTATGTCCCTGTTCCTACAAGTACTTGCATAAGTATTTAACTTCAAGCATTCAAGCAGTGCAGGAATTAAAACACCTGCAGAAGTGTTTGCTGGATCTAAGCCTAAAACAGAAACATGGGTTTTAAGATTCCTGGGGTTTTATTCCTAGCTCTTATTAAGAGCTCCCTTTGCAAAGTTTTGTTCTGGACTTAGTTATACTTCTTCTATCTGTTAACAAGGAATATAATCCATCTATAACAGAGGGACACTTTAAGGATTATTTAAATAGTATTAAATTGCTCTGAAATCTTTAGATGAAAGGTGCTACAGAAGAGTTAGCTACGTAGAGCAACCCATAACATACTTAAGTTTTATTTCCTACCTTAGCTTGGAAAGCTAAATTAGCACCTTCTGGACATCAATAATTATAAATCATATTTGATTATTTCATTAATAGTCAGAGTTCTGAAAACATTAAGCAAAGATGTTCTCTTTCAAAACTGCTGCAGAAAAAAATCCCAATCCCAAGAAGCTTCACCAAGAAGCATCCAAACAGTATTTCAATACTCACTATTCATACACGTTGCCATACAGCTCTCTAGACAATGGCTTAACTACAAAATACCTCTCTCTCCAGGTAAGCTTGCCCAACCTTGCAGCAGAAGCCAGAGCTGAAAGAGCAAAGCCAAATGCATGACCTGGAGGTTTGCCTCCACCTTATTCTTACACACTGACATGCAGGTAACTTGGGCTACAACTTTTGCCCACATGCAGGAATCAGCATGGTTGCAAGTACTGCCTTCACAGCTGGTTCATTCTTCCTCAAGGAAACAACAGCAGAATACCAAGTGTCCCATAGATCTACCATGAAGTACCAACTGGAACACATAAATGCAAGTGTTTGAAGAATGAAAACACCATCCCTCAAAATGCCAAAATAACAAGAAAAAGTTGACAAGGAAAAAAAAAAACAAGAGTAAGGCACTGTATCCAAAACAAATACCAGCTTGCATCAAATCTCTATTTCATCACAATAAACCTACAACAAAACACAAGACTGACTTTTAACCACTGTGAATGAAAACAAGATGCAACAATTTTCTAGACTCGCTCACATCAAAAAGACTCTTATGGTCTCTATCTGTATCTGATGAATATTCCTACATTAATTGCAAAGGCTCCAGTTATTCCACAGTTGGTTTTTTTCTCCTGAAGAATAAAATCAGTTCTTCAAACAGAACTCAACATCATCCTTCCAAAATTGTGAATGCTATAACAGGCTGTACCACACTGAGTTATTTGCTTGTTTGCTTGCAATAGGTTAAGAACCTTGAGGATCTGTGGAATCTTTTCTCAAGGCTAGGGGGACTTACAGTTTCTCTTCACCTTCTTATGCTGGTCATCTACTTTTATCACATCTATAAGAAATGTGTTTTTTAATTCTTATCTCAAATCTGGATGAAATGGGACAGAATTTGAGGGCAATTTTGCAAGCGTATTCACAAGCACATGCACACACGTCTGTGATCCTGCATCATTGAATACAGAAATATGAGTTCAAATCATCAAGTTGACATTTGGGGAATGTAACACTTGAAAAACAAAATCAAATCAAAATTAGTGAAAACCCTTCCACTGAGTCCAATGCTTACTACCTATATCTTCCATCTTTAGATACTTGTATAGGTCTTTCACTTTTTTTACCATCATACTATTCATAATTTTGACACAAAAAAACCACACCAGTAAGTGGGATTTATTCATCTGCTCAATAACCCCTTGAGTCAGTTTTCATCAAGTTAGTCATGAAATCAAACGCATTTTGCAAACAGACCTCTGTCTACAGGTACCTCCTTGTGAGGTTGGCTTCCCTCATTTCCTGTTCTTTTTTTCTTTTTATCTCTTAGTATTTGTAGGAAGAGAACCTGTTCACTCCAGTTTTCAAATTCTTGTGCTCACTGCTAAACCAGTGTATCCAAAATGCCTTGATAACACTTCCAAGCCTGAAGAGATTAAATTCACTGCTTAGATCTCCTGTATGTTTCCAAGTATTATTAACTGGTTGATCTACAAAAGCATATTTACAGACACTACAGAAAATTAATTCCAGGCTTTTGGTCACAGGAAACATGCCAAAATACTAGTCATCTCCCAAAGCACAAGTCCCCATCAGTTGCAGAGTGTGATTAAACATTTAGAGAAGGCTGCATGCCATTCAGAGCAGATCTCCCAATCAGCCACTCATTCTTCACATTCATAGATATGAAAGCATTGCTGCACAGTGAGAACTTGGCTTCTGTCACAGTTTAAAAAAAAAACCAACTTAAAGGAAAACATAAAAAAAAAAAAATATCAAAAAGCTAGAGCAGTTAATCCTTGTAGGCCTTAAGATCACATTCCTTGACATGTTTGATAAATACAGAAAGACTGAAAATGTTGAGACTTGTTAAGCTTGCAGTCTCTTTAATGCATTTCTTGGCCCCAGCATGCACAGACTGCTGACTTGGCACACCCAGAGGACCTTCGCTCACCTTTCTCAATAGACCCATGCTGATAAGTCTGAGTTTCCCCAAGAGCAGAACAAAGTCATGCTTATTAAAATGTTTACTCAGTTCATAAAATAGACCAGCCCTCTCATGAAAACAGACGTCAGATCAAGAGAAATATCTGTACAAGCACAAGTATACAACCACAGACAATAAAAGAAAACAACTGGAATCTGAATGACTCCCATTCTTTAAAAACAGACTAGACTAAAATGTCTTCAGGTTTTATGGAACACCAGCATTTAAAGAATATCACCTGCTCGTGCATGCTAATTGTGTTAACTTAAAGAACCCAACTGGATAAAATTTAACAACTCATTGCTATCATTTTACCCTACTGGGTAAACCCTGACCATGGGTTCATAAGACAATGAACAAAGCATGTGTCCAGGTGTCTTAGAATCATGTTATTAATCCCCGATTATGCATCATTAGACATTAATAATTTCATTAGTTTTTAGAGCATTAGAGTATGGATGAGTTCTACAGCATCTTTTATCTGGTCACACCCAATTTACTTTTTTTATATTCAGAACAACAGACTGCTTCAGCTACAGGAATAAAAGACAGCAATATAAAAGCCGTGGCAGAGTAAACTCTAATGCCTACATGCTACTGACTGCTAATTATTTTGAAAAAAAAGAAACAAGCAACTACAGATTAATGCAAGTTCTGAAAACTAGGCTGTTTTCCACTGGAGGTGTCAACATGGTTGATTGTGTCAGCTTAGCTTTCAGCTGTCCTCTTAGAAAAACAAAACACACTTTTGACAGATTACCTGCTTTGGAAAGGTATAGGACAGATTTACAGCACTTCAGAATTAAAATTGCATCCATCAGACAAGAAAATGTTAATTTTCTGCACAATCCAGGCACTTCTCCAGCCAATGTCCAAAAAGTATTCTTTAAATGCACTGAATTTGCACAGCTGTGTGTGGACATTATCCTGGAACTCAAACATCTGTTAATCACTACAGGTGAGATTGTGTGAGTTTATAAATTATAATAGCCTAAATTTCTCATATTATAAGTTATACTTTCAATCTGAATTATGTCCTTAGACACAGAGCAGTGGGGTATAAAACCAGCCAAACTCTCCTTTTAGCCATCTCCTCAAGATATCCCAAATTTTCCCTAACGTATCAGCTTTGCTCTCCCAGGAGTACAAATTTCCTTCTTATTCAGGATCTTTAGATTAAAAAAAACACAAGAATTAAAACTATGTAAGTATATAACAAATTTTATATTCAGTATTAAGTCATGCTAGTTATTACCTACATTATACTGTTACACTATTTTGTATTAAAAAATATTTCCTACATGATCAAGTACTTCTTTAAATGCTACACAGTATTTCTGGAAAATACTTGTTTCTAATTACACATTTTCAGGGCTAACCAAAACTACAAAACAACAAACAAGCAAGGCAAAACATTGCCTAGAGGATTGCTTGAACTGATGAGGGGTTTTTTACGTATAAAAGCATGAATAAATGAGACAGAGTAACATGCTATAGTCTGATAATATTAGATGCAAAAGAAACCATTTAAAATGTATCTGCAATAGGAGCAAGATGGAAGGACTTCAAAGTTCATTTATTCTAGGTAATATTTGCAATATGGTCACAATCACTCCAGAGAAAATTATGAATAAAAGGGTGCATTTATTATTTTTAACTTAAATACTTGGTCTTAATTTAAAGACCTTATATGCAACAGCAGACCTACAAAAAAGCAAAGTTAAAGGAATCTGACTACAGAGAAAATTGAAACAGATCAGTTTATTTTCATTACTCAAGCCAAATTAAAAGCAAGATGAAACGAAGGCAGGCATGCAGATAGTTGTACTCTTAAAAATGCATGTTTTACCCCACCAAAACACAATTTCTTATGCTAGAGAGAGACCATCCCTACTATACAAAAAATCTGCTTAAATGTAAAATGCAAGAGAGAGGAAAGAGAAGAAAAAACAGAAAAGGAGAGACAGCAAGATGAGGCAGTAACACAATCATGGAGACAACCTGATGGGCAAAACCACTTGAACATACTCAATATCATAGAATTGTTTGGGTTGGAAGAGACCTTAAGGATCATCCAGTTGCAACAGGTCTGCATGGGCAGGGACTCCTCCCACGAGACCAGGCTGCCCAAAGCCCTGAATCCAACCCAGCCTGGGACACTTCCAGTGAGAGGGCAGCCCCAGCTTCTCTGGACAACCTGTGCCAGTGTCTCACCACCCTCATTGTGAAGATTTTTTTCCTAATGCCTAACCTAAATCTACACTCTTACAGGTGAAACTTATTACCCTCCTTGTCCTCTCATTACATGCCCTTGAAAAAAAGTCCCTCCCCAGCTTTCCCGTAGGTCCCTTCAGGTACTGAAGGTCTCCCCAGAGCCTTCTCTTCTCCAGGCTGAACAACCCCTGCTCTCAGTCTGTCTTCATAGCAGAGCTGCTCCAGCCCTCTGATCACCTTTGTAGCCCCCCTCCAACAGCTCTATGTCCTTCTTGTTTTGGGGGCTTCAGAGCTGGACACAGTATGCCAGGTGGGGTCTCAGGAAGGCAGAGCAGAGCAGGAGAATCACCTCCCTTGACCTGCTGCCCACACTCCTTTTGATGCACCCCAGGGTATGGTTGGCTTTCTGGGCTGCAAGCACACATTGCCAGCTCATGCTGAGCTTCTCATCAGTTGCTCTTCCCTTCTCCACCAACAGCACATTCTTATCATAGAAGGCCACAAAATTTGTCATGTATGATTTCCTTTGGTAAAGCCATTTTTGGTTGCCACCAATCACCTCCACATTTCCCAGCCTTCAGGAGGATCTGCTCCATGATCTCACTGGGCACAGAGGTGAGACTGAGTGGTCTGTAGTTCCCTGGGTATTTCTTTATCCCTTTTTGAAAATGAGGGTTGTGTTTTCCCTTTTCAATTCTGCTGTAATGCCAAGACTTTTCAAGTACGATGGAAAGCAGCTTTCCATCACCATCCACCAGTTCCATTACATTTCTATGACAACCAGTTATATAAAGCTGCACCATCCAAACAGTCTACTGTTTTCTGTAAAAAACATGAACTGATGTAATCAAAACCAGCGTGTCTTATTTTCATGAAAAAGCTCAAACAAATCTCACAAAATTATCTACCTACAGATACCTTAAGATCTTCCTTTCCATCTCAAAATGTACAGAGGAGGAAAAGGTAAAAGATGTTCATACAAATTCCCACTCTTAATTCTGTGTCAGGGAGATAGTGTCAGAGTGGGCAAGCAGGATCCTAAAACAAAACAACTTCCCTCTGATTTCAGCCTGTTGCTCACTCCCACTTGCTTTCTGTAGTTCTGAGCACCAGCAGTGAGCAGCATGCATGAAGTTTTCACCCTTTTCAAGAATTGCAGTACCACAATTTTGCACTCTAAACCTCTTATGGACACAGCCTCTGATGGTGTGCTAGTGATGACCGACTGTGATCACAACATAACAAGGAGTGAGAACTTCTAAAACAATTTATATTCTGTCAAGAACAACAGCCTGCTTCAAAGGACAGAAAAAACATCTGTTCTCCTCCTTTTTATACAGCTGTGGTTTGCATTATGTATAAAAAACCACAACATAATTTAAAATTTTAAAATGTGACCCTAGGAAGAATTGCTTTATATCACTCCCATTACTTACTTGTCTATTTTTGTGTTTTTTTACACTACTGCTTTACCACCCTTACGATTGGTCCAGTGCTAGGACTACAGTAAAAAGATGACACCATTTTTTGACTTGAACATTTTTAGTATGAGATTATTAGGTCATCTGATACTCCTGAAGATAAATTTGTAGATACAATGGATCTGGTACAACACAGGCAATTTTAATTAAACTATTCAAACTTGCCCTCCTTCTTTCTACATTGCCCAAGAGAACCATCTTTGCACAGTAAAACAAAGGTGTTCAGGTTACATAATGAAAATATATTTTTGCTTATTTTCTGATCTCGAGAAGCTCAAGAAAGTCTCCAACTACTGCTGACTTTAACAGGCTTGTTTAACAGGAACATTGCATGGTACAAACCTGAAAGAGACCCACATGCTGTGAAGCAGTTTGTCACATTAAGAGACCCAGCATTCAAGGCAGATTTATAGTCTCACTTTTTCTCTTTTCTTTCACTTGAAGTAGCAAAGTGGCTGCAGATAATAAATAAATAACAAAAATAAAAATAAAGACCACAGCCTGCTCTACTTTATAGATTATAATTTATGGAAGAGTCAATATTGTATTTTCATAATTTTGCATCATTACTGACACAAATTGCAGGACAGCTTAAGTAATCACAGAAGAACAGACAGCATCAGAAAGCCAGTCACAGAATGCATATAAACCCAGAAGAGCTACTACTGGATTGCAAATATTGGGTCAAAGCACACTACCTGTCTACAAAGAGGGTAAAAAGTAAAAGGAATTTGCGTATTTTGAGGCTTTTGCAAGTTCTACAAATAAATCTGCCAGCTCAATTTGGAAGAAGTTCAAGCAGCAATTTAAACTTTGAGTAGGTTGCACAGGGGCAGGTAAAAATGGTGTAAAGAGAAAATTTGCATTGTGGTTTGTGATAGGTGGTACATAAGCCCAATGCAAGAGCAGTGCATTCCATGTTGCAGGAGAGAAATGAGAATGAAAGTTTTAATAATACAGAAAAACTTGGTTATTGTTACATTCATAGGACAAGTATATTCTAGATATGAATCCAGAGTCCAGTGAATCTGGTTATGCTATGAACTAGAATACAAGCAAAAAGCATTGCATACCATATGACCACAAAAGTATTCCTATACCAGCCAGCAGGTCATAAGTAAATGCAAACACAAATGCCTCAGAGGGGACAATAAACATTGCAAAACTGCATAGTTAAGTAAGAATAAGCATGGAGAGGATAAAATTGCAGGGACTAGAGAGGTAACGTTTAAAAACCAAAGACATAAAAATCCCATCAAAACTGATTCCTCGTCATGTAGCACTTAAATATATAAAACTTTGAAAACTCAAAGATATAGGGCACCGTAATAGACCCAAGTATTTTACATCTATATTACAAAATGCAGAACATTATGAATGCAAATAGACATATTTCATTTTCAAAGCAGAAAGGAGAAACCCTTTTCATGTATGCATTGAAAGATGCTACCCTTAAGCCACTAATTCACCAAGTATTAAGTATTTATGAATGCAAATAAAAAATAAGCATACATCTAAGTGAAAAAAGAACCAGAAGAAAATAAAGTAGAAAGAAAACACACAGCATGGAAGGACAAGTATGAGATAAAAAACCACCAGAGAAGTGATTTTGACAATGAGCTATACAGCTCTTCATCACAGTTTTTTAAGATACCATCATGAAAGAGTTGTTTCTTGAGGACAGAGACAATATGACTGCAAGAGGACACAATCCCTGTAAGGCCTACCTAAATTAGGCTAGATCATTTTTAAGAATTGAGCAAAGCCAAATACACATGGAGACTCTGAAGTATAAAATCTCAACTTTACCTTCTCTCAGAAGTCTTTATAACAATGAAAATTCTGGAAGTGAAACACCCTGCCACAGAGCAAACCTTTGGGAGGATGAAGAAGAGTGTGGAGGAGAAAAGATTTAAGTTGAAAAACTAAGTTTTTTTTCAACTTAAGTTTTTCTTCCTCTAGAGCAAAATGTGGTCTTCCATTGTTTGACATTTTTTCTGTGGGACAGTAGGACAGGAAGGGGGACAAGGAGTGCATCTTGCTAGAAAACACACAAAAACCTCCTGATGTGTTAAAGCAAAATCAGGTAAAAGGAAGAAAGAAAGAGGTAGATGAATTGCCAAATACTCTGCAAAACAGAATTAGATTAACAGGACGAAAATCAAGTGTTCCAGCAGATACTTAGGGCCCACGGACAGAAGGCAGCATATCCCAGCATCTGCCATTTCAGGTGGACATCCGTCCACGTAGCTGACATGTCTGTGGTGCAACAGTACTCATAACTCATTAAATAATAATACCCAACAGTTGTTAAATAGATATATACAGTATAGATATAACAATACAACACTACCCTATGCACTCATAGGCCAAGAACAAGAAGACAGCTGGTATATGATTCCACTTTCTGTGACACTATGCTGATTGGCTTTATTGTCAAGTCTATTTATACAGCTGATTATGAATTCCTAGTGTACTTTGATTACTGCAACAGCAGCTGGACTACTTCCTTTCTCTTAGCACTCAACTGTGTTCTTGATTAGTGAGTGGTACACGAAAGCTTGTGAAACAAGTGCAGGAAGATCAAACAAAAGCAATGATTTCCTCTCAGGCCACTACACTACATTTAACTTGCCAACACAAGACCACTAAGTCTCTGAGTTAAAGCAGCTAAGCAGCTGGGGGTAGCCAGATTCCAGGTGGCCTCAGAAAGCTGCTGTTGTACGGCCCTTGTCTTATTCGTAACAATCAGACAAGAAAAAAAAAAGGGGGGGGATAAATCAGAGCAAGCTGTTTCAGCAGCTCAGTGATTGATGACATCTGCAAATACAGGAAATTTCTAGTCATCCAGGATCTGTATGATGTGGTCCCACCACTCAGTGTGTGAGACCTATCCGATCTATCCCTGCACAGGAATACCATCACTATTGCAAACCTGAATCTACTTCCACTACACTAAAAGGTGTATGTACAGGCTGCAAGCCATTGCCATCTCAAGATAACAATTACAAAATATCACATCTCCTATCTTGGATTCTCCATTTCAGAAAGAAGAGAATGATTCAAGTCCTTGTCCTGAGGTTTATTATGAGCATACACGATATTATGTATGATTTACTACACTAACCAGAAGAATAAGCACAGCCAAATGTGAGCACACACCTCACTCCAAATACTTTTATTTAAAAACTTGGTAGATTGGTAACTTTTATAAAGGCTCAGAATGGTCTGAATTTTTTCCCTCCATTATACTGCAAAACAATTCACAGAACAACATTCAGACCTAAAAACTTGAGTTTGACAATCAAAATCCCCTTGTCAGACCTGACATAAGCCCAGGAGTTGTGCTGCCACTGTATTCAGCCTTGGTCAATGCAGGTACCAATCCAGGCAATAAAGGACACATCAAGATGAGTTTAGAGTAAATCATAAGATTGTAAACAAATTCATTAACAAATATAGGTTAACAACAGTATGGTTAGCAACATCTTAATGTTATTTCAAAGCGTATTAATGAGGAGGGCCTAGTTCATTTTAACATCACTATTATTTAGGGAAAATAAGTAATTTGTAAAAAGTTTTCAATAAACTAACCTGTATTGTAAAAAATATTTTGTCTTAGAAAATATTCACTCCAATTCATATATATAAGGAAGCAAAATTCTTCTTTTAAGTACACCACAAAACCTCAGCTTTAAGTTACACGATGTGACTCGTGAGATGCTCTCAAAAATAGTATTTTTTCTATATTGCACAGTTATTAGTACAATTAAAAGCTTCTGTGTTCCAAAACAGAACAAAGTAACAAAATACAAATCCTAAAAGAAATCTGTTTTTAGAAGCCTCTCCCATGCATTTTCCCTGAGGGTTAACAATGGATAATAAATAATAAAGCTATTGTGGGATGGTTTTGTTTTTTAATTTGCACTCTGATGCAATGAATCACCTATGACGTCATGCACAAAAGGAAAAACTCTTGCCAAGGGGCACACAAAATTCCACAGTGGGCAGTATTATTTCTAGAGGCAAGAAAAACTGTTCCATCTCTTGGTCTCAAGGCAAAGTCACAACTTGCACAGTTTCTGGTCTTCATTTCTCTTCCTGTTGAGATTCCTTCCTCCACCTCCAGCCACAAACTCTGGAGAATCATGAGCATTTTAAAAAATCTTTAAGGATTCAAGAACAAAATGGTCTCAACAACAGGCTTCACAAGCACCACAGAGCAGAACTGAAGAAATTCAAGATTATTCTGAAGAGATGTTAATTTTTTTTGCAGTCCTAAATACAGTTTACCCTCTGCACTGCAGAAGGCAGAGTCATAGTTGTGTAAGCTGAATTTCACTAACACTGTCATTTAAATCAAGTTCTCCTGCCCCAACACTACAGTGCTTTGCCCATCTTAGATGATTTAATACTAAGTTGCTAACTCTGCCTACAAACCCAGACAACAACAGCTTCTAGTAAATAACACCAGTTTACCTGCAATGCAACAGGAAGGCTGCTAAATATACAGTTCTTACCATCTCCCATCACAAAATTTGTAATATGCATGGAATACTCAGAAAGGGGGAAGTTTACTTTAATTCTTTTTGCACTCAAGCAAAATGCCAGAATTAGAAGACTGCTTTATGCCACATGGCTTCTGCTTAGGAAACTGCTGTCTCAGTGGTAATATGTATTAGGATTCTACACTTATAAATGATTACAGATGGGGTGTCAGCCTACTTTACTATCTAGCTCTTCCCGTTATAATTCATTTTCAGTCCTGTAGAATGTTACTGAACTTAACCTATTTTCTTTTAATTTTCCAGGATCAGACTTAAAACAAAACAAGGCTATAAAAAGACAATGATGTGTGCAGGGTGACTCTCAACGAGGACTTTTTTTTTCTTTTGTCTCTTCATTCTGAAACTTGTAATCCAAGCCCTCACTTACTGTACACTGATGGAGTTCTGTTCTGAACACCAAATTATTCTTCTCTTTAGCATCTGAGACCTACATTAACTGCTTCACAGCTGCTTTACCTTCAAAAAACATCTGTCCTGAAAAAAGGATTAAATCTCATTTACAGATAGGGAATGGAGCCACAGACAGGTTAAAGTAGAGAGGTTTTGGTGCCTGCTTTGGGTAACTCAGGACTTGATTGTTCAGTTTAATATGTAACATTTAGTTTACTAAAAGAACAGCCTCTATGAATGTAGTTGTAGAAGTGAGCATTTCATTTTCAATCTCACAAAATAAGTACCCAAAAAATGAGATGTACTGTAATGATCACCGGTGAAAAAATCTGTTTATAATGATTTAGTCATCCTTAAGTATACTTATTTGTGTTTACAGAACCAAAGGCACATCTGATTCTCCAGGGATGAATTTAGCTGTATTCATTAGGTCTTACTCATTTCAGAAAAATCAATTTTGCAACCAATGAGGCAATGATCTTGAAAACAGTCTCCTTCACTGCAAACAGATTCATTCCCGGAGCAGATTGAAGCACAAATACCATTTAAAATACACAACAGTGATATTAGATTATTTCATAATACTAAAAGGGAAAAATCAGTGTTGCACTGAAAAAAATAATCTCCAGATCTTTAACTTGTGACTCTCTTCTCATACTACACTAAATAATCATAGAATGGTCTGGGTAATTATTTGATATTTTTAAACACATTTTTATATTTGTTTTCACATGGGTTCTAGTAGGATTACTGAAAATTATCCATTATTCTCATTCATTTGAGCTCATGGTCTAGGTATGAATTGCTGACTGAACCAGAAGACTGCTTTAGTCTGGGAGCTCTTTCCATAGTGTTCTAATGGTGCTCTCTATATTTACATTTTCTTCTTTAAAAATCTGCCAGTCAACAAACATTGCTTCCACCAGTTAGATTATTCCCCTTTCTTCAAAGAAAAAAAAATAAATTATTTTTCTTTTGTTTTAATACAGTAACTTGAGATAGCAAAAAGGCTATCTGCTGTGTGATATTAGACAAAAAATAAGCAGAAAAAGAAATAATGTGTTCCTCATGACGCACACTTTTTTCTTCTGTAATACTAGAGTGCATTGTTTTCTTACACACCAAACAACAGAAAATCCATTTGTCATTCACAGTAAAGATTATTTATGTAAGAACTATGATTGTTTGACATTTAACTCAAAATTTTATTACCTTGGCTCCAGTATAGCCTTGTTCTTTATACATATGGACATAATTACTTCAAGTAGTTCCAAATATTTCAGTAGATTTTTGAGAGTATGGAATTTTTTAAGCTTATATATAATCACACCTTGAGAACAGAAATTTCAGTTCATAAAAATTTTTGCTTCCATTCATATTGCTTTACTTCAGCAGGAATTTTTCCTGCAGGCTGATTTATGAGTCCAAAGCAGCAAATGCAGTAGTTGAATTTACCCACTTACGAGTACTGCAAACAAACTCAGGCCAATGAAGCTGATTATGAACCTCCCAGAAGCAAAGAAAGGTTTATGCATTTGTCTTTAAACAGAAAAAAAAATAATGACAGATGAGTAGAGACATTAATACACAGGTTGGTCTCTCTTACACCTTACATAATTAACACTATCATTTCATATTGCATTTCATCTCACTGCTAACCTGATATTAAACTCTTCTAACATTCCTGACTATTTCATCAATTCTGGGTCTGCCACTGACTCACTCAGTAATCTTTAAAGTAGTCATTTATACTCTCCATGCTTTAGTTACCTATTAATAGAATAATTTCCTTTTTTATCAAACAGATTTATAGAGGAACGTCTACTTGCAATGTGCTTTCAGACTCAACATCTTAAGCTTTCAGAATGTTTAAAGTCTTGCTTGACTGGGTCAGCACTCATAATGTCTTCCTGCCCAAATGAGTTGCAAGCATTATTACCCCTAAACTATAGTAACATCTGTAAGGAGCAAAAATTAGGCCACAGTGTCCTGTAACTTCTATTACCTTGTGCATCCTCTCTGCAGATGAAATATTTAAACTTTGCTGTGGCCACCTGAGGATCTGAAAGCTTGATTGAAAAGAATGTGGTCTTCCAGGGCTAAGTGTATCTCCAGGTCTATCTCCAGGTCTCTGCACAGATACATATGTTTGTTTACTGAGATTCAAGACAACTCAAAATGATTGATAAAACATTTAGCCTTTAGAAGCTCCGGTGTCAATACTCTCCAGGAAACTTTGTATTATTCTTGGCAAGAAACTGGAAACTTCAACAAAAATAGTCAGGATACCTTTGTATGTTAGCGAACTGGAATTTTTCACAAAACAGTTTCTCTTATAAAATTGTCTGCACCTAGTTTAATCAACAAAATTTGCAGCTGTTAACAGGTTGTGCTTCCATATGCTCCCCATATAAATACATTTCTTAATCTAGACAGAAGCTGGTTCAGAGTCCAATTGCTTTAATTGGACTTGGTACAAAAAAACAAATAATGAAGTTAATCGTCAAAAGAAGTACAATCAAGTGTAGGTTACAGGAAAACTGGTTTCCTCTGACTTAAAACTGTGTAAGCACAAGGGCAGAGGAGTTTGCTTGGCTTTCCCTCCAAACACAGCATAGACAACAGCTGCAGTTTGGGTTTACTGATCTCAGGAGGAATATATTTCCCCTCATTTAGGGCCAACTAATTGGGTTCACAGTGGGTAGAGAACACTTAAGATGCTTTCAGCTAAACTTGTGGTAATTACTGTAACCTTACTGTTACACACTGCAGTCACAGTACACAAAACATCTTTATAAAGGATGTTATTTCAGCAAGTTGCTTCAGATTATTTCACAGGCTTCACTTTTTGTTATTCACATTTTTTGTTGCCTGCAACCTCCACCCCATCTTTGAAATAAGGGAGGGGAACATACTTGTCTGTAAGAATTTCTTAACTTTTAAAGGAAGGTACTTGAGTTTGAGCCTGTATCATTTGTCCACTTAGTTCCACTTGGTCATTTCAGACTAATTATATACAGGGTGGGTGCATGGGAGTGTACTTTGTGTTACTGTTTGCTTTCTACATTGCATACATTATTTCATTAGAATGATGAACAAGCTGGTTCAATAATATTGCAATACCTGGAATTTACCAGGACCTTGAATTAAAAATGGAAGTCTATATTATTGATGAGGAAAAATGTTTTCAGGGCTTTTTCCTTCAAATCCCTGAATAAACACATATAAGAAGGCATTCTCTGATTGGTAAGAACTTTTAGCATTTTTAACAGGGTTTGAAAGGCAGAGGACTTTTTTAGCAAGGCCTGTTATGGTAAGACATGGGGTAGTGATTTTCAACTGAAAGAAGACAGATTTAGAGTAGATATTAGGAAGAAATTATTTACAACGAGGGTGGTGAAACACTGAAGGAGTTTCCCAAAAAGGTGGTAGAAGCCTTATGCCTGGAAACATTCAGTGTCACATTGGATGGGGCTCTGAGCAACATGCTCACTAAACATGGATGGGGGAGTGGACTAGATGACCTTTAAATGTCCCTTCCAACTCAAACTATTCTGTGATTCTATAAAAGGTTTCTGACAGTAGCAGATTTAGATTTCCGACAGTAGCATCACTGACATCTCTGCTGGCACTAACTTTATTGCTGAAAACTGTCATTCCTCAGCCCCTGAGGAATACCCAAAGGTTGTAAACACAGGATATTCTTAGCAACAAGAAGCTTCATCCTTATGGAAAAACTTGTACTAACTGTTCTATTTTAAAACAAACAACCAACAGTGTAGATTGCAGTGCTACATAGAAGCTGAAGAAAGCCTTGAGCCTACTATATTCTTCTTCATTAAAGCAAAACCAGTAATCTTTCTCTTGACCCCAGTGCTGAAATTAGACAGAAAAGGTAAAAGGTAAAAGGTAAAAGGCTGGTGCAAGAGATGGAATGACCCATCTGCATTATCAGGTCATCTGCTATGACCTCCAAAGGTCACACCAGCCCAGTGCTAGAACTACAAATCTTGTCCAACTCCCAGCCAACGACCTGATCCTTTTAATGTGTGTTATCAAAGACTGTCTATTAGTAACTAAGTCAGTCCTGCTGGCTGTAGAATGACAGTAACTTTTTCAAAAGTTACGAAGGCATTTATTTATAGTTTTACCTGTAAAGGTAGATCAGGGAGACCTGAAGTATTGAGAGTGCTGCACTGTATTCTTGTAGACCATTTTTAATGTTTGGCTGTATTCAATGGTGCATCCCATTTAAATCTGTTTTTTCTGATGCTGTCATTAGCTTCCTCCCCCCACTTCTCCCAAAAGCATATGCATGCAGCTCACCAACACCCCTCAGACTGAGGTTTTCTAATTCCTGGTAAGCATTTAACACTAGATTGTTATGTTCTCTATTTTACATTCTTCCCAGTTTTCTAAAGCCCCTTGTCCATTCCTTTAAGAAGGTGCTCTTGTCTAGGAATCACTCCTCCTTATATTCCTATATCACTAAGAGACAAATCATCATGCACTCAGACATTAAGAAAATACATTGAATGACAACAGAGGAAACAACCACAACATCCTAGCAGGGTGCAAGTTCCTTGAAATGATACTGTATTTAACCATAATTGTCATTAAGAGCCACATGACCTAAAGACTATGACAAATACATAGTTTAAAAATATATGAGGCTCAATCTTTAGAACAAAGATGGCTCTTTTGTAGTTATAGTTTTGTGAATCCTTTAAAATTTCAAATCTTGCAAAAAACCAGATGTGCCACTGTTAGAAAACCACAAGGGCATTCTGCCTTTGAAGCTGTCATGCTGCTTTCCTTTATAAGTCACACTAGCTCATCAGGACTACATCAGCCCTGGTTTATATACATCAGAAAAAAAGTACACATCCCAACAAAATCTCTGGTAAGTTCTTCTCATCAGATGTGACAGGCCAGTTTTTACAGTCTGAATACAAGAATCAGAAGGAAGCAACTCTGTCACCGTTTTATGCTCCAAAGCTGGAAATAGAGTCCAAGTTTTTTAGTGACAGAACTTCCACAACCTCTCAAAGCACAGGAGGAGACATCCATCACTGACACTGGAACAAGGTAACTATGTTGAGCAAAATAACAAACATCTGGTATAACTCAAAGTGCTACTCTGGAGCCGTCTTATGAGGTCCTCTACAGGTTAAAATAGTTCTGATATGCATCCAAACTGAATCTAGAATTACCCTGCCTAGACACAACTGTTACCACTATCTCACATTTCTAAACTAATTTTTACTAATTAGTTATTTGCCCTTCTGTTTATTTGTAATAAATTTACAGATAAATATGATTCCAAAAACAGCTGGACCATATAGGCTGGCTGTTCTACAAACTGCAAAACAATCATTACTTCAAATACAAACCCTCCAACACCAGTCACCTGAGTTTTTACTTCAGATCATCAATTATCAGGGTACAAGGCCCATTACCCATAACCACTAATTGTCTGCAAGCAGCCAAGGAATTTGAATAGCTAGATCCTGTTTTCAAAGGAGAGGAAATAAAGTGAAAGAGCACATTAAGACTAAGTGAGACCTAGAAGTATTTGGGGATTATGATATGCAAGTGCAAAGGAGTATCAAGACAAATTCTTCCCCCAAAAAGGAAGCCTTATTTACAAAATAATGTATGGTAAATAGAAAGCAAGTGATATATAACTACTCACCCATGGATCATCCCCCTTGACACTCTGTAACCAAGAATTCAGACACTTTATATCATAACTACTATACTTGGCATGTTTTTCATTATTTATAATTGAATGTTTTCCTGAGAATCAGCAGCCCATGACATTGTGCATTCAAAATGGGTAGCTTAGCTCTGGAGCTGCTGGAGTTTAAGACCTTCTTAGTCATTTTCATTCCTGCTAGTATTTTCCCCCTCAAGGCACAAAATGCTCTCACGTATGCACACCACTCATATGACAGTCCATCAATATAGCTTTTTTCCCCAGCATACCATCTTTCTCCTCAAATTTAGAAAATAATAATTTACAAAAGTCTGTCTTACAGGAGCAGTTAGTATTTTTTTAGTATTTTATCTCACAACTTTTTCTCCTCCCTTTTTTTAAAATGAGGCATCTCTGTAGCGTATAATTAGCATCTTTGTATATTACTGTGTTCACATTTTCACATTACTAGCATACTCTCAGCAAGTGCTATTGACCACAACAGTTAAATCTTCTGGCCACTGTGTTTATTTTCAAGCATACTCAGATTTCAAATGTCCTTTCACTAATGATTTTGTCCATTAGCCATATCCATTCCTTCACTGTGCTTTATCTCATTTGAGCTTACTGACAATGCCATAACCTTTTGTTCATCTGAATACACACATTTTCCTTGGAGCTAAGCCAACCCTGCAGACAAAACTTGGCTGTGTTCAAAGTTCTAACAATCTAGTATTTTCTAGTTCAGATTTTTTTTTTTTGTACTATGTCCTGTGCCTACTAAAACGTGGCCTCTACACTTAGCAAGAATACTAACCTTTCCTCATCAGCAATTTACTAACACAACTTACACATAACATAACCCAGTAACTTAAAATCCCCAGGAGTAGTGGCTTTGTGTATTTTGCCCATGCTTGACTGGCATAGCTCTTAATGGGAAGGACAAACCTTGATATCAAGTGCCAGAGGCTTCACCAAAGCTCACTGAAAATGAAGGTTCAGTTGGCTTGAGTAAGTCACGTAGCCCAGGAAAAGGAACTTCCAAGTCTTGCTGGGACATAACCAAAAATAACCCTCAAGAAGACAAATATTTTTCAATGAGAAACAACTGGGGAGTTTAAAAAACAAAGGAGAAAAATAACAACAGGCTTTAGATTGTTAGCAACTGTTAACCAAACAAACAAGGGAGGACTGCAGGAATGCTTGAATTAAAATTTCAATTTTGAATTAAGGTAAGATGAGTTAGGAAGTGTGAATAATGGGCTGCCCTTTGGTCACCCATGCAAATTAAGAGAGATAAGGAACAAGCACATTGTATCGGTGAAAAAAGTCTCCAAGTTTGAATTACTGATAGAGATGTTTACTCAGAGCCAGACAATCCATATACACAACCAGCTACATAATTTACAATTTAATTTTTAAAAAAGAGACTCAATGCTGTCATCACCACACTTTACTATCAATGTGCCATGAAATTAAACAGTATTTACAAAGGCTACTTAAAATGCATAAGGTCTTCCTTTAATTACAGACAATGTTTATACGGTATTTTCATCACCAAGTAAGTCACCTTGACATGTATTTTAAAGAAAAGGTATCAGCAAAAAATGTACATGAATTAATTGAAATTGTTTGTGCAACATCACTGGCATAGTTTAAACAGGTCTTAAGGAACTGCCTGGAAACTCAAGACACAATAAAATATCAACTGAACATAAGGAGATAAAGTTAAAATGATTTTCCTCAGATAACTACAAATTTCTCTGATTCCAACTCATCTCAAGAAATAACAATTTATAGAGGCTCTTCTGCTAAAAACTACAAGTCCCTAGCCTAACTCCTTGGCCCTTATTTCAAAATTATCCTGTTATACTGACAAATACACAGAGCAACACTGGGTAGCAGTCATATCAACACCACCATGAAAACATGAATCTTGTAATTCTGACATAAACATTCAGGTAAGCATTTCTCTTCAGGGCTTCTGTTAAGACCAGATAAAGTTCCTGGTGCACAAACTCCTGACAAGGCATTTATTTTAGTACTGTGGAGCTGCTGTTCTAGGAGCAACCAAGTTTGAAAACTGAAGTAATCTTGGCTGTAGAAAGATAGTTGGGCTGTTCCAAGTTGTTACCAGACAGGTTTCCAGAGCAAATCCACAAGTGCCCCTTCACTTCTCTCAAGTGAAGTGTTGTCTTTACTGAAAAGTTGAGCTTTTCATCCCTTTCCTTTCCCCTTAACTTCTCCTCTGATCCTTTCTGCAGAAAGCCCCATTGACCAACACTCACAGTTGCTGATTTATGTGGATCTTAAAAAAAAAACAAACCAAAAACAAAAAACAAACAAACTGCTGTGTTTTCCTCATTGTTCTTATTTCTTTTTTCTGGAATAAACTACAGTTGCTTTGCAATGTTTGGAGATGAGGGAAGGACTTTTGACAGCAGTGATCCATTTAACAAATGCTTTGCAGAAGTAATTCTCCACTCCAGCCTTGCATACACGCATTAAACAAAGAATGATTTAAAAATCCATTCCTGGGAAGAAGGAACAAATCTACATACCAGAGAAAGAGAGCTTTTAGTCTCCTTTTGGTGTCAGTTTAAGCTAGCTAGGATATCCTTTAGAGTACCTTAACAGGATATAATGCAATTTGTGATTGATGCGTCCACAGCTTCTTCTGATTCACCAGTGCTAGGGGCTTTGCCTTAGAATTATGCAAAACTGTACATGCTACACAATTTCATTAGAGAAGTGAGGCATTATACAGAGATCAGCCTATTAAATTATATCCACATACATCTGTTTTCTTCTGCATATCAAGGATAAATGTCCCAAAACTCCTACACCTCTCTAAACTTGAGACAAGCAGGCGCTCAACACAGTGTCACCAGTAAGACCTTTCCACAACAACTTCTGATGGAGTATAGAAGTTACCTCAATCTCTGATGCTTTTAAAATGTCTTTAGCACACCATAAGGACAATTACAGCAACAGATATTTGTCTCCTACTTACAGCTTTAAAGGACATCACAGATGTGCTGAGTTTATTCAAACCTGTAGAGTCAGCAGTTCTGAAACAATGCTACAATTATCAGACACAAAGTGGCCACAACACTAAGTACTGCAGACCAAAACAAGACATTAAACAAAACTAAAAAGGACAGGCCTTCATCTTAGATGAAGAATGGAATGAAGAATGGAATACATTTTCTTTTTTTTAAGTGACTTGTCAATACAAAGATGTTACCAGCTGAATGGGTGACAGCTTAACAGGAAAGCTCAGGCCTCTCTGACACCATTCACTTAATTACTTTCTTTATTGTAAATCTTTAGACTTTAAAACAGCTTGAACGTGGGGGAGCTCCTGTTTTCTGTCATTTGGCAACTCATAATCTGCAGGGCTGTTTCATTTAGAGTAAAATGCTAGAAAAGTGATCAACAGTAAATCACTGCACTGTGCCCTTGGAAGTCTCATGAAGTGAAGAGCTGGAAAGCAGAGACGATTCGTGTAAAAAGCAGGGAGGAGATGATTTGCTTATGGCACAGGACTGTTAAGTTAATACATCTGGGTTCCATTCCATAATTTAAATGGGAATACTACCATGTGCTTCACAGAAGTGAAAGGATGTTTATTCATCAGCATTTGTATAACATTTAGAGATCCTAAGATACAATATTCTAGCAAAATAGAAAGTACCCTTAGGGGCTTTAGGGCATTACTTTACTTTCAAAACTATTTTATGAAGCAAAACAACAGATTACTAAAAATGCAGTACCTAGTCCCTTAAAGTCTCTGTGACAACTGGCTAGCATTTTCATAAATCCATGTTAAAAGTCAATTTACCCACAAAAAATAAAAAAAATTAATAATAATTAAAAAAAGTAGATACCTAAATATCAGTATCTTGATTTTCTGAGCAGAGAACAAACAAGTTTCAAGTCATGCACTCAGTATCTTAATTCAACAACTGACCTCAAATATTTACATTTGAAAATGCCAGTGCTTACAAATTCAAGACTGACTCCCAAATAATGATTTGCAAAAGCAAAACGCATACTTCAGAGAGGTGTCCCACTAACATACCTCAGATAAAACCAAAATGCCCAAAGGAAGTAAGCTATGTTTCAACCAGTGTTGTTCTTAATATAAGCTGAGAAACTTCTCCCTGGTGTGAATGCTAGCCACAAAGAAACTAGTCTGAAACTTACACAAAACATTGTAACAATGCAACAAACAGCAAAACAAATCCATTTTTCTGCCCACCACATATGTTTTTTAATTAAGTCTACACCTTAATCCCTCTCCATTTCACCCTTTCACCTCTGGCAGTAGAGTCCTGTCCTGATACTCTTCCTCCAAAGCCTCACACAGGTAAAAATTAAAGCTTGACAGTACAGTAATGATATTAAAATATCAAACTGCCTCAAACACCTTAGCTCACTCAGTCTGACTGATCTCAGCTTTCATTACTTGTACACACTACTACCAGAACAATGAAATAACCCTCCCAACATCCCAGTATGACCATTTGGAGCTGCAGCATGTGTACTGGATCTGGCTGTTGCTTGGCTGCTGGTTGGGCACCTGTATATCTGTAAGAGGTGGTGAGTGAGCCTTTGCATCAATTTTTTAATTACTGTTTTCTCCTCCCTTTATTTATTAAACTGTTTTCATCTCGACCCGTAAGTTTTTCTCATTTTTGCTCTTCCAGTTCTCTCCCCTCCTCCCTCTGAGGGGAAGGAAGCAAAGCAGCTGGTGGTGCTCATCTGCTAAGCTGGGTCAACCAACTACACTATGGCATCAGGAAAAGGAGCAAAACACAGTTTCTTGGTACATCATTATCTGAGAAATACCACATTTTGCCTTCAAGTAACACTACAAGACTAAGAAACAATCCATCTTGCTGATTTGAAGACACATACAAAGACAGACTGCTGTGCTCACTGCATTGCTTCCAGGCGTGACCCAAAGCCAGGTTCAGCTACATGGACTCCCCAGCAGATTATATTTCAGGTCCTACAGAACTCAAAATTCACAGAACAGAAGTCTGTGTGCAGAGAGAATACTTAGTTTGCATTGCACACTCACAACCAAGCCAAACCAAAAAAAGAATGCAATTTTTTCAGAACCTAACCCGCTTATATTTTCCAAGCAAATTCTTTATAACACTTTCTCCTTTGCCTGAGAACTGCTAGAGCATAATGCAAATTTTAAACAATACAGATGTCAAAAGAGGTCCTGATAATAGGGCTACTTCAATTGTAATTTTTTTTCCTGATAAAGAAGTTTAAAAGCTTTTTTTCTTTTTTAACTGTTTAAGGTTAGAAAAATCCTGTTTCCCACCTGATACTGATAATAAAGATCTGCTATTTTTGGCTGCAAATGATAGTGTTACAAAGCCATTCTTTTAAACACTGCAGTTGTTGCAGTCTGACAGAAAAGTGGCATGGAAAGTATTCTAGTTTGTACATCAATGTGTGAATCTCTTGATATGTTTTCTGAAGGCAGACTGTCACCAGCAAGGGGAGGGGAAATGAAATACAGTTGTCTATTCAGAGTCTCTGCTTCCAGGGAAAAAAAATATCCTTCAGCTTCTTATGTGAACACATCTTGCCCCCACAATCACCAAAAAAATAAAATAATTGCAAAATATTAGTTGCATTGTAATCAATTAATCAAATGTCACTGAGGGTTCACATTATATTATATGTTTAAGGTATTATGAAGACAGGTTTTAAAGCAAAGGAAGATAAAAACCAATCACACGCTTATACACTGCTCAAATCTAAAGATTTAGGAGAATCCATTAAGAAATTAAAATTATTTGCTGATAGTTGTTTTGAACAGGTATATATAGGTACTCACCTGGAACAAAAACAGAACAGAGAAATAAACAGAAGCTTCAAATAACTGCTAGAAACTGCTAGAAATAATTTTTATCTTAAGGATTGACTGACAGTAGCTCTGAAATACTAGCAAAGCAATTGTCTGGTTCTGCTGGCACTGAGACAAGAAATACTTGGTGCAACACTCATAAATAAGCAGATGAAGATCAGAAAAATATGTCTCTTATTCTCCTCATACATGTATCAGCAAGGGTCCATGTTTTTGGCTAAAAAAATAATTTTTGTCTGTAGATTTTAATTTAAACCACATTGGCACACTACTCTAACTCTGTTTTACAAGGATTTAATCAACTCTCAGGGTACTGACAAGGTCAGAGAGTGCAACCTACCTGCAACCTAGAAATTGCTTTTCAAATTAATAAAAATATGTGCTGTATAGATCATTACTCTAGCAAGAATACAAACAACATTTCAAGCATCAGTATTTGAAATGGACTGTAACAAGTAACCAACACAGAGAAGCAAGACTGAACAGAGAACAGGAAGACAAGTAATCCCCCTGGAGCTGTAGTACAATTATTGGGTTAAAGAAGGCAAGTTGAGGGATCTGGACACATAGACTGTTGTTCAAGGATATCATCCCTGAACTCCTGCAAGTATTTCAATGAACAGCCACCAAAAAATTAAGCCTACTGCAACACCTTGCTCTTTACAGATCAGAATTACTTTTACACTGAGATTTTTCTATACAGTTCACAAAACCTTATGACAGGTGACTCCACAATACGGTTTTCATCCAGACTGCAGTGGGTAAATGTAGCAAACAAACTCAAAAATTCACTTCTCTCTTAACCCATGCACCAAATCCATCCATCCCACCTGCAGGCCCCCCTCTCTTTTGCAGACTGAAGATTCTCTCTTATTTTTCTGATACATATTAAGACATTTTTTTTCCTATGGAACACTTGGGGATATATAGAGGCCAGGACCCCAAGGGAGAAGCTGTGGTGCAGTTCAGGAATAGGCCCCACAGCACAAAGTGTTAGACCAAGACCCAGCATTCTAAGACAGTGCCCCCAAACATGCTTTCAGATCCATTACAAGGGGCCAGCATCCAAGATGTAAGATACACACAGATTACCAGTTTCTATGGGACATAGTATTTTCCTTCCAAGTCCTTTTTGACCACCTGGCAAAAAGCAACCATTATTTTTTTGTTACATCATATTTGTCTAAGAAGCCAAAACATTTCATTTCCTGAGTACAAGAAAGTCTATTTCAAAGACCTTTCATACTTTTTCTCCCCTCTCTTTCTTAAAAATATAACTTAAGTATCAAACAAGCTACAAGTATCAAACAACTGATGTTAATGCTGTGAAAAAAACTGGCAATGAGGACTGCAGAAGGCAATACACAGTGACAGTGACTCAAGAAGCCAAACATTATTTACAAGGCAGTAAGACTTCAGGCAGATAAGCCCTGTCGTATGTTAATATAAATGTATTTTAATTAGACTAATTCCTCAAAGCCATAAAGATCAGAGGGGAAAAACAATGCAGACATTGCAAAGGACCTTCTCAAAGGGGAGCCTTTCCCCTAAACTGTCTCCTCGCTTTTACTGTGAACAGCATTTTATTCCATGATTTTATTGGCACTAAACACCCGAGAGAATGAGCTCACCTTCTTCTTTTGGGAAATTAGGAGATGCATTAAGCAGGGTTCTTTAAACACTTCACAGATTAAGGCCTTGCAAACATCTTCCTCGGGTATTAGGTTATCCAAGGCAGTATGGGATCCAAGAGTCTCATCATTTCCTGAAACTGACTTAGCACTCATGAAGTAATACTTGAATCCCAGTGAGTTTGAAACACCGTTTTAGGACAAATAATATCTTTCAGACAGGCTGCTAGCATGAAAACAAGTGAGCAAGCTGTATTAGAGAGAAAAAATGTATGTCTATATAAACTCTTGCAGGCAGATGACAAGGCTGTGCCCTTAAGAGACAGGAGGCTTGTTCTATCCAAAACCCCAGCTAATCACAGCACGGCACCAAGTTCAACTAACAGATGCTCCTAAGTTATCTAAAAGATAAATGCAAAGATGTTTCCTGGCTCCTGAAAACTGAAAGCACCAGAAGCATCAAATTTCACTTTCTTACAGCCTTATCATGCTTCTTTTATGCCAAATCAAACAATTTTCCCCAATAAAATTGAACAAATATATTTAACCAGTGGTTTTTATTTAGGTTTTAAAAAATGAGCCAGTAGAGGGTTTAACTTTAGAAAATCACCATATTTCGCTGGAGACAGTACTTGGGTAAAGGAACAGCTATAGAAAGGAGGTTTTATTAACCTCTTTATTAAAATTAGTTATTATTTTTCCCTCATTAAAACCTCACTAGTCTCTAAAAAGCTAAATTATTTTGCAGCTGCTTTTATAGCCTCTAAACAAAGCACAACTCTCTCTGACAGATGTCTGTTCTTTCCAGTAACTTCCAGAATCTCAGTTCTACACTGTAAATACCAAGCATTCTTCCAAAACTGCAGCCAGATGTCAAGGTTCACAGCTTCTTGGTAACCTTTCTGATTTCAATTTAAATACACCATAGCAGACAAGATCAAAATAATTATTGAAAAGAATCTCTCATTTCTGAGATACCTGATATTATAAAAATACAGGGCAACCAGGGCTATCCCAGCCCAAATCCATTTTTTCTAACCAGGAAACCCAAAAAGCTTGGATGTCTTATAAAAAGATTGTGTTTTCAGTTACTAATTTAGCATTGCAGTTTGATTAGCACATCTGCTGGCAAAGCAGCACCCAAAGACTTTTCAAATCAACATAAATTTCAAGTACATTCCCAACATACTTAAGCATAAGAAATAACACCACATCTTCAAAACTTCATCAGGCTTGTCTGACAAAGATGCATGGATCACTTAAAGTTTGCATTTAAAACTCCTTTCTCATGATTTCCTAAATTTTTTTGTGGTTTGTTTTTTTTTTTTTCCTCTGAGGTTCAGTTTCAATGGAAAGTGAATGATTCCTTTTTGGTACATATAGTCTTATGGGTTTGATTACCATAACTAATATGGACTGTGAATTTGTATAAAATATTTGCACTGACTCATTAGTTTTCCTTCAGGTTTGAAAACTGAATGTGAACAGAAGTCAGCACTTCAAATTGCATCTCATATAAATTGTTGCCTGTTGCCATGTTCTGGGATCTTACCCTTTTCTTGCAGTGGATACAAATTCTAAATCATGTTGTATATAACCAATACCTCACCAGCAAGGTGGGTTGTGCCTGCCCAGGCTATTTTACAGCTCAGCCAGACCAAAGAGCAACAGCCATGGTCATTATCTTGACTGCACACCCGTAACAAGGGGTGACCAAAATGGAAAGTGACATCTGAGGCCTGCATGGGCCACAAAAGGCAAACATTTTGCCATTCAACAGTTCAGGTTTTCAGTACACCAAATAATCCAGGCCAGAAGCACAAGGCATCTTTCGGTTTTGTTTCCTTGGAGACTTTGCTCTTCAGTAAAGATTTTGACAGCTGTCATTATTCTTTTCATAAGTTAAATAGATGATCTAAGAAAATACCATGAAATTTGTGATTTTTATATATATTTTCTAGCAGAATCTCTAGACAACTGAAAGTAGCCTTGTAGTCAACAGTAGAGGAACCACTTCTAGTAGAGAATATTGAAAAGCAATACACTCATTACCTAAGGAAAGTAAAGACTACACCAAAATGGAAACCCCCCCTTCAAGTTATTAATACAGCAGAAATCATAACCTGGCCATGTATGTGCATATATGTATGTCTTTCAGAGGGAAAAAAAAAAAAAAAAAAAAATTCATATCATATGCAGTTGAAGAATATAAAATTACACAACTTTTAAGTTATTCAAAATTGTGACTTATGAGGACCCTAAATCGTAATCTATTTCTCTGTGTTCATTTCCAAAATTGCAGTTAATGAGAACAGGTTCCCATTTACACATAGTAAGATGTTGAACCATGCACAGATAGGGGGCCTGCTAAACTCCTCTATTGAAAATGCAGACATATATTCCATGTCCCTCTACTTTTACCAAATGGGCTACAAGCATAACTCTGCAGCACTGTAGGGATCACACCACATAAATTGCTCATTATTTAATACCTGTACTGCTCTGACACTTCCAGCTTTCTAACCTATAGGCTTAGAGCCAGTCCAGCAAACTTACTGGAAGCAACATTTCTGAAATAAATCATGTCATACAGCATGACAACAAGAAACAGCTCCCAGATTTTCTCTGAGGACTGAGTTCATCCTTATATACAGGAATCATGGACAAAGTACATATCTAGAAGAGTTTAGTATTCCATACACTTCATTCAGCTAAAGGCTTTTTAACAAAGGGGGGTTTGAATGCTTCATCGACTGGTCTGTATCTTTTTCCTTATATCAGGTCACTATCATCTACTTGCCTGAATATCTGGTTTATAACTACAACAAGATGCAGTGTTAGTCTGTATGAGGTTTTATAGCAATGAAAAGAACAACAGCAGCTTCCAAACCATTAGTTTGATGTAGTTAGGATCACTGAAGCCAAAAACCCAAATGTATTTAAGTTCCTGCACCAGCCAAGACAAACAGTATTAACAAATAAACATTATTTATCAAAGAAGCTGGAAAGTTACTTTTCTTATAGATCGCAAGGTGTAAATACTTGTTTAATAAATATACTGCATTCAACATGGCTGTGATCTACCAAAACAAACAAAAAGAACACAGAAAGTTTTCCAGAAAACACAAAATTAAGGTAGGTAACTTTTCTGCCAAACTGAAGAGTATGAAGAAGTATCTCCCCATCTTGATGGAAAAACAGTACCCAAATACGTTTACACCACAATCAGAACGGGTCTGATCACAGTGCAGCAGCTCTGTTTTCAGTATAATGCCTGAGAAAAGAAGCATTCCTCACCCTGACACAGCATTCAGCTAATTATAAATTGATTTCTTACAAGAGGTTTCTTTAAAGTTTAGGATTTACACTTTATAACTGCAGACACACTTTTTTTATATTTAGCATGACTGGTTGCCAACAGCATCATGCCTGTTTCAACTCCATCCAATATACACATTCCCCTCCTTGTCCCCTTCAGCCAGAGGCTTACAGCAGTCTCACAGACAAAGGATAACTGTCCAGAAGAGATACTGCCTGTGGTGCTTTCTTAAGTGTTTGCTCAAAATTCATGCTATGGAATAGAATTTCAAACAAACAAAACCAGAAAAACAAGGACCACCATCACATTTCAAAACATGCACAAATAGGCAACACTTTAATTAGAATCATCATTAGAAATCTAACTTTTTTTTTTAAGACATACATGGAAATACAAAACATTAAACTGGCTAGTTGGTAAGATATAAATAGAAAACTCCCAGCCCTGTATTGATCGTGTTTACCCAAATCCAGCTTTAATTATATACCCTGTACTTAACATATAGATGCCAGGATAGCAGTGTAACTGATGTCAGTTTCCACGTCACTGCATCATCTGCATCATGTATTCTGAAATAGGTAAAACAACCTCTTGGTTAATATGGGTCATAAATAGTTTAATCCAAAAATTAAAAGAAAGTTACCTAGCATCCATTTCAAGGTTACAGAGTGGTAAAGAAATAGGTTTTGGGGGGTGGCAGAACCCACAGTAAAAAGCTACAACAGAATTGGGTGCAGGGAGAGGGGGAAAAGAGAGAAAAAGAGTGCAGAGTGAAAGCACATCAGCCTTCCTGGTCCCATTAGCACTATCAAAAAATTTGTTACGTGATCTTTAATTTTCTCCCTGTGAAAACAATTCCAAGAAAAGAAAAGCTAGGTGCAAACAAATGATGTTGAAAGCCTTGAGACAAAAGTGAAAAGGTCTTATATAAACTTGAAAAACAAAATTTAACAATAGTGAGTGAAGGCAAGCCAGTCAGGGTGACCTTGTACTTGCAGCAAACAAGTATAAATCTTGTAGTAGCTCCTAAGTTCATAGTACTGAATAATAAAGGACAGAGACATAACAGTGAATTAAAACTGAAGGACCAATTTGGAACAACATGAGTCTGTACAGTACTTATCCTCCAGAATTCCCGCTAAAATACACAACTTGGTGTAAGACACTAACTTAAAAGCATCTTTACTATTGCTAAATTCAAGAACCCAGATTCTGCCCTTCAGCAGGCTATGTCCTTCTCCAACTATAACTGAGACCCCTCAGTTATAATGCTCATATAGCATTATGCTGTGCTAGCCCCATCTATCTAAATACATTTATGGATGCCCTTACTGCACATCATTAGTTTTCATCCTGCTAATTTAATCCAAGGCATTCGGCAGTTCACTTTATTTCTCATTTTGGATTCTCTCTTTGGATACTGAGCACAGATACATCAAAACCAGAGGAGTCCCTTGTCAACCAACATCCCTACAAATCCCTTTTGAACACAATTTCACATTGTATGCAGTTTTCTTCTCCATGAAATGGATTGATGTCTCTCTGCTGAAGCCAAACTAGGAGCCAAATCCATGGTTTGTAAAAATCGTCCAGATTCTGCAATGAAAATAGCAGTAACTGGTTTGCATATTTACAGCATTTTGCATGAAAGAACCGTAAGAAAAATCTTAGCACCACAGTGAGGCACGGTATTCTGCAGACCTATCTATCCCCAGCCAGAGAAGACCAGAGTACAGTTCTTGCTAACACCAATACACTCATGTCACTAACACACAGAATGTACCTGTCATTCAATAAAGGTATATACAACTGTTCCTGCAAATCACACCCTACACAGCATAGTATAAGCACAAAAAATACCCAAGGGACAAAAGTGCTGCAAGGCACCATATAATCGTTTTGAGTCCTGAACAAGCCCAGCAGGTTCTGTGGCACTGATAAGTTCTCCATGGTAGCCAAAGTGTGTACATAAGGGCATGCAAAGCTTGCTTTAAGAGCCATTCGTTAAAAATAAATTTTAGCAAACTAAGCATGTGGTAAACTACTAACACCATACTTCTGGTCCTGCCTTTTCTACTCCTTTGGTTGCCTTGAGATTTCACCATAAAGAAACTAAAAGGAATTCGTGTTCCTAATTCTTCACCAGGCATCTTATTCTAAATCGAAATTGCACTACTCCACTGAGCCCACGACCTGAAATAACTATCCCAGTCTCCTTCAGAAACAATGTGCAGAGTATGTGGCCACAGAAGGGGGAAAGGAGACAGCCATGCACCTTAACCACACTGCAGTGGAGATTAAAACAAGGGAAGTTATCCAGACTGGCAAAACTCAGCCCAGGTCAGCCAAAAGCTTGGTGTGACAGAGGGGCTCTCTGTAACAGTGTTGTTCTAGCTGACATCTAAATTTTAAAAAAATATAAAATAACAAAAACACAAAAAAAACCCCAACACATTTTGGAAAAAAGGTTCATAGGCATAAGCACAAAGCTTTCACAGGGGGGCCAGAAGTAAGGAACAGTTGGAGCTTACTCACAATACTGTCAGGACTTGCCTCTAAGGTGCTGAGTAGTCAACAAGACATTTGTTATCTTTATGATCTCAGACCTGATGTATACCTTGTAACCAGAATAACCACATTAGATTTATGAGTTTCAAAATAGCCTTCCTTTACTTCAGTGTTCATAAAATATACCAATGGCAGTTGAATATATGTTTGTTGCAATAAATAAAAGCCTCAGATGGATTATGCTCAAACAAGTCTGTCAATGTAAAGCACAATCACTACAACCTAAGCTCCAGGGTCAAGTTATCAAGTGATGCCATTTTAGGAACGGAAGTGAAATAGTTTTCCACAATCAAACAGTAAGTTAAAGGATCTGGTACCATCTACAGCAAAACCTTAATATGCTTCCTCTTTTTCTTTGCTGCCAAAAGGCACAAACTGTACTCGGAGCTGAAGAGAAATTACATTGCCCTTGATCACAATTTTAGGGCAGATCACTTCTCCCCCATTCCAAACTCCATTCAACACTAATTCAACACTAATTTGAATAACCACACATTTATCGTGTACATACCTTTTTCCCCATTCCTGCAATCTTCAAATTATTTTTTATTTCAAAAAAGAAGCAACATTTTTCATTTCAAATGAAGCAACCTGTGTGAGCTCTCTGTCAAACAGAACAGTATTTTAAAGAGACTAAACACCGATGCTAAGCATCCAAACACATACTTTTAATACTAAGGAGACTTGATTTTCTTGCATGATGAGCATTTACAACCTTTTTATAAAGTACTTGACCAAGATAAAGTTATGTTAAAAGAAATCCTGCTGGACAGACAACTGTCTCACTCAGTGTTATTTTCTATGAAATCCATCCTGGTATTTGAAATTCTCAAACCCACAACACCCATTAGTCAAACATAGCAAAGAACCACTTAAACATTCAGAAAACCAGTGATGTTTACTTTGAGGTTCACCTTCAAATGAATATGGAGTCCAGATACCATTCATTCTGGTTATCTTTGTTATGAAACATTTTCAGAGTTTAGCCCACTGGGCATGTACTAATAAATCATCTTTGGCTGTACAAAAACAAACCTCATTCAGATTCAAATGCCTACAGGGAAAATAGCATCTACCCAAAGCAACACAAGTTGTTGTGTATTCCTTTAGATTTTAATCCTCGGCCAGTTCTGCTTTAATATCTGTAAATTCCCCATATATGACAAGTAAATACAAACACCTTTGTTTCCTACCCTTTTACCTATCCTTCCCAGACTTTACAATCACTCAGTCTTTATGACTTGAATATTAAAGGCTTAGGGCACTTGATTGAATACCAGAAGATCTGCTTTGTAGTGCTAAAAGTGGAGGGGGGAGGAAGAAAACATAGTGCCTTTTTGTAACTGTTCTTAAATCTCCCTTCAGTATTTGCATTTCAAAACAAGAAGAGTATATGACACTTCAAAATAAAAACTGCATTTCCATTGTCTTTCATTCCTTCTCCATTTACCAGGGGAAACCTAACTAGACTTACAATCAAAATGTTGTCATTCCATTCAGCTACAGGGAATGACCAACATCTCTCAGCCTCAGGTTTCAAATACTCAGACTGTCTGGAACCACAGCTTCAATCTGCAGCAGGATGTAAATGAAAACACGTAGAGTTTAAGACTTTAAAAACTTAAGCTTCCCCTACTGACTGCACAACAATCCCATGGCATTTCTAATGAAACCAACAGATGTGGCCAACTCACTGGTCATATTTTTGCACGTTTTTTGACTGCTGCACAACTGTAACTGAACAGCATGTGTACAAGATGACCCAGGTAGTTGCAGATAAGTTCTAATGGGTGAAGAAAGTGCATTTCATTTTGTCAATGAGCTTCACCAAGTTAACACTGTTCACAGCCTAATGTAGGAAAACACCTACCCAGTAATCCCTTTCATTAGTAGGGAAGTGCCTCCAGTAATGACACCAAGGTACCCAAGCTAGGCTGGATAAAGCCAGCATGAGAGAAATAACTGTGATCTACACAGGCAGTATTTCTGCTGTTGTAGCAAAATTCAAAAACACTATACTCTTATTAAAGGCAAAGAAGGACTCCCTTTCCATAAATACTAAGCTTCTAAAAAACTCACATAGACAACTGGCTCTCCATCAAAACAACTTCACTAGTGATACATACCATCTTACCAAGGGAGAGTATATTACAGAACCTAAGCTAATAAATGTTGTTCAATAGCACAGGATTCATTCCAGAGTGGTCAGACTGAGCAAAAACAAAGGATGGGAAGGTGTGCTAAGAGCATGGGCTATCACAGACAGAACCAGGGCTCATGGAGAACAAAAGGAAAAAAAACAAAACAAAACAAAAAAACAGCCTAACAAACAAACAACAAGCCCAACACACAAAAAACCCAACAACAAACCAACAGAAAAACACACACACTATAGTTCAGTTGCCATGAAAAAGGAACCACTGAGAAATTCCTGCTTCCTCACATCAGCTCTGCCAAAATTTCTGCTAAAGGAGTTATCCTTTCCACCCCCTCTACTTTAAAGTTAGTCATTTTATACCAGCTTAAACCTAATTAAGGTTTTGTTCCTCTCGATCCTGAGTTCTCTCCTCTACCCATCCTCCCAAATCACCTGCTGTTTCCTCCACTAATTAAACTTCTATATTTTTACGTGCAACTAAGAAAACCTATGAAAGCTATGTTTAAGCTTATTCCTTAAAAAAACTGTTTATGTTTTCTTATTTCCTTCCAATTTATTCCACAAATGATACAACAGAGAACACAGAAAATAATGTATGTCATGTATGAGAGAGACAGATCACTTTATATAAATAATCTGGTACTTCCCTACATTTTGGAAAATCTTCCATTTCAGTACTTTTGGTAAATCTTCATAATAATTCAGAACCCAGTTGAGACTTCTTTGTTATATTAGTCATTCCTACTCAAGGCAGAACACAAGAACAATGTAAAAGTTCCTCATCCTTGCTTTTTCACTTAGAATGGAACTGACTCAGTCAGTGTTTCAGTACTATGAATATTTTTATTTAAAGGTTATTACCAGAATGAGAATACCCTGTATGTTAAAAAAAAAATAAAATTAGGTAATCAAGATAATGAAGTGCAATTCACAATGCAGTATTTAATCAGCCTCCTCAGATCTAAAACAGCAGCAATTTTTTTGGTTTGATAAATATAGTCTATGGTTGTTGTGCAGGTCCTCTTTGGCAGAAAAAACCTACCAGCTTCAGAATGAGAAAACCAATTTCAGTTAAAAGCATCGGGCCAACCGCGATTTCTTCATTTGCAATCTGCTGGAATAATTCATTTTATTTATAGGATCATGGGGGTTTTGTTTCACATTTAATGCTTAGAACATGGAACTATGCATGTAATAAAAACCTTAGGAAAGCCAAGCAGTCAAAATGAATATTTGTATCTTTATGAAAATTTGTATCTTATAAAAATAATTGTTTAACTATTCTTATTTACCCCAAAATCAAAGGCCTTTGGTGAAGCTCCCTTTCAGTCCCTGCTTGCAAACCTCTAATCTCATTGCTTTCTTCTAGAAAGCTTGCAAGACAGTCAAAGCCATACTGAAAGAAAGCATAGGTGCTCTAAGTACTTGAGGTCAAACCTATGGCAGACTGCAGGATCAAAAGAGAAACTGAACAGGATTCTTACAGAATCCTTACATACTTACAGTGCTGCAGTAATATGTCTAATATACTCACTTTTCAACAGGGATGGATAACCATAATAATTGAGCAGAATCAAGGGACTTGTGACCAACTGGAGAACAACCTTCTGGATGTAGGCTATTAAAATTTATTTTAAGTTCCACTGGGATGGAATGGATAACATAAAATATTTATTCTTTCATCAAAACTAAACACCTGCTCATCTGAATCCATCATCTTTACTTCTTGATTTCAAGTTAAAATAGAGCTAATACAACCTGGCCATATCCCCCTTCTTCAGCACTGTGTTCAAAGATCTCTGGCCTAAGGGGATGTGCTTCTATGCAGTTTTCTGAGAAAGGCTGTCATACCTATATTTCATCTAATTTGCTTTTAATCAGAAGATGAGACATAAGGCAAGCCAGAATTGCACCATGAAAAACTGGGAGGACGCTCACTCTTACTTTCCTCCTGTCTTACCCCACTCAATTCTTGGATGCTATCACATATCACCAGCTACTCACTACTCACACAATCTATCATCTGTATTTCAAATTACCAGAGATACTGGGTAGCCCAATAAGATTTAGTTACTTCTCTCCAAGTTCTCTTACAACCTTCAGGACTGAAATTCCTGGAAAGCAGCAACAAAGAGTCACTTGGATTACTATGTATGGATTATTAGATTCCTTGAGGAAGGAACAGACTGAAATATTCTAATATTCCAATGATAAACCAAGACTCATTTCCATAAGCAGGATGGAGAAAGATGCAATTTTACGCTTATATTGGAGCTTTTAAAATATTACTTCATCTGGTTTCAAACCACATGCAAAATTTTTAACTCAGTGTCAACAGTTGGAGGCCACTACCATAAGAATTGCTTCAGTGTGAATGAAAACTCCCAACTTAATGAGTTAAGAGTAATCATCAGAACTGCTGAAATAAATTCATATGTTGTTTTGTAAGCATGTCAAACAACAGTCTAATGGAAAATCTCATGTGGCCTAGCATTTGAGAAAAATACAAAAGATTATGAAGTGAAAAAAAAAAAGTTAAACCAGCATTCTTGGGAAATATCCCCACTTCATTGCTGCTCTTCAAAATCTCAAGAAAGATCTGTTTTACCACTGGCAACTCTGTTCTAAGTACAATAAGACAATAAGAACAAATATCCCTCAACAAAAAACCATCAGCCTTAAACAAGGAGCATAAAGAGGTTACACTTATACTTTGGAAGGTGCATACTCATATTTTTTTTAATATTGGATACTTGGCTGTCCCCACCTGCTTCCCAGGTACACCTCCTTCATTAGGTTTTACTTGCTTACTTACAGGCTATAAAAACTTGACGTTTCATTGTTCAAAGGAGAAAAATATACCTGGTATATTTCAACTTAACAACATCCTATACCATGAAATTACCTAAGACTAAAACAGATCAGGCTTTTCATTGTAATTAACAAAGCTGAGATGCATCCACCTACTGGCAGCTCCACTGGCTGGAGGGCAGCTGCTTCTCAGGGACAGTAACAAAACAGGAAACACAAAGGAGGGGACACTTAAAAGCTAGCAGGAATATATACATTGAAGCAGAAAGAAAAAGAAAATAGGTAGCTTTATCAGTAATCAGGCACATTATCATGGAAAAATCAGTAGCACAATCTCCTTCACTTGAACAAAAAAGGAAAAGAATGCCTGGTTGCCAGCTACAGCACGTATCCATAAGCATTTTTGTGCACTGAACTGGATCAGAAGCTCCAAACATTTTCTGTTTATTTTTAAAAGATGAAAGGGCACACGTCCACTCAAAGATGACACAAGTTTAAAAGTAACATAGCTTAGATTAATTTTAAAACATCCAACTCCTAGAAGCAAAGTTCAAACCTTGGTAATGTCAATATGAAGTTTTATTTTTCCAAAGCAGATGGACCATGTTGCTATGCCATTTACCATATTTGCCCAGCAGCTTTTTGGCAGGAAGATGTTTTGGATATGACTTCAAGAACTGAAGTCTTATTTATGCTGATATTAATGTCTTAATGACTTTTCTTCAAGAAATCACAGTTAGCCTGATGCCTCCTGACTGAAATTGCCATCCCCTTTCTGAAGCTGGTAGTTTTAATTCCAAAGAGGACCTGCACAACAACCATAGACAATATTTCTCAAAACCTACTAGAAAAAACAGGAATATTCATCATTAACACAGTCACAGTAGATTTTAGCTTCAACATCCAAGCTGCAGAAAAAGCATATGTGAAAATACCCTTGTGTTGTCTCACAAAAAGAACATGGACATAAACTGAGATATAGAATATATTAACATAGGAAAGAGGAATTCAGACTAAAAGGTAGAAACAGACATTTAAAAAAAATAGTTTCAAATAAGAGCTAAAATTATCTGGTTCATCCAGGAACCCCAAGAAGTTCAGGAAATCTATTTCAATTGGCAGCAGCAACAAAAACAGCTTTTCCAATAAATGAGAAGTCCCATCGAAGGAGTGGGACTCATTTATAGTTAAGAAGACAATCTACAAAGATGCCTGAGGCAGATTTCTAAAAGTTACATGTTCTACTATATCCTAAAGTGAATAGGAAGCTCATAAAGATGAGGACAAAGAAATTAGATTGGAAAGGGAGAGAGAAGAATGGAAGAAAAGGCAGGATAGGAGAGATGGAAAGAATCCCAGTAGAAAATAGGAAGTGGGACCGACAGTCAAAACTTTTCCCAACAAAACAGAAAGCCTAAACAATATTCTACATCTCCACTACAGGCTGAGAAGGAGGAATTAAACAATGTACTTTGGCAGGTTGTTGATTCAAATCTTAAAATTTAAATTGAGAGTCTAGATCAAAGGAGGAGTAATTAAAAATCAAGCACAGGGTGTGCAATTCCTCTCCTTAATTACTCCAACTGTAAACCCCAGGGCTTCCCTAAGTACTTCACTTTCAAATTTCCAGATTAGCTCACTTCTTCCACAGCTGAGCTGTTCCAAAGGAAGCAGCAAAGGGATGGTTGCCTGGAATTAAAATGAAATGCCTGCGAGTTCCAGTATAGTCTTTGTAAGTGGATGTGGGCTTTCTCCAACTGGCAAAGTGAAATGGTACCTCCTGCTGAAGAGCCTCAGCCCAAGAGGAAAAAGCTGGCTTTTTAAAAGGAAAAAACATTCACAAAGCTGACTAGCTGCTTAAAGAATTTAATTACTCCCTAACCTGAATGGAGCATCTTGAGTTATCGACAGATGCAGCTACATCATCAGAGGACTTGCCCTTACCATGAGATGAACATGCCCTTACCATGCTAGCAGGCAGCTATAATCACCTTCAAATAAAGTTCCCCACGATTTAATTTTCACATTTCTGTCCACTACACATACATATGTGGAGTCAGACAGACAGATGTACTGAGAGATTAAATTCACTGGCAAATACTCAAAGCAAAACAAACCAAGGGGTAAGCTCCTCACAGAGTCACACCACTTAAACTCTGTACCAGCAGGGAAGCACCTGTTTAACATGCAGCATTTTTTCCAAATGTGGTAACAATCACATAAACGTTAGTAAAGCACACATAAATAAATACCTCTACTTATTTTAACCATCGTTTAAACAAAAGGAAGATGCCATCAGGACTCTGCCCTCTAGGATATATAAACAGCCTTTTTTGGCCTATGGCAGACCTTTATGAACTTCAAAACCTGGAACTGGAATTGGCACAGTGATAAAACAATATAGGAAAAAGAACACAAAACTAAGCTAGTTCCTGGGTTCAAGTCTGAGAGCACCCTCATTAAAGTAAGTATAAGAGCATGGGCAGAAAGGCCAAAGAATGAATCATGAACTAAGTCTGACTACGTGTCCTTAACTCAGCATAAATCTGAGTGCTGAATCACAGTGACAGGATATTATTGAAGAAGTCTGTATTGCCACTTCAGTTTTCAGGACTGTTAATCCACTGCCTAATGCTAGTACTGAAAACGTTGAAAATAAAGAAATGACTCAAGAGTGCTCTCCAAGGGCACAGTGCCAAACGTAGCATAAGGTAACAACTTTGGAATACCCTAAATCATGCAAAACTTCAGGCATACTCTTCACTTGAATTATCAGACTTAGCCAAAGGACAAAATTCACTTTGTTACAGATTTCTATCCTTCACCTGCTATCAGAGGTTGCTATCACAAATGGTTTGATGGAGTAAGCAAGACTAGTAAAAAAACCCAAAAATTAAGAAACTGTATTAGAGGATAGGCTGTAAACAAGAGATCACAAAACCAAGCACTGGCAACATGTTTAAAGGGAATCTGTCACTATGTATTTGTGATTCAGATGTATCTATCATATTCCTACCCATTTGTCTAAAAATTCAACAGACAGACTCAGAGAGGACCCTCCCTGCTTGTACTGAAAAAGAGTTAGTGTATGTTTTACTTTCTTCTAGGACTATTTAATGGAAAGCAAAATCTTTGAACCTGCTCTTTCAATAAGATGTGCCTATGGCTACAAACTGCTAATTCCAAAACTGAGTTTTACTTCCTTTCATACATCATAAAATTAATTACTCAAGTGCCATCTACTGTGTCTGCACTCAAGTGCAGTATTTCTACAGACAACAAATGGGAGATGGTGCCGAAAACATCCTACCAAAATAACTCAACAGTTTTGTGTCAGATTTGATAGCATACCTTCAAGTTATCCTCCACACACATCCTATCCTCAGAAGACTAGACAGTCCCTTTTGAGGTATGGAACACATGTTAATATAATGACCTAAAAAAGCAGGTCTTCAGATTTTTGATCAAATTAAATTTAATAAAACAAAACAAACAAACAAACAAGAAACACTAAAAAACCCAACCAAACAAACCACATCCAAGCCCACAATATAAAGTGAATCAGAAGGATTAGCCTGTTGCTTTTTTTCTCTCATCTTGCTTAAGCTTTTATAATAATCTGTTTTCTTTCACAAGGTCAGGGAAATCAGATATGGAAAAAACTTACAGCAAACACTAGAAAAACAGCATTTGTCAAGAGCCACCAGATAACTGTCATGGAAATAACACTCCCTGTTGTTACACAGGAGTTTGGAATAAAAAACATACAGTATCGTAAGTATCCCTGGATTCTTAAATCTTGCCTTTTAAGTGCTCTGCTCTTACTAAGGGAGAGTTCCAATACTTCTCCTGAAGGAAAACTTCTTACAAAAGAACACCAGAAGCAGAATATTACAGGTAAAATACAGACTGGAGGGATTTACATTAACACACAGCTTTATCTCATACACTGTCTCCTATTTCATGACATACAGAACTTCACCTTAAAATTGCTTTGTTTCAACAATCAAAATACTGGATATCCTTGCAATGCTGCATTAATGTTTGCTAGTGGATTCCTTTCAGCTCTCCATCACATCTTTTTCCATCACATTCTATTAAAAAGGGGCCATGGAAACTCACACCTTTTTTTTCCCCAAGGCCCTCAGCACTCAAAAAAAAAGATAAGATTTGGGGCCACCACAGGCACTATTAACTGCAGACCATGGGTTGTAAGAAGTAGAGAGCAGTTTGTGGGAAGTAGCAAATCACCTTCTAACAACTGCTTACTCTGCTGTAAATGCAGACATGTGGGAAACAGGCAAAACAAGGCCAATTAAGCCCCCTCTGCCCCCCCACAGCTCCCTTAGTTTGGAACACATGAAAGAAACAGAAAAGCCTCTCATCTAATGTGAATGTTGCTCTTCCCAAAACTGCTTCCTCTTCAGCTCCACAGGCATATAAAGAGGAACATTACACAATCCTTAAAATACAAAATAGCTACTCTATCACTATCACCCAGTGAACCACAAACACTCATAGACTTCAGGTGAAGAAGAGAATCCTAGCCCAAAGTGGACGACGGGCCACATTCAAGTGCCATCCATGTTTCAGCATTCCTTTAAATATTGATTTATATTTTTTTTAGTTCAAGCTTATACATAGTTATCAAATAACAGGGAGAATTCATCCAGACTAATAAAATATAAAAAAAGGTTGCCTCCTACTTATTGGTTCCAAAATAAACACCACAATCAGCATGTGTGATTAAATTAAATTTCATTTCCAAACTAAACACTGTCATGCACACAATGCACAGTTTAAAATACCACAAATATTCTGAAGAGGTCACAAGGTACATGCAGGCAAACACAAGACCAATTTACTGCAGGAAATTTGGCAGAGAGATGTAAGGGGCAGGGGGAGGGAATCAAGGCTTGCTATTTTGGAGGAAAGCTGGTACAGTACAGTGCACACCTGGTTCTCTTTCAGCACTGATTGCCATTATAAATGAAAATGCACACAGCTAGGAGGCTACTGCACAGATCTCAAAACCAAATTATTCTGATGTACTCAAAAGTCTGTAAAAGCACCGTGCTATGAATCCTCAAGCATTCAGTCTGAGCTGACAACAGTCCTTTCCCCTGTCAGCTGTGTTCTGAATTTTATGCTTACAGCTGGGAATTACATATAGGACTTGTGAAAAACTATTTCTTTTTAATACTTCTGTTCTCAGGACTTCTGCAACAGAGATTAGTATTTCAGAAGGTCTTCCAATTGCCTCATCTTCAATTGAATTCATCTTACAAACACAAATTAAGATGTAACTAAGAGCATTGTCAATGTTATGCCAGTTCCCCTTCACCCACCTCCCAAACTGCACAGAACTTGCCTAAAACATTTCTTATTCTTTCACTTTCAGACTCCTGAGTAGTTCTACCAAGGTGGCCTGAGACTGACAGGTAGAAGTTGTTGCAGATTTCACAAGATGTTCTGTCAGTAGACATCCCCTCTGGCCTGCACAGCTTTGGTGTTCAACAGCCCAACCTTTTCATAATTCTGCCAGAATGGCTCAATTTTGATTTCTAAGCCACTTTATTTCTTTTCTAGTTCTGAACTTCTGAGCATCACAAAGAGCTTCCAAGCATGAACACTGAAAAGTGCAGAGAACAACATAGCATTCACGTTGTATTCAGGGAGAAAAGGATACTGTCACCTCAGGACATGAGCCTCCCATTTCTGCCAAGCAACAGGCCAGAAGCCAACACGAACTTTGTAAAGCAAAGTTCCTTTCCCATTCGGGTGATGAAAAGGCACCACCTTGTGGGTGTTGCTCTGAAGGAGAGCAACCAACTGGCAGAACAAATTCCAGTTCTGTCACCAGGAGCACCAAAGGTTTGTATAATGAAAAAACTAACACTAAGTAACAAATACCATAGCAGATTTTGGCTAACAACATGTTCTAAAGTGCAAACCTAAGGCTTTTTTGTATTTAATCTTTAAGTGAATACTTAAGTTCTTAAGCTAAACTATGTAAAATCTTAACAAGGGAATGAAATTAACTTGCAACATGCAACAGGGAACTCCTGCAGTATACCACCTATGTTTATTATTTCTCCAGCAATAGAGGATTAGACACAAATTGCAAGGATCTAAATTAACATAATTTTTTTGCATACAGTTGTATCATTTTTCCATAAACAATAGCCAAATAGCAGTCACAGTGAGAAGCAAATTTAACCAGGCACTGTGCAAAATACACAGCCACTACTTTTGTCTGAAATACCCAGGACTGTATTTTGGAAGTTAGGAGTCAGAATACTGTACTTACTTCGATTAGTCAGGAAAAATATTTGCCACACATAGAATCCTTCATCCACAGGCCTTTACTTTAAAGCCCCTTTCTCCTTTGCATGTTAAATTAGGGCCAAGAGAGATATCAGACAACACAGCTAAGAACATAACCCAAACAACTTCTAGTTCAATGTGTAGCTACTAGAAAATGTGTTCAATGTAAAGACCGTAAAATAATTCTAGAAAGCAACACAAAATTAATGACAATGGCCTAATGGAATACAAACTGAACAACAGAATACACTTCAGAACTCCTCTATACTAAGTATTTGAAAGGTAAAGAAAGCAGAAAATGCCTGATTCCTCTTTCAAAAGCTAGCTGACTCCTTTATATATCTTCATATTCCACCAACATTGCCTAAGCATGTATGCAATTTATAAAGAATAAGCAACCACAAAAGCCCACAGGAATATAAAAACTGCTCACAGTTCTTGAAATTATTTTTGGAATTAATATTGTTATATAAATGCTAATATTTAAATGTCTGAAATTATGAAAAAAAACTGGACCACACAGACTTATGGCACAGGGAATTAAAACTCTATCTTCAAGTTCTGATGACTGAAAAATCAGTGCCTGTAGTTTCAGTATAATTAGAGACCCTGGATGAAATCACCTGTCATCCTCATATTTCATGACATTAAAAGAGAAAATAAGCCTGAGAAGAACTAGAACATTCGAGTTTAGTCTTAACTCATACAGCTGAAAACTACATCTGTTGTCCAAGAAGTGTATTCCAGTGAAAGGCACAGATAACCCCCAGCATGCCTTTCAGTAGCAGCACTATCAGATATGCTTAAAACAACATTGTCTTCTTCTAAACCTTCTCAATTGTTCATTCCGACCACAGTGAAGTCCTTTGCACTGTTCCAACAAAATGTTTGTGCATCAGTACTGTAAACAGAAAGAACCAACTACAACAGGAGAGGATTACCCTTCAAGAGGGTCTCAAAAGACTGGACAAATACTTGCAAAAATTTAAAAAAAATATGCAACTGAAGAAAGTATGAGCTGCTACCAGGATAACTAAGTGTAAAAATAAAGACCAGCTAGCTACAGAGGTGTTCTTTACAAAAGAATATAGGGACAATAGTAGAATAGAAATGAATGAGTCAAGATGCAAAGATAACTGTGCTTAAGTGAAAACTTACTGAGAAAAAAGCCCAAAAGATCACTTTTCAACTGCACCAGTTTCCCACTCCATTCAATATATAGCTGCATAAATGCATCTGTCAGAACAAAAAAGGTAACATAAGGTGTATGTTTATTTACGTACAAATACATATATATATACACACACATTATATATAAAAAATGCCACATCACTGTCAAAAAGTTACCAGTGAAATTTCACCTTCTATCACAAATACAAAATATTAGAGAGTCTCAGGATGAGCACAGTCCAAATTTGTCAGCCACTCCCATTTTCATGCTAATTGACTGTTGTGGTTTGAGAGGGCACAGGCTAATTTTATGGTAGGAGCTCCTAGAAAGAGACTTTGTTTAGGATCCTGAGGGACCCAGGGGGAATAACAAAGAGGGGTCCGTAATCCCTCCCATTTCCTGACATACGCTATAAAACACAGGAGGGTGGAAGTCTGCCCCTTCCCACTCCCTTCACTGCTCTGAGGGACATCTGGAGAGAGGATTGTGCTCTCCAAGGGCTCTGCAAGATCCAACTGCACTGGGTGCTGGGAAGAGCCTTGGGCCTTCTTCCCAATTCAGCTCGGTCACAAGGAACTTTCAGACTCTTATATCAGACACCACTGAAACTGAGTTTTCTATATATTTGTATATTTTTCATTATCATCCCACATTAGTATCCCTTCCCTGTTCTATTAAACCTGTTCTGGTTTTAAACTTTCCCAACCTTTCTTCCCTATTCCCAACTTTTACAGTAAGAGAGCAGTAACACAGCAGTAATAGAGACCAATTCTGTTCTCTGGATTTTGGTTCAGTCCTGACCACTAAAGGGAGACACTGACCAGACAACATGGTTCTGTATATTCCAGAAAAAATTTAAAATCCAATAAATTCAACACTGTAAATATGCACTGTAGACTACTGCTATAAGGAATGTGGCTAACACTTCTTCAGCCTTGACCAGATAAAATCAGGAATATGAAAAAAGGGAGTTACTAGAAAAGTTACTAGACACTAATTAATACAAAAGGGTGTAACTTTAATTTATGCTGCCATTTTATTCACCATTTCCAAGGAAAACTCACTTCTGATACTGAAATTAGATTTACTGCCGTGACTGCAAGATGTCAGCTTTTAAGGTATCTTTAAGCTGGATTTTTAGCACCTCTTTAGAGGAGATAAGAGAAAGAAACAAACTAACAAAAGAGAAAATAATAATTGTCTGCAGAAGAGGACTGCATTTGGAGCTATCTCACCGAAAGACATACTGAAGCAAAGGAAAAAGAAAACCTTTAGGAGTAAGACAGATGTTCTCAGCTGCTTGACAACAAATGAAACACCAAGGATATATAACAGCCATGGTGATGATGGCAAAAGCTCAAGAGGTTTAAAGTGTCGGGTTTCACTTCAAATTGCTTTAAAATTTGGTGCAAGAAGGGAGAGGAGTGTCAGCTTTCTGCATCCATTTCACTACCATTAAAACAAGCTAAAAGCTGCTCACTCTACAAAATGTCTCACAAGTATTTCAACGTAACAAAACATTCTACTATTTTTATTCTTCTGTTAGATCTTCCAAATGCCATCACTAGGGCAATGCCCCAATCACAAATGCCAAATGATTAAGTGTATCATTACTGTGACCTTTACTAGATCAATCGCTTACATACAAAGGGCTGCAAAAGCCCATGAGCATTTGGTGTCTTACAGTGCATTAGAATACTGCAATTCAGATATTAAATGAAATTTTCAGGTAAAGTGATACTTACAAAGAAACTAGGAGAACCTAGTGCCTCTGCTCATCAGTAGCACTGGAGACCCTAAATCAGACTACAGAAAGGTTTCATGCAGAAATATTCTCCTTCATTGGACCAGCTGACAAGCAGTTTTCCCAAGCTTCTCTTCAGGTTTCTAGTGAAAAGCTCACCCTTTTCCTGACTGCATCAATTGAGCTATTAAAAGAACTTTCACACCACTCCCTATCAATCTTTCTTCACTTTATCAGTTACCTCATCAGTTACAACTCTAACTAGGAACCATATTCACTGAAGCTGAGAAAAAGGTTCTCAGCTCTCTGAGGCCACAGACTGTATGAGTACATGGGTTATTGAAAAACTTTGGCGTTGATAAAAATCTTAATACTAATTCCATCTATAGTTTCTGATATAAGCATGTGACAGTGACTGAGCTTGGGTCTATTTTAGAGCTCAGGAACAAAACTCACATGACTTTTCTCACTGATACCACATCACCACAGGCCATACATCTTTGCCTGGTAACAGAAATTTTCTTTTCCTTGAATTTTTCTCTTCACATATAGTAAACTTTATGGACCAAATCTAAATTATATTTTGCCTAAAAAATGCCAATGACTTATATGATTTCTGAAGCTACAGAGTCTTAAATGTCAGGTATTCAACTACTAAAAAGAAGGCAGAGTGCTATGCCAAGATAGTCAATGTGGTCTGTCCTTCAGGTGAGCTGGAGTAATGTGCCTGTTCTCAATTACCTCAGATTTCTTTGGACACTCCCAGTATGTGATGAATATTACAGCTACAAAAACATAAACTTACATAAATATTAAAGTTATATTCAACAGAATCAATTACAGTGTCTGCATGACATGCATATGCTTCAGCCTGGCTACAAATTGTTATGTTTTCTGCTTAACATTCCAGAAGGCTTTGCAACTGTGATAGAGCCAGGTTCACATTTTTAAGCAGCACTTAGAATTAGGGCTGCATCATTAATTGCAAACAAGCTGATGACATTCACAGAGATCCAGTAGTTTACTGCACTCCAGTAACAGCAACTCAAGTTGCATAAATAGTATTTGCTACACAAGCTCTCATTTCCTGACTATTCACAGATCTCCTCTGTTAGTATCTCCTTACATTTAGGAGACTCTATGAAAAAAAAATAGGAGCTAGGTCATTGTACCAACAGTTCATGAGATACTCACCAGTGTGCAAACCTTACCTCTAACATCCAGACAAAGGACTCAACTGCAGTGGCCAAGAAGAAACAGTACAGACTTCTTCAGCACGAATTGTCCTTGAGAGGAGGAACACATCACTATCATTGCTAGTCAATTATTCCTTCAGAAGGAACTGCAAAACCAGTTTCAAATAATTCTAATATAGTGTTTAACAGCAGATGGAGCACTTGAAATAAAAGTATTAAAATAACCAAATAGAAAACTGATATTCTTTCAAACTAACCCTACTGCAGAACACTCTAATGTCAGAAAAAAAGAAGCAAGCTACATTAAGGCAACTGGAATACAAGTCTACTGGAATACAGGTCTACTACCACTCTGTAATAATGTCTGGTAATAGTTGGCTCCCAGCATGAAAATAACAAGTTGAAGGTTTTGGAAATTAATGGAAGCTTAACCTGTTGGTATGGATTTCAACAGCCACTGTATTAAATAGGAGAGGGGTCTGACACATCAGTGCAGTGAGAGGTGAATCACAGAATCAGAAAATAAATGGTAGAAGGTGGAAGGGGCATTTCTGGAGATCATCTAATCCAAGTCCCCTGCTAAGGCAGGGTCACTTAGAGCAACTTGAACTAGATGAAAAGATCTCCAGAGAAGGAGACTCCACAGCCTCTCTGGGCAGCCTCCTCCAGTGCTCTGTCACCCTCAAAGTAAAGAAGTTTTGCCCCACGTTCAGATGGAACTTCCTTTGTTCCAGTTTGTGACCACTGGCCTTTGTTCTGTCACTGGGCACCCCTGGCCCCACCCACTTGACACCCACCCTTTAGTAATTTAGAAGCACTGATAAGATCCCTTCTCAGTCTTCAAGTTAAATAGATGCAGGCCTCAGCCAGATCGAGCCTCTCTAAGCCTTTCCTCATAAGATGGAGACACCAGACCCCTAATCAACCTTGTAGCCCTCAACTGGACTCTCTCCAGTAGTTCCTTGTCTGTCTTTCACTGGGGAGCCCAGAAATGGACACAGTACTCCTATGGCAGAAGGGGAGGATAACCTCCCTCAAACTGCTGGCCAGACTCTTCTTAAGGCACCCCAGGATGCCAATGGCCTTTTTGGCCACAAGGACACATTGCTGGACTGAATGATTGAACTGAATGCATCTGGAATAGTCAAGTATGCAAATTGCAATTTATTCCCCAGCACTGGGTTTTACAAGATAGCAAAGATTTCATTACATCCCTTCAGCATAAAGAATGTTATTCCAGGAGACAGAACCCTGTAAATATACACAATATTATTTTATCATTCCAAAATCTATGTGAGCAGATTTTATCTGGCACCAGAAGTGGGAAAGAGAGCAGGTATTTATCCTGCTTTACAAATTGTGGCCTTTGGAGTTTGACAGAACCACATATATACTTCCAGAAACCTTCCATCTCCAAGTAACTGTTATGACTATTTTGATTTAGCAAAAGCAGTCTGTCAGTCTACATACATACTACATTGTACACCAACAGCTATCTTTGCTGCATGATGATTTGATGCAAGATTCATCTTCATTCACATTTTAGTGGAGAGACTCAAACCAAAAATAACCCGATATACTGCCCATAGACCCATTCATGTCAAAACAGATCCATCCAGGGGCTCTACCTTCAGATCAGCTCAGTAACTATAATTTGCACAAAATGGTCTTAAGAACAGAACTCCAAAAATACAACAATTATATGCAGGACTTTTAATGAGATTAAACAAACCACTATGACTTGAAGCAACTGCTGTTACCAATGTAGTTCAAAACAAAAGAAGTAACAGGAAAAGTGCCACAGGCCAAGTTAGTTAAATCAAGATCGTAGACTTTCACCTACAATTGAACTTACAGTCTTGGACAATGTAATGTCTCCATAAAATTTCCTCTTATTAGTAGACAAAAAACAGAAGCTGGAGATAACTGCATTCTACAGACTTGTAAAGCAGCAGCTGCAAAAACTTGGCTAATGCTATAGCCATAGCATGCTGACAGATGGATATGAAACTATTAATAATAAAGGAATGGAAGCATGTTATGAACTGTACCAGCTATTTTATGTATGGTTATACATTTCATTTTGAATTTTAGCACAGAGAGAAATACCGTGGGGTTTGAAAATGTACTATTCAGCATAGTTTCTGACCTCAGCTATAATTCATTATGCATGGATACATTACTACGTAAAATACAGCACATTGCTTTGCATTTTAAAAGAACATGTAGACTGAAACCAGGACACTGACCTAATGATGCACAAAACCCCTAAGCAATGGAAGGATAAACTGTATGCAGCCAGGCATTTGTTCACCCTTAGTCTAAGAACAAAGCATTGTAAGAAAATCCTTCATAGCTCCCTTAGAGGTTTAAAGGATGTTCCAACCATCTAATGCTCTTCTTATTTTCTTGTTCTGAGTAATAACCTGGTTAGCATTTTACTGAAAATGCAGTTTTACATTTAACATCTGTGCTACTGCCAGAAACCACACATTCCTGCCCCTCCTTTCTACCTACATTAGTGTCTGTTCAGCTGCACAATTGCCCACTACACTTTTTTCCAGGGTTGCTTTTCAGCTGGTTTACATCCCTGTTCATGCTCATCAGCAAGTATGAACCAGCTGTATATTCTACACTGAAATTAATTACAAGGTACAAAGGAGGGGGAAAAAACCCACATATTGTCCTCTTGCTGCTGTTTAATCTCTGACATTGCTTGACTACTTCATGATTTTGGATTACTCAAACCTTCTGTAATGCAGGCTCAATTAACCTGCCACCCACGTGCCACTTGTGATTTGCACAGATAATATTCTGCTTGCAGCTGTAGGTCAGTGGATTTCCAGGTAGTAGCTTTTCCATTTTGCTCCTTCCTCTCTTCTGTGGCTCACTTAAGTCAGCTGGTGAAGGAGGCAGAGCAGTAAGCATTGCTGCCAACCACAAAAGAGCATCTTGGAGTCAATAGCAATCTCCTTTACTATTGCCTGTGAGCTCCTCGGAACTATGTTGAGCAGGAGTGAGCTTCACAAATTGTTTCAACAGCATCTGTCTGCTTGTTAGTAGCTCCATTTTAGGGCCATCACATAAGCAGAGTAGAGCACACCTGCTTTAAGACACAGTGTACAAGTTCTCTGCACGCACTCTGTAGCCAGGCCTCCTCAGAAACTTTGTGCTCACGGTCCAGGCCTGACAGTTCCCATTACAATATCAGGAAAAGCCATGACATGGAACTTCCATGCATCCAGAGGAAGGCACACAAGCCCAAAATGTGTTAGCCTTAAGCAGCTGGTTGTACATATTCCCCATGAAGGAAATCCTATGACAGTGAATGTTCCGAAGATTTTTAGGGTTTGGAATTTTCCCCACAAACAATTTTTGACACAAGCCAAGCAAGCTCTTTATCATCTAGACAGAAAATGATGTGGAAAAGGACAGATCAGAGAAAAGGTGAGCGGCAGGCTCCTGTACTCTTCCTGAAGAACCAAGAAAATTTGCTAAAGATGTAAGGGAACAGCTCTTTAGATGTCATTCCAAACCTCTCTGGGCAGACCTGAATTTTGTTAGAATAAGACATCAAGGAAATCACAGAAGATAGCAGAAGGCAGGGGTCTGAATTTAAAAAGCCATCTTAGTATTTCATACCTAGTTTACCTTTCACTGCATCTTCTCTTGCAACTACTGGAATTAAAAACAACTTAACATATATTTGGTGATTCACAAATTTAAGAGTGACAGAGAAACTGACACAGAGCCCTACATTAAAGTTACAATTGTTATCCAGTTGTAACTTGCTAGTATTGTTCCTAGGCTTTGCAGAGAAATAACTTCCATTTGGTTTTTCAAAAGCTGCCAACATCTCAAGCCAGTTTGCTTAAACTAGAGACACAGGTATGTGCCTGCAGCCTTAAGCAAGCCCCCCTTTTCCCTAGGTGGTACCTGGGGACTTTTATCAAGTTTTTACAAAAAAAATACCTTTTAAAGCAGTTCTCCTCTACAAGAACTAGGGGCTTCAGTTGCATGAAGAGGTAGTGTTTAGCTGTTGTATTAGAGATGAAAGTGTTAACAAGCACATCATGAAAAATGTAATACCATATTCTGCCAAGAATGCAATCAACATCTCGGATGCTGCTGAAGAGCAAAGCACTCTCTGCCCTAGGTCAAAAGTATGAGATACGATACCAACAAAAGTAAAGTATGGAAAATACTGGAATCCAATGACAAAAAATATTTATATTCTGGGGTGGTCAATGCAGCTCATTCAAATAAGAGTATCAAAAATGTTAGAATATTGAGGTAGGATGTGACACATACTGTTCTACAGAAATTCAGATGCAGTCTCACCAACAAAACCCAGCATCTTATTCATTCCTGTCCAATTAAAATTATGCAGTGTTATTCAATAAAAACCTCTAAATATAATTTCATTTATCTAGAGTATTACAACAGAAGTACTATATTCTCAATTGAGATATAGCTACACATTTTATTGGGAGGCAACATGACAGTTTTGATGAGGTTACCAAAATCATAGTTTCTCAATGGAATATGTATTTGGAATAAGTCTCCCTCAGTTTGATTATACTGAGCTTCTGCCAAATGAATGAAAATGTTTGCTGCTAAAATGATGGGTTTCCATCATTAAATAGAAAACAGGGGTGAATAAATCAACATACACAGCTGCAACTTCAGTGAACAATGATACAAAACATATAACATTCTCAGTAAAGAAGATGAAGCAATCTTGTAGAAAAATCAGAATGAAGTAGCTCATAGATTTCAATTCCAAGCAAAACAGAGGAGGGAAACCAGAGAAAAACCCACAACTCTTCTAATGCACAAGAACCTCAACATTAGAAGAACAAGTGCAGACTGAAAAGCCTGTCCTGTAAACCTTGATACGCCTATTTTCAAGACAGCACAGGATAATTAACCACCTGAGCTGCATTCGATCTGGTTGTCTGTTATTACCATCCAAACATGTGTGGAAGGAAATTGTGCAGACTGAAAAAGGCAGGTTCTCTAGTTAACAGCAGCAAGCAGACTGCATCATGAAGTTTCCAGATCATACTGCATGAAAAAGGAGCCCTGGCAGTGCACTCAGTTCCACACAAATACAATGTTCTCACAAAGCTGGCCTGTAGACACAGAGTAAAGAGATAAAATCATCTCTACTATTATCAGCTTCCAAGCAAATAAGATTTAACTTTTGATTTCTGCACTCATTTATATTTGTGACAGACATATGCATTGCCTAATCTTAATTTCCTCTTATTCCCCTGAGGGGGCTGGTACAACATTAATTCAAAGTAGCAATTGCACAGCAGGTCCTTTTTATTCCCAGGAGCCCTGGGGCTGAGTAACCATAAAGCAAACAAGCTCTAGAGAATCTGGAAATCAAACCACTAATTAGTCTATACTGAGCTCTTACAGGTAATATTTTTCCAACAACTTGTAATCTGGTTAACTATTCTTCATATTGCTACCTCGTTTAGAGACTAGAATCACTTTCATCTACACATTACACAAATACAGAAATATTCCTAAATAACTTCCAGTTTAAATAAAACCAAAGGACAAGAAAGAGGCACAAGAATACATGTGAAGAGAATGGAATACCCAAATTGCAATTATTTCTCTGCAGAATTACAAATAGATTATTGGCCTAAAGGTTCAGGCAATTTTGCACACAGTAAAAGCAGTACATCTTGCCAAACCTTAAACTCCCAATAAAATGCATGAAAAGCCCTTCAGTACAATTATTGTTGTTTTCTGCAGCACATACAATATGACATGGCAGAGGGAAAAAAAAAATAAATAAATACAGGTATTTTTATTGTAGCAGTAGAATATCTTAAATTGTTATGTCACATAAACTAGAGAAAAATTATGAATCTATTACAGGCTGGATGCAAAGTTTATTGGAAAATGACACACAGCAGTTGCCAATGTTTAAAGGTCTCCTGTTGAAAAAAATGGTTTAATTTGCTTGAAGTCTGGACCTATCCAACAGTTACACAAAGAATATGTAATAGAAATAATTATTATTTTCCTTGGAAAAAAAAAAAAAAAAGGCAGGGAGGAGACAGCAAATACACCAGAATATAAATCTAGAATTCAAAACCACCTTGAGAAGTCAGGAAAAATGACACATTAGAAGGAGGAGCAACTAGCTAAGTAACAGAGTCAGCAAACGCAGGGTTTTAATAAATGTTAAGTCAGTTGTAAAGAAATCATAGAGCATCCTATGATGCATAAACAAGACTATGTCTTTCAAGGCAGGAGAAAAACATTTTCTTCATACCTAAACAATGGTAGAGATTCATCTGGAATACCATCTCATCTTTGGGCATCTGGCTTTCAAGATGATGTAAAGAAACACCAAGAAAAGTGGTGGCTTCATAAAAATGAAGCTTAGAAGGCACAAGCAACTGCTAATTTATTTTGGATAGTGTCTTTCAGAAATTCAACTCAAGGCAGATAAGAGGGAAAGTGTCTGCCCTCCTTTATAGCAAGCATTGTCTGCAGTCATAGCAGATCAGATCTGGCCTCATAATAAAATATTCCTCTCAACTCCCTCTCTATACATCAATACTGGTGCCTTCCTTCTACATAATTTCATATGTGCAATTGTACAGAATGATAGCTTTTGGCAAACTCCCTTGCACTGTAAAAGCAATGGAGGGAATATTTTAAAAGAAAAACAAAACTGAATTCCAGTATCATATAACTTTAAACTACCTCCTTTTCTATACTTCACCACCACATGAAAACAGGAAACATTGCTCTACCATTTCTCATTCCTTTTCCTCAACAGTATTAAACACTTTATGAGCACAGACAGTCCAAAAGGAACACTGCATTGGGCCATAAACTGCAGAAATGTATATCCTCCAGACACATATAAAAAAGTACACAGATGGCAGCAGTACTGAAGATAGTTATAATTACATTTTAACCAGGCATTTCAAACTAAAACAAAGTTGTGCCTTCCAAGAATAATTTTTCACAGCCACAGGAGAAGACATCATGATCTAACTTTGCCACTGTAATGACCCTTAGCAGCTGGATTAACTCCCTCTTATCAAAACTATTTTTCGCTAAGTACTGCAGAGCAGAGGGATAATAGAAACAACAATCTGCCAACAAAAACTGGGTTTATGACATTTTAGTGAGGGCAAACTCTCCTTTGTAAGTCCCCCTTAACCATTTTGTTTTTCTAATTAAACAATAGCACAAGTTTAAATTTATTCCAAACCACATATTACAAACAGCAGCGTTGACATATGTGAAATTCTGTCATTTGGTTTTTTAAGCAGGCCTTTGGAAGAAACAAAGGATAACAATACAATATTTGTTTTGAAAAAACAAAGCTATGGACTCAGTTCTGGACATGAAATTACTGCTATGTATAACATGGGAGGAAATTTCTATGTAAAATGTTTTCTTTATTTCACAAACTGTTACTTAAACTGAACGAGGTTAAGTATTCCTCTTTGCCCCAAAAGAGAATAATTTGAAACCAGAAGTTCTGCTATAACTAGAGGAAGCAGTAAATTTTAATCCTGGTCAGTTCACCATTTAATGAGGACATGAACAACAACTTGAATTTTGGTTCATGGGGAGTGAGATCTTGAAGAGAACTAGAATTGTTCTTTAGCAGAAGAAAGGTAAGTTTTGAAAGTAATTTTCCTAATTTAAGAAACAAATTACCCATAATTTTACATGGCTCAAACAAAAGTCAGGGATATTCAGTGTTTAATTCATACAGAATAATAGAAGTCAGAAAATTCTGCATGATCTACAATATTCTAAATATCACTGCCTCTGTGGATAATGTTCACAATATGATTAGCATAAGACACTTGTATAATTTCATCCTATTTAGTTCACAGAAGGACAATTAATTTTCTCCAGGAAGTTGGTGATTTATCTTAATAAAATCCTACAGGTTCAGAAGCACTATTCTGAGTCTTTTAAGCAAACAATCACAAATTAATTTAACTGTCATGCTTCTTCCTAGAGAAATATACAAACTTCATGGAAAACAGTATCACAGCTACTTATGTGTATGGTGAAAGGGAGAGAAGAGAAACAAAGAAATTAGGAGGCCCACAAAAAAAGGAGAATTACATTATTAGGTAAACCTCAACCATTTGCAGCAAGCAGATGGCCAGGAGTTCAGTGTGATTATGTAGAAATAGAAAGATCCTTCTATTAGCAGTTGGGAAAGCTATTCAAGTTCACATACCTACACAAACACAAAATATGCTTGAAACTTGAGCAAAAAGACACTTTACATAAATATTACCAGCTTAACAGAAAAGAACCCATACTTTCCACTGAATTCTCACCACTGGAAACTGTTTGAACCACATCTGGCCTAAATATGTCTAGTAAAATTCTGGTAACTGAGTTCCAAAATGTTCTCTTCTGATAAGGTTAGCTCCTCATTAAAGAAACACATGTTTCAATGTGGTGTAACATAGAAACTTCTAAATGCAACCAGTCCCTTAAGTTTTGGAAGTAGATAAAAGTTTTCCTTACTCTAGGTTTAAACAACTTGATAATTCAATTTCTGTTTCAGTAACACTGGCATTAAAAATACTTTTTTAATAGTGCAGTATAAAAACAAAGTTTGCCTTTCAGCAGCTTACAGTCCACTCGCAGATAAATTAAACTGGAAGTCTAATGTATCTCAATAGTTTTGGAACAGTCAGCACACAATGTTGTTACATACTGTAACAATAAAACAACTACCTGTTTTGATTAAACTTTCTACATATTTATTTCCAGTACAAAGAGAACTCACATTTAAATAACTTTTATTCCGAAATTATCAGTTTTGCAATGTGTTTGCTTCTCTTTAAACTTGTATTTTCAAATATGAGAACAGCAATAGCAAAGGCACAGAGGAGCTCACAAGCAACCATTTATGTAGAAACAGAATAAAAGAGAACCAAGGATGAGGCCAAATGGAAATATACGTTTATAAAGAAAGAGAAAAAAGACAGTTTAAATGTTCTCTCCTTGCCACTTGAATTTTGACACTATCGCAGGAAGCTGAGATGATAAAATTAAACACATTAAACTAAAGACAGAAGAAAGTAATGCTGCAGTTGTCAAGTATTTTGTGAATACAAACTGATTTTGAGAAGGAGGAAAAAAAAAACAAACAACTTACACAACCTAAAGGCAAATATATATTTAGCTAAACATTTGGCTTAACAAAGCAATGAGAGTCTTGTGCATAAAGTTTACAGACCAGAACCCCGTAGTGTGAAACACTGCAACAAAAAATGTGAGAACTAGGAATGTGAGAAGAAAATTGACTATGACAGCTTCAATTGCTTGCAATGTTATCAAAACCCATAAAGGGAACTTTTTGTTTTTAAATGGAGCATGTGGCATCTAAAGGAGAAAAATATTACCTATGGAAATTATGGGCTTGACTACTGTTAATTTATTTAGCATAGCGAATAAGAGCATTTAGAGAATATTTACTTAAGGTTTGTCTTTCATTTGCACTATATATCACAACCATGAAAAGAAAGTCTCACCTCCTAAGCAATTTCATATTCTCCGAAAGAACAATTAAAAAAACCCAAAACTATTATACATCTGCTCATAATAATGATTGCAAACAAACTGATCGTAACAAGGTTCACTTCCACTTTTCACTAACAAAGGTTCATTTCCCAGCTCTAAGAACACAACCCAGACAAAAGTATGAAGGGCAGCCAGTGTCATAATTTGATTAGCCTTGGGGATTTACAAAGCTAGTTTCATCTTCAGTCTCAATTTGACATTTAAAAGACTGCTCAAAGCTGTTTAGTTTAGCAACTGCCACTTTTAGAGTGCTTTTCCATGGAGATGTCTAGCCAGCTTCACACTTTCTCTCAAGTACTAACAACTAGGAGATCAGGTTTTATAAATTTTTTTTTTTATAAGCCGAACAGTTAAATCTCAAAAAATTTTAGTCAAATTGGGTTTTAATTTTTGCTCTCCACTTAAATGGAGACATCATTTCTCTTTCAGCCAACATGAACATTAAACTACCCTTAATGAATACCACCTACTAATAATAAGTAGTTGCCTATGAATACGGAAAAAAGTAGAAGAGAAAAATCTAAAGTGTATTTTGCTTGCTATTCTTTTTAAGAAGGCTATGGATGTTAGGAAACTAGACAGGAAACACGCAGAATTGATTACTGCTGCTTAAATAAGTGACCTGTTAGACAGCATCAACATACACTCTAACATTCAGATCCAAAAGCTCTCAAGTGCAATAAGCACTAAAATAGGTACATTTAATGTAAACTTTCATATAGTTTTACATACTCACTTGATTGAAAAAATAAAGGGGCTTTTGTTTGATTTTTAGTCAAACTATCCTTCTCAGCTTCATAGCAATCACTTTTGCTCTGACTGACTACTTTCAACCAAACCTGGCAGAAAAAATTAAGTTTTGGTCACAACTGTGTGCAGGGATGGGGAAAAAGGGACTCCATTTCCTAGTGTCCCATAGACAAAAAAGCTTCAGTGACTGTTCATCAGTACAATTGCTGGGTGGCCTGTCAATAGACCACAATCGGAGCAGACCTTGTGCTGCCTCTTATCCTGGCACCATGTGAAGAACCTAGGGTAGAACCAGGCTTACTGGTAAATTAGGTGGAAGAAGAGATCAAAAAAGGAAATCAGGCATCATATTTCAGTTTGAGAAACAGCTTTCATTGTCCATATATAAAAAAACCCCTGTATTTTACAAACAAAAAAAATTCAAAAAACATTAACTCAAGCAAAAATTTCTGATCCCACAGCCCTTTCTCGTTTCATTCAGTGACTAAGAAAGGTGCCATTCAATGAATATGTTTAAATTTTTTTTTCCTCGTCTCAAAAGATAGATTTAGGTTTCACTTAATACATAGTATTTAAATTTTACACTGAGGAGGGCAAGTGTTACTTTCCAAGGAGCATCTATACATCATCGTCCACAGGTATAGTCCGAGTTATTTTCAAATGGTAATGACTGTATCCACATGCACCTTCAGAACTCACCCATTCTACAACTGAAAATAGAGGTGCAGAGCATCTACTGAACAATGACCATAAGTTTTAAGGCAGTTAGGGTCAGCTTTTTTTTAATCAAATACTTCATACCTCTATAAAGAGCTACTTGGGTTTGAAACAGCTCCCCTTGAGTTCAGTAAACGCTATGATCACTAGCCACTTCAGCACATCAAGCTCAATATTCAACACCATCAACACTCAATGATCAACAGCTAGAGACTTTATAAAGCTAACAAACAACTGCAATAAAGTAATTTGAACTCCAGCCTAAGATGGCAGTACAGCATATTTTCCCATATTTAATCAGACATGAATCCATCACCTTTTTAGGAAAGCGGGGGGAGCCCGTTTAAAAATACTCAATGACAAGAAGCTCCTTATGTTTAGTAATACATTCCAATGATTAATTAGTGCACATAAGAGCACACCCCTTACATGAAGTCTGGACTGGCTTAAATCAGGTTCCAGCCACAGAACTGTGGTATGCCTTTGTCAGCTAAAGAGAAGGTTGCTTTTGTCAAATACCTCTTCCTCAAGTAGGTACCTATTGACTAATGAAGAAACTTAACATTTCCTTAGCTAAGCTAAACCAAACAAACAGCTTACTAAGACTTATTTCCCCTTCTCTGAGTCATTTTCCAGGTTATTCTTTGGAAGCTGATTTTTCACCATTGTCCCTATGCTATGAACACCAGATGCTCCAGTAACAATTACACAACCTCCTTATTTCCAATTCCCTTGCTCAATTACTGAGTTTTTCACTCAACCTTTTAGCTTCAGCCAAAAGGACTGACTTCAAGTTCAACTCTGAACCTTTTTCAGTCTCAGACTGAGTTCCCATACTTGTTGCCCAATTCAGTATTCAGTTGCACAATCCTGCCATAAAATATTACATATAGTTTTGTGTCCGATTTATTAGCAATCTAAATCACTTTGCAGCCTTAATAATGTTCTTTTAGTCTCAAAATTGTATTTATGATTTTCTAGCTAAGTAAAAAAACCATCATAAGTAATTCCAACACTGTTACTTACAATAAGAACCTTGAAAACCCTGTAACCTCAAGTAGCAGAGGTTAATGACATGTATGCAACAGCACACTTACCTTCACAGTATGCATGAACACTCACAGATCCACAACACATTCCTATGTGGGATCCTGCACGTTGCTCGTACACAGCCTTGCCTAGGGGATCCATGTTTACAACAACCCAAATCTCTAGACAACTCCCTCCTAGAAGTCTAAGATGTAGGAGTCCCTACAGTTTATTTTGTAATGTAAAATTTATAAAATTTTTAAAATACTCAAGAACAAACCCATATGCACCGTGTGTTATAGATCACAATAAATAAAAATGCAGACAAAACATACAGTCTTTCAACCTGTATATTTACATGTAAAAACATGGATATTTTGAAGATTTTGATTTAAAAGTCAAGATTTCTCATGGACTAATTTATAAAGAGAGCTGTGACCAAAGCACAAGCCTCTGGCCAAAATCCCAGAACTCCTTACCAGAGCTCACAGTGAGATGCAAGGACAAACCAGCACACCAGGTATTGCAAATGCCTCCAAGAAAACATGTTAGGCTTTACTGTAATGGAAACCTTTAAATATTTGAACCTTATTTTCTTCTTATGCAGGGTGAGTAAGGATCACAATCTTAGGCTCCTTCATACTGTCCAACTCTAAAATATCAACATTGTCCCTCTGCCTGTAAGCAGTGCAGCAGCCTAACCTGTCAGAGGCTCCAATCCAACTCAGTTTCACCATTATAAATGAAGGTGAAGGGGGAAGGTGGGGATTTCTGAATAAGAAGAAAATAGAGAAAAATAGTATTTTGCCAGAAAACTTCTCCCTTTTTCAGACAGACTGCACAATATTTTCCCAAAATGGGAGTGTACATACTTAAATACAATTCTTCCCTGGCTTTTTAAAGCAGTATGAACAATATTGGGTGCCCTAACTAGGACACTATGCTTTGTATATGAAATTTAAGGGCATTTATGTGGGGTTTTACTTCTTCCAACAAAAGTCTCTAGAAATTATATGGCAGAGGAAATCTATTCCTCTTCAGCCAGTTCCACACCTCTGATGTAAATTTCTGAAATGATAGTTCCTGTGACCTCAGAAGCAACAGAAGGAAAAGGTTTCACCAGTCTGACTCAAGTTCTTGCCAGCTTCTCTTTTACACTGAGTGACAAATAGGTTACCCATTCAGGAAATACTTCCAAGAGTTGAGTCTCAATAACATCTTTTGAGTTGATATGATTCTCTGTGGATCATATAATGAAGGAACACACACACTTATGCTGCTTATGCCTCCTGAAGCACTTTTCCATCAGTTCCACCCCGTCCCTGCATGAGTGTCCTTATCGTACTTTATATTTTATAGGCAAATCCACAGACAAGGATTTGTTGCGCCTTCCTATCTGTATTATCCTAACTACCCTATTATCTGCATTAATTAGCATACATTATCAGTCACTAAAGGAATCACTGATCCAGAGCATCAGGCCCTTTGGAATTCTTTAAACTCCAGAAGAAGGGACAGAGTTAGTAAAAGATCTTTACTTGGTACACACTGGTTAGAGTAAGCATTTCCTTAGAAGGGAACCATCATGATCAGCAATATTTAATGTAAGTAAAATAAAATACAAGTTTTAAGAAAAAAATTTTTAAAAAAAGCACTAAAACACAGCTGAAGAATCTTGTAAATGTTTTTTTTTAAGTCTTAAATAAATAAAAAAGTAAAAAAACCCACAACAAACAGCAGTTACCATTTCCACATTCCCCAACTATTTTCCAACCAGTACCTCCATGAAGATTCCCAATAGAAGCTTCTTCTGTTTTTTTCACCCATTTCCATTCTTCTCAGATTTTATTACTTGATACTGTAACCCAAAAACTTAGGCAAGAAGGAAGAACTTACTGGTATTGAGAATTCCTCTGCCAAATACTTCAACACCGATGCTCCTCTAGCCAAGAAGTTACTTCTCTCAGCCAGGTTGCCTTGGAGTTTTGTGTCAAACTCCTTTCTGACAACTGAAGCAACAGAGTCAATTATTATGAGTTTAACGTTCTTTGAAATAATTTCTTCTTCCAAAGACATAATCCTAAAAAGAAAAAAAAACAACAACACAAACAATAAACAAATAGGTAAACTCAGTCATGGAAAACATTATTTAGACAACAGAACCATTTTATAACCCTGGAATTGCTCCACTAACATCTGCATGTAATGAAGAAATCTGAAAAGGAATCTGAGGCTTCAGAACTCTTAGTGTCTGCATATGCTGAAGGTCAAATTTATTTCTATATGCCTCCAAAGACAGTATGCCAAACCTAACCCATGGATAATATGCTACCCATTGTTCTCTGATAAAGCTGCCCTAGAAAACTATTCTTAGAATGCTCCTACTAATATAAAATACTGCAAATATTGCTAAAATGCAACTTAATTATTTTTAATTGCAAAATGTGTTCACAAATTAACAGAAAGTAACAACATTGAAATACAACACTGCCACCAAGAATATTTAGGCTGATGACTGGTTAAACAATGCCTCCTTCCACTGCTGGAGGGGTCACAGTCTTCCTGAAAATAAACTGCTTTTGAAAAGCAAAATCCTATTTCATGGAAAACGTAACTCATCCTACAGTCTCTGTACAACCCAAAACAAGACCTGTCACACAAATAGTTCCCTTTAAAGGCATATAGGGATAAGATTGTATAGGAATTGTCTACCAGAAACCATAAAATATCAGCTAGATTATGAAATGCTATGAAATGAGAGGAGCAATGTCAGTCTTTCTATAGCAACTTTACTTTGTTGAAGATCATTCTGTTATCAACATGAAAAGACCAGACCTCAAATAAATTAACTACTCTACACAAAACTGTGATAAACCAAATATCATAATAGACAAACCAGTCAAAATGGTATTTAAAAAAAAACAACAAACCAAAAAACACTGGCAAGAATACCTCTTCAATACACTGCCACAGGTCAGCTCTCGATACAGGTGAATGCTACGAGTCATGCAGAACAGCTTTTCATCTGAGTCAAAATAAGCAGGAAATCTGCTTCCTGCTATCTCAATCAACCTATAAAAAAACAGAAGGCAAAACACTGGAAAACAAATACTATGGGATAATAAAGCATCAAGTATTAACAAAATAAACCTCTGAATTATAAGCAGATACCAAGTAATACTGGAAGTCTTTCCCAAAGGAGAAGCATACTTCAGCAGTCACACTGACATTCTGGAAGTCAGATCAGTTAGGTTCCTTCCCAGTGATGCTAAAGTCAGTGGTACAACAGGGAAGGACACAATGTGTCTGTACTCAAAGAAACAGCATATCTCCTGTAGACAGAAACTACAAAGTTTATAGCTACTGAATGCAAAGTTCTTTTGAATTTCATACAAGAGGTTCTACTCAATGGCCAAGCTTTCTCCTATTATTTTATCTAAATGTTATTTTAAATAAAATAAATAATAAATAAATGTACTCTCCAACTCTAACCATCTTCTCTCCCACCTTTTGTCTTGCAGTGAAATCATAAAGTGGACATTGTGTCACTAATAGAAATTGAACAAGCTGGTAAAAAATGAGAAGATGCATGACAAGATCCAGCCAAGAGGAAAGCAGGACCCTAGAAAACAGATCCCAGTTCAACTGCAAGTACTTATATAAGCAGAAGTCTTTTCAGAGATAAACTCTGCTTAAAAACAAGAGCAAGGTCATTTGGATGGGAGACTTCTTCACTGAAATGATTTCCATTGTGCCAGCTACATCTTTATAGAAAGGGCTTATAGACTCTTAGGAAAATATACTTTTTACAACATAGAAAAAAAAAATTAGGCTTGTGTCAAACAGTGACTGAGGTTCCAGCTGCCAGGCAGATACAACATCCATCCATTCAGATAGCAGAGGTAGTACTGGCATGACTTGATATAATGAAATTACTTTAAGTGATAGAACTTCACTGATAGAACTGAATGTGGAATTCCAAGATTAAATGTTCTCCATTACCTTATTAGCAAATTCATGACTCTTCAAAACCTTGAATGACAATTGTTAAGCATACCACTGTTTATCATCAGAGTAGACTAAGGAAGTGTGTCAGATAACTGATGAGAACATCAAAGGAGTCTGAGGAAGTTGATCTTTGTTGATCTCTGTTATCAAAATACTTTTATATTCAGAAACAGTGCTTTGAAAAAAACCTCTCAGACAGATGTAAAACTAAACAATTTATTGATGACAGGCTAACGTTGTCAGTTAAATGAGATTTTATATATAAACACTGAACTGTATCCATTTTAGAAACACTGACTGCCCACAGTCTCTTCGCAAGCCAGTGGAAAGTTCCACCCCTCCAAAGAAACTTTATCTAGGTCCTTCAAGAAATGATCCAAGAATTTAACTTAGAAACTCAGAGTTACAATAGGAGCACTATGATTTTTTTTTTCCCCACAATCAGGACTTTATTTTTTAATAACAGAAAATGCTTTTCAGTATTTTAAGCCAACCTATCCCACTGCCTAAAGTTTGAGAAGTGCGGCATCTAGTGGATGACACCCGTGGGTACCACCTACTGCTTAGCTTGATGCTTTTTACTTAAGCCCCTTCCATTAAAAAACCCAGACTGTTAAAGCTATTTTAGAAAAAAAATTTTAAAACAGTTTTACTTGACTCCAAGATAGAAGCACTAAGCCTGGATGTTAATATACCAACGCTAAGCAACTTCATCACAGTAGCCTGTGTCTCATTCAGTAGATAGATCTTTACATCTAAACTTGACAGAATCTGCGTTTTGGATTTGCACAATTTGGGGAATGGTGATCTGTCACTTAGTGGTCTGCATGAAATGAGATTTCAGGATGCTTCCCAATGGACCAGCATATCGCAAAGAGCATCACTACACAGACTGATTCAAAATGAAATGCCAAAATCTTGCTGAGATCACAGGACTCTTCACAGAGCTCCAAGCAGGTTCAAAGATGTTTAAGATCTAAATCCTGTTTGGAAAAAGCTGCACAGAACATGTTCTCAGCAATCAGGGCCAATGGTGTGGAAAATCCATTTGTTCTCATCTTCAGTTCACAGAAATTTGTATCTAGTGTTTTTCACAAAGCAGTAAGTATGGTAGAGAGAAAAGCAAACCAGATTATTTTTAGACTTTTTAAATAACTTTTACATTTTCAGCTAATAGCTGGCTGGAACTGAATTGCTACAAAACTGGTATTTCCAGACTTACTATGGCCATTCCATCTATTTGTTATAATGTCCATGTTCTGACAAAGCTGGATGACAGACACCATTTGCACTGTTACAGCTTTTGCTTAGTGTGAAAAATACAAAAATTACAAAAAGCAGTAGCATATCTTCATTGACCCATCTCAGTACTGATCACTCTTCTCAGCATTGTTATTAGATTGAACTAAACTGTCATATTAGACAATCAGGAGTAAGAATACCAAAGTTTATGGAGGCAAAAAGCTCAAAAAGCTCCCTGCCCTGTAGTAAGACATGCCAGGAAGAATGACAAAAGAGAAATTCCTTTCAGCAAAAGAAACAGAATTAGCCAGCTTTATGCCCTATCTTCCTAGAAGCAGCACAGCATTCAGCCAGTATTGCAGCTATAATTTAGCAACTCTGCCCCAAAAAGCAGCAGGGGTGTAAGCACTCTTCTTAGGCTTACTGTAGAGACTTTGGAGCTCTGAATAAACATAGTGACAGCTAAATGCCTCCATTAACTCCTTTTAAGATAACTTGCTATTACTGTGCCCTCTTATCTGAAGTGTTTAAAACATCAAAGCCAAAAATCTCTTCCACTTGCCATCTATTAGCAATATAGGATTACTGAATCATAAGAAAGTTCAGGCTAGACAGAAAACACAAGAGATCTCCAGGCCAATATCCTATTCAAAGTAGTACCAGCTATGAAATCAGAACAAGTTACTTGAGGTTTTACCTAGTCATATTTTGGAAGCCTCCAAGAATGGAGGAAGCACAGCCTCTGCCCCTACAGTGAAAAAGTTTCTCCATATATCAGAACAGAAATGGATTTCAATGTCTGCCAGCTGTCTCCCTGCCATGCACTACTGTGCCATTATTATCTTGATGGGCTCCTCACTGGAAGGGGAAGGATGCTGTCAGATACTCCCAAAGCCTTCTCTCCTCTAGACTAAGCCCTCAATCTCTCCACGAGAGGCAAGTGCTCCAAACCCCAACCATCTTGGTAGTCCCCTGCTGAACTCCTTGCAGTTTGTCACATCCCAAAACTGGACAAACAATTTAGATGTAGTCTGACAGGTACCAAGTAGAGGGGTATAAGCACTTCCCCCACTCTGCTGGTGCTGCTCATTAGTGGCTGCAACACAAGGTGTAAGATATTTTGCAGACCCATTGCTTGAAGTTTTTTTTCCTGTTAAATGCTACACTTCTGGTTTAAAGTCATTGAACATTTTTGAAATTAACTTGACAAAACCAGGGTTAAAAACCCTACCCTTTCATCCATGTTAACTTCAAATGACTAAACTATACAGATTTCTTTGATTTGACAGTCCAGACTCAGGGAACAGGTATAACTACTAAGTTATCTGAAATACTGAATTTGTTCCAGTGAACATTTTTCTGCCCATTTTTCCTTCATAAACAAGGATGAGGCTACTGTGCTTGTAGACCTCTAGACCCTTAACTTTTGAACTCTAAACAACAGTGACACAGGAAAAGACATCTTGAAAACATCAAATCCTCATAGTTCAGAAAATTTGGTAGTTAGGTAAATTAGAGCCACCTTTACTGAAATACCACAGAATTATTTCAACAATTAATCAGTCAGCACAGGAAAGAGTAATAACCAATGCATGCATATAACTGTAACTCTCAAGTAGTTACAGCATACACAGTGCTGCCTGCTCATTCAGCAGAGATGATATCATAACTGCATAGCTGAGCCCTTTCAGTCACTCGGGCAAAGCATTAAGTACCAGAAGAACCAGGGATGTTATACAGTTAAGGGAATATAGTACTGCATGGCCACAGATAGAGGATAGAGGAGAGATGAGAGGTTACTGCAGAAGGAAATCAGAAGTGCAGAAGAACAGGGGGCATCCATCAGAAACAGGACAGAAATCTGAAAACTGGCTCTGTCAGTCCTGCTGTTCACAGAAAAAACTCCATTTCCTTTGGACACAAAATGCTGGGCCTTTATATCCTCAAAACCTTCCTGCTAACTTCACAAGCTAAATTGCAAAGAAAGATTTGAGGTAGAAAACTGTTAAGACCTTTTGCAAATTAGAGCACATCATCCACCTCATCATTCCACAACTGGAATCTGCAACACCATGCAAATTAGGAAGGTGAGTAAACCATTCTATGAAATTAATTTAACCATCTATGGAATAACTGCATGTGTCAGGTGAATACTTAAGAACTACCATAGGCATTTACTTTATAAATGCTTAATTATTGCTCAGAAAATAATTGAAGGGTATAAGATTTAAGGTGTTGTTCTAAAGTGATTTAAGGTGTTGTTTTAAAATTTTCCATCTTACCTTTCAGCACTGAATGCAGACTCTGTGTCAATGTATATAACAGCCCCATCTAGTCCTCCCATGCTTACAGGCAGTGTAGCCAGAACACTCATCATAATGCAAAATTGAGTTTTGCCACAACCTGGTGGACTAGTTATCTGGAAGGAAAAAAGTTAGTAACATAAAACAAGAGATGTCACATTGATTTCACCCTAATTCTACTCTTAACTAAGACCCCAACACCCAGGACTCCTCAAATTCTGCTCTTCCAGTTACCAAAGGAGGAAACAGCCACAAAAAGATAGACTGCAGCCCACAAAGAGCAACTTGTTCTTCAGAGTTAACTTTTGGATCTCTCACTTTCAGTCAAACTCAACCACTGAAGAATAAACAGTTCTTCAGATACAGCATTATGTTTTATTTCTTTGACATGCTTGTCATATTTCAGGTCCTCTGCACTCCCCCTCCTTTTACAAGATCTTCCCTAGAGCCACTCATAGTTGTCTTTCATCTCGTTCTCTGTGCTACTTTCTGAAATAAAGCAGAATTAGAAGAGTCATAGTTGACATTCACATGACATCAATGGCCTTTAGAGCTGAAAAGAGTTCAGATTTAATGAATTCACAGATGTTAATGACTGCTTAGGAATCACCACAACCTTGGTTACAACCAGGTTTCCCTATGAAATCACAAGGCTTATATGCTGTAAAGACTCATATACACACAAGTCATCTTTTATCTGCCCAGAAACTACACTCTGCTATGCAGTGTGTGTTTTGTCACTGCTGCTAACTCCCTATTACCATATTTCAACATGAAACCATTTAATGATCCATTCCAGCTTTCACCTGCACTGACTGAAAGCCTGTGCTTAAGCAGTATTCAAAAATGAATTTGTGTCTTCAGTTTCATACTGAACTTGTGTGAAATGGTTCCAGTATCATTTCAATCCAAGAGAAAAACCACAAGCATCAGAAGAAGCATCATTGTTTGATGAGATCCCCAGTTTCTGAGAGCAAGATTTTTCCACTAGAGATGGCAGTATGCTGGTCTTTATCCGCTGCACATCTTGCAGAGATTGTAAATGAATGCTGAGCACTCTGTTCTGAAAATAATATGCTCATTACTGTTAGAGTGGGGCTCTAATACAGTCTCACATTGTCACTGCTTCTGTGAAGGGAGACAATGACAACTTTAACACTAAGAGGGATGAAAAACATCACATAGAAATCTGAAGTCATTTTAGGCACTAAAAACGGGAGCGATGGGTTCATTCTGATACTATCAGACTCAATAATAATGCAAGATAAAATAAGCCTCTCCAGCAAAGTTAAACTACAAAATTAATCAGACTTCCTCAAAACACCTAGTAGTGCCAAAACAAAGGCTTATATGCAGAGCTGTTGTTTTAAATTAAAAATTAAACCCTACAACAGTAAGACACTCAAAATCAAACTGATTTTTCAGCCAAAGTGCACAAGAGTGTATTTTTAAGTACAAACATCTTTTCACCACAAGACACTACAATACTGCTATGGTTTCATTTTAAACAGCAGCAGCATGACTTGAAGCACATAAAAATTGCAGGGAAACCTAGAGGCACAGTTGGTTAAAAATCCCTTTAATCATTTTTGTCTTTAACAAGGTCTGAAAAACATGCCATACCATTCAATCTACTTAAATTAGATTATTTTTCTTTAGACACATATGCTACATTCAGTGAATTACAGATGAGGAATTAGTTGTATTTATGCAATTATCTGTACTCCATCCAGCACACTTAAATTGCAAAATATATATATCAGTAATAGCTGACATATTTTAATATGAACCCAAAGCATATATAAAAACTGCAGAGGCCATACATATTCCATAGACTGTGATAGCCAAGGAATCTCACCAGCTGTTTCTAGTTTAAAAAAAAAAACCCAAAAAACAGACTTGAAATGAATGAGGAGAGGACATGGAAGCATAGAATCATTTGGGTTGGAAGTGACCTCTCAAGGTCATCCAGTCCAACCCTCCTGCAGTAATCAGGGTTGGACTTGATGATCTCTGAGGTCCCCTCCAACCCAGCCAATTCTATGATTCTATGATCCTCAACTAAATCAGGTTGCTCAGAGCCTCATCAAGCCTCACCTTAAAACATCTCCAGGGATGAGGCCTCAACCACTTCCCTGGGCAACCTGTTCCATTGTTCCCCAACCCTCATGGTAAAAAACTTCTTCCTCACTTCCAATCTGAATCTACTCTTCTCTAATTTAAAACCACTGCCCCTCAATCCTGTCACTCCAGGCCCTTGCAATTCCACCAGGAAAGGGATCAAGCACCTGTCGTTTCCAGTACTTCCCTTTCACAGGGCAGCCCCCAAGCCTTCAAGACTGTTGCATTATTTATTTGCAGTGGTTCACAGACCTGAGCCTGAGGCACCTCTAGAGAGCATCTACTCCAACCTCCCTATTCCCAGCAAGGTCAGTGCCTCAGGACTATTCGCTCCGACTTCAGAAAACTCTGAAGATGGAGGTTCTTCTGCTTTATGGGTTTCAATCCAGTTGTTAAATTAAAATGTTTGGACAACTGTGAGGAGGCCTCATAAAAACATATGCCGTTTCAGCCTTGCCTAGGAGATGCACTGGAATCAACATTTATGTCAGTGGCTGATAGAAGAGCTAATTCAACAGAGATGCTGTAAAAATGTCTGAAGATATAAGCACCTTATGAGAAAAAGGGAATTTTGCAGTATGAGCTAGTACAAAGAAACAAGCTAATGGAGCAAGAGAGAATTTCTATTCCCAAAGACAATAATACTTCATCTTTTATCAGCATTCCTTTAAAGGGCATTGAAAAGGAATTTTAAATAATCCACAGTGAACAATTTTTAAGAACTACAGCATCTTATTGTATTTACCACTGGGTCAGCAAGTGTTTTGAATATTACAATCTTAGTTAAAAAAAAAACAACAACATAACACACAATCAAAAATTCTCTAATATCATTCCAATCAAATGTCTACAAAAAAGTTTGCTGAGTTTGTTTTACTGTAAATTTGCTCTGGGAAAAAAAAAAAAATATCTACCCAGATAGAAATGTGAAGACTACAAGTTTTTAATTCAGGTCTGCCTAATAAAACATACTTGTATTTTTCAATATGTTATATATTATTGTATCTGGCACATCTGCAGGGTTTGGAGCAAGTCACAAGGAGCTAATTCTTCTTCAGCTACCAGGGGATTAAACTCTTCAACATTCACAAAATCGTTACTTTAATTTTTCCTCAGAGGAGTTGGCCAAAAGCTCTGACATCTGACCACAAAATTTCAGCTATGACTTAATTTACAACTTAAAACCTAATAGTGGTTTGGGAAAAAATGGTCCAAGACAGTGCAAAGCAAATCAAATCCCTCTGGCACTCAAAGAGCAAGCAGCTTTGGCTATAGAAAATACCACCACAAGTCTTAACCCTGTGGCTCCTCTACTCAAATTTCAAGTTTCCAACCACCCTCACTGCTGGATGAAGTAACAGGAAGACAATAATTTAGCCACACCAGTCAGGAAGTAAATGCTGCACTCAACATACTTTTGAAGAGAACTTCTAGAATATCTGCCTAATAACAAAAATACTGAAGGGCAATCCACTGGTCAACTGTGCTCCAGTAAGTTGCAAAAGAGCAAATTAAAATTAAGTTCCAAAATCACTCGAATCCATAAAGAATATGACCTGAACATGATGGCAAGCTGCAGTGCTGCATGAAAGCAGAAAACACTTGATAGCTTTCTACCAAAATTTCATCTAACAATCATGATGAAGAATACATGCAGTGCTGCCAACTATTCAGATCTCATGACTCTTGCAAACATACTTTTAAAAATCTCCAGAATCAGACTTTAAATGACAAAATCAGATTCTGCATAGTTATTTGTTCACTGTCTCCATAGTTAATGAGAAACCCTTAACATATGCCCTAATCAGTTCCCACATTTAGTATCTAAAAGGCAAATAAAAAGCAATAGTTTGGGTTTTTTTAGACACCTCTTAAGTTAGTTCAGATTATCTTACACTTAGGTATCTCTTAAGTCAGTCATCTAATTTCTGGAGTTTACCCAGCTCTCTCTATAATATTTCTGATTAAAGAGTTATTATGCACCAGTACTGTCAGACTGGCATGAGGGTGGGAGCAAGACCGAGCTCCTGGCTTATTTGGGTTGATCTATAGAAGGCTGACATCCCTGTTTTGGGCAACACTCATGAGCCAGTTCACAGGCTCAAGGACAAGTCAGCATATCATAGAAAAGACATCTCTCTATTCTACTTCTTTCTCCTACTTGTGCAGCAGTGGTTCTGTATTTCAACTACAGAAGCACAATTCAGAAGTTCAAGCAGCAAAAGCATGTGAACAGCCATTCTCTGCCATGGAAAAGTCAGTGGACCAAAGGGAAATCCCAGAAAGCCAGAACCTAGGCACAATCAAGCATAATTTATTTTCTAACACAGGCTGTGCTATCTCATCAGCTGACTGCATGAACAATAATGCAAAAGAAATGGAGTCAAACTACACCTCGTGCAGCAACTGCTTTGCTGATAAGAATATTTTTAGGAACCAAAATTTAATCTGCTGAAAGCACTATCCTCAACAGCAGCACAGTTACAGCCTCAGGATTCTGCATACCCCACTGCAATTGTAAGAACAGCTCTTTCTTCAATGAGACAGGATTGAGGAAGTCTCTTCTCCCAGAATTTGAAGGTTTGCAGTACTCATTTTAAGATGCAGTTCTTTCAGTCTGATTGTCTTAGAGTAAATTGGTAACAAACCTAGGCCTAAATATGAAGAAAAAATTAATTCTGACAGATCAGTTTAAGTTCCCGGATGCATAAGCAGATTTATGAAGACCTGAATGGTATCTGTTCCTCTACATTATATAAAAATACTCTCAATCTTTAAAAAGTAATATCCTTTCATGACATAACAGTTTACTAGAGCATAAGCTGTTTAAGCTATGCTGAGTTTAGACGATAACAATACATTTTAAGTAACTACTGGATTTCATAGGTGATTTCTATCTGAAATCAAAACCAAACAAGTTTGATTACACGATGTGAAAAAATATCTTTTCCTCATGGTAGGATTTTTGTAACTTCTCACTTCTACTCCTCTGCTGTGGCAATGTGCCACACCACACAAAGAAAAGCACTTGGTAAGGACTGCTAAGGAGTTCAAGGAAAAAAAAGGGTTTCAACCTGTCAAAATTCAGAGCACAAGGCACACAGTATGTATTTTTTCAGTCATTTCAAGTATACATCTGAGTTCAGAACTGGACTTTAAGAAGGTAAATGTGGCCATATTGCATAAAACCAATGTCTACCTAGCTCTGGATTCTGCCCCAGTGAGGGCCTACAACTGAAAGTTAGTGGAGTAGCATAACAACATGGCACACAGCTATTGATATTCCCTTCAATATACACACTTCTCCATCCCCATTTGTCCCTCAGCAAATTCCTAAGCCCTCTAGAGACTGCATCTTTGTGTTATCATAATACCTAATGACTTGTATGAGCACCTACAAAAATCCTCTTTCCACATAATAGAAACTACAGAAGTTATTATCACTTTCTGCAAAGCCAGAGAAAAACCCAAGTACCAGAAAATAAAGTGCCCCCTTGTTCTTAAAAAAAATTCTAAGCATAAAAGTAGTATTGCATCCAAAGTCCATAAAGTGACACTTACAGATAGATTTGTAATTTGTACTGTTATGATGTATGCACAAGTAATACAGGCCTTAAAATAATTGTTTGCTTAAATAAGGTTATATATTGCATAAATTGGTTACATTTATATATAAGAGTTCTGTAAAGTTATTCTAATGCAGATACATTTCACACTTTTGTCCTTATTGTAACTTCATAAAAATTAATGACTTGGTAAAGACAGAATGAATTAGTATTAAAAGCACCTTATCAGCACCTTGTGCTCTGACCATGAAACCACACTGCAACTCTCCCACTGTAAAAATCCAGACAAATTTCCTGAAAAAAAAAATTCCCATTTTTAAAGGAAAGAGGGTTTCCAAAATTTTCAATTCCTTCATCTTCTTACTTATCTACCATTCTGGAGGAAGGTAGGGGAGGTGAATCACACACACACACAAAAAAAGTGCAACTTCTAACAATTAAAAAAAGCACATCCCATCCTAAATTTCTGTGCATTTTGTGGTTAAATCATCTGACACAACACAGTCCAATCTATCTGTGACGTTTGACTTCCAGGTGTGATATGCAACTGCAGGAAAATATACAAAACAAGTTACCTCTGTGAGGGATCCACAGGGCACTCCACCATGCAAGACTTTATCCAGACTATGCAGCGTGGTGGATAAAAAGGCTGAAGAGGGATTGACAGACTTCCTCAGTTTCATTTCATAAGCCTACAAAAGGAGGGGAAAAAGCAAATAAAAATAAACACAGAATCAACAAATCAGAAAACGCCTTTTTAAATGGAAATAGCAAACTTCTCACATTTGTTTCATCAAGTTGGACTGACTGAACACATGTCAATGAACAAACTATTACTGTCTTCAGCTACAGTCCTCTTTCAGCTCATCTCCCTTCCTTGCATTTATATCCCATTTAGAGCTCAAAGAGTAAATTCACAAGTTTGTCATATCCCCTTACTACAATATTAAATAATAAGCCTTTAACAATGATGAGTCAAAGGTTTTCTCTGCTTCTACTCAACAAGGCTTACTTTCAACCTGCAAAACTTTTCAATAAGTTAACACTATACATATGGTTGGAGACCAATGCAGAACACCCAAGTGAAACTGAAAACCTTTCATTCCAACATTCATCACCAATTCTGAAGCCACCTGGGCTGAAGTAAGGTTTGCTAATTATTTACAAGTCTTTGACCAAGTCTGAGCTGATCCTGCAGACATTTATAATTTTCCACTTTTGTGAGGAAGACAAGTCAAGACCACCCAACTGATAGAGAGCTGAAGACATGAAGGTCTCTCACAGTGTACCATAGCCTGCCATGATTGACTACTCCAGAAAACCTGATTTTTCTCTATGCTCAAGAGAGATTCAGACATCAGTACAGGCTGGGGTATGACGTACAAGCAGCCGTGCAGAAAAAACTTGGGGGTGCTGGTGGTTGAGAAGCTGGACATAAGCCAAGCAGCCCAGAAAGCCAATTGCACCCTGGACTGCATCAAAAGAAATGTGACCAGCAGATTGAGAGAAGTGATTGCCACTTTGCTCTGCTCTGGAGCCCTCAATACAGGAAGGACATGGATCTGATGGAGTGGGTCCAGAGAAGGGCCACAAAAACAATCAAGGATCTGGAACACCTCTCCTATAAAGACAGGCTGAGGGAGCTGAGGTTGTTCAGCCTGGAGAAAAGAAGACTCCAGGGACACCTAATAGTGACCTTCCAGTATCTGAAGGAAGGATGGAGAGGGACTGTTTGCAAGGGCCTGGAGTGACAGGATGAGGGACAGTGGTTTTAAATTAGAGAAGAGTAGATTTAGATTGGATGTTAGGAACAAGTTCTTTACCATGGGGGTTAGGGAAAATGGAACAGGTTGCCCAGGGAGGTGGCTGAGGCCTCATCCCTGGAGATATTCAAGGTGAGGCTTGATGAGGCTCTGAGCAACCTCATCTAGTTGAGAATGTCCCTGATTACTGCAGGAGGGTTGGACTGGATGACCTTCAGAGGTCCCTTTCAACCCAAATGATTCTGTGATTCTACGATTTATCCCAGCAGGCATCAGATTTATCCCAGCCTTAAAATAGCATGCTGGGAATATGGTGTACTAAGGAAGCATCTTGACAGGAATAATTGTTAACTAAGTAAATAACCCCACCACTGAATATTTTTTGGGCCAATGAGTGAGCATTTTTGCTGAAGCTGATCAGAAGACCTTTCAGCTAGTTCTAAGGTAATACCAGGCTAAGAAAAGATATCTTAATTCTTCCCTTTCTGATGACAGGTAGCATATCAGAGTTGTATTTGAAATTCATTTAGACCTTCTCTGTTCTCCAGCTCTGTTGAGGAGAAACATAAAAAATACCTTTCGAGACAGAACAGACCAATACAAAAACCAATGTACTTCACCTTTTTCAATGGGGATCAGAGTTTATGCTCAGATTAACTTCAAGAGTGAATGTATATATTGATGAAGGATTTACAATATACTTGAATCTGATCATTTTTTGTTTATCCTCTGACAGGACTTAAACCTGGTAGACCCGAAAGAAACCCTGTAGGTTACGAAAACAGTACCTAGTGTAGCTTTCCTGCCTAACATGGACTCTAAATCTTCACCCAATATTTTCTGCATTTAACCCACAAAAGTAGGATAGAATCAAACTGTCTTTCACTAAAAAAAAAAAATAAAATAAAATAATTGTTAAATCAAGAGTGACTCAAGAATTACCACATACTTAGACAACCTCTCCCAGTGGTAACATGTTAGTTTCTGAAGCTTTTCTTACTACTTCCCATTGCAGGGATTTGTCTTCTAATTATCTTCCAGCCACTGGATCTTGTTCAGCTTTTTGTTCAGCTAGATTCCAATACACTTATCTTTTTCTATTCAGCTTATAATGTGATCAAGTCACCCCTTAACTAACTTCTTCTTCTCTGATAAGCTCAAAAGGCTTCATTCTGTACTTCACACTCTAAAGGCAAGTTATCAAAAAATTAAGAGTTTTACTGTATAACTTGGCATGCTCCAGTTTTGCTGCCAGTGCTTCCAATGTTATATCAGGAGAGCATTTCCCCTTATTTAACCCCTATTATCTAATTGTATTTTTTTTTTACTCAAAAGATATTGTCAAACCTTCCCTGTTACATCACTCACTCTGACCTGAAGCCCATTTGAAATCTTGTGTTTGTAAAGATTAATCCACATCCCTTAAAAATAGCCAGTATCCTCAGTTTCTGGAAGTACAGCTCTGTATTGCATGCACTTACATAGCTGGCCATCTATCAGCTAGCTCTGTGTTAACAGTTCTTGACCAGTGCTGTCTAAACTAACTTCAGTGTCTGCCAAGATTCTCAGCAAAGAAACCTGACTGAATAGCCATGTACACATGACAGGCAAATGCAAATGCTGGAACCCTGTTTAAAACTTCCATTTGCTTTGATTTATTGATTGTTAACAGTTATTGATGGAAAACTTGTAACTAGATGGCTTTTAATTCAGTACAAGTCGTATTTATTCTGCATATCACAAATGAAGTATCTTTGTAAATTTAAAGATTCACAAAGTTACTGTTACAGTTACTATGTAAATTGCACATAATAAACTTTGACACTGCTTATTTTTTTCAGGAAAGACAGTGGCCTTGACACAGGTCAGAACTGTCTATGTCCCCTCTATTCTAAAAAGACACCTTTTTTGACATATTTTCTCCTGGCTTCAAAAATGAAAACAAAATCCAGCCACTGCCTTGCAGCTAACATCTGTTTTCCTCTTGCACTCTCTCCAGTTAAGCTGCCCGTAGCCTAAATCACACTACAGCTCATTTACATGGATGGAAAAAATCCTCAGGTTCTTTTCAGGATCACTTCACCTCTTGGCACCAGTTTTATGTATAAACCCAATTTATACTGAAATCCTTAATCTTTGCTTGCATTAAACAATGCTTTCTTTTCTTCAGTTACAGAGTCCAAACGGGAAGCAATTTTTACATGCTGGATTTCAAGAGAGAATGCCATATTCCCCTACTGCTTGATTCTGCAAGCCTGAACAATCTCTTGAGGTTATAAGCTCAAGTTATAAGTTATGTAAGTCATGTATGCATCAAACTCAAGTGCCTCGGATCTAAATCTGAAAATATAACTATTAGTTCACAGTGTAATCAAAATGAGACACCACAAACCTCCCAAGTAGAAAGATGAGTGACACATTTTAGCTTTTTTTCCAGGTACTGTATTAAAAGAAGAATCACAACACATACTCACTGTCTGCATTTTGGGAGCACAAGCTTGGCTGACTTTACAAAGAAGCTTCTGCACATCATAGTAGCTCTGTCCTGTCACTTTCATTAGCTCCAAGAGGGAAAGACATAAAAAGTCCTGGAAGATGACAGAACAGTTAAGAGAGCCCAGCCTAGAGACTAGAGACTAAACTGATACAGTTTATACACACCTAGTCCACATTCCACAGGTATATCAACTGTGCCATTTTACATATTATTATGCTATACTTCTCCTACCTTTCTCTGATACTAGTATATTAAAATAAATTGTATTCATATTTTCAAGGACATGGAGTCAAATGACCATGTCATCCAAGAACTGTGTGATGGAACTGCAACAGGGTAACATCTTTGTGCCCACAAATGTCTCTATCTACCTGAAAAACGTTCAAAATACATATCTTCTACATTTCAGTCCTAGGGTTAGATTCTCCATTTATTATGCATATTACTTAGATATATATGGCTTCATGGCTCTCTTTAGGCAAGCATTCATAGAAACTTTAGAACATACTGCTGAATCAACCTATAAACACACTAGATTATATAGTATACATGTATATTTATATCCATTCACAAATGGATGACTTAGTTCATACAAGTAGTAGCTGTACACCCCTGCTAAAATAATCTTCATGTTCTTTAGAAGTGAAGGTAGTAAGTACACACAAGTTTAAATGTTTTTGTTTAGTACCTACAATTTTAAAGCTGTATTTTTATATGACAGCAGACCAGATGGAGCCTGAAAAGCCCCCTAGAAAGTATAGCTCTCTGTAAATTAGACTACAAAAAAATAGTTTAAAACTACTTCAAACACACCTCACACACCAACTCAAAACGAATCCCCCAAAAACATGTCCCACAAACATAAAAAAATAACCCTTTCACCTGACAGGTAGTGATCTGATGGCGACCCAGCCTTTCACACAGATCATGAGACAACCTTGCTCTTCTTAGCTTCTTTGTAGCCATGCTCCCTAATCCAAAGGGAAAAAAATAAAACAAAGTTTTAAAAGATGCTTGGAATATAACCATGCAGACAATTACACTCACTTTACACTAAAGAGCAGGAAAGCATGTACACATGTGTCTGTATTTATATACAAAATTTATTGTGATCTAGACTCCCCATGAGTCTAGATAGTCTAGACTATGCCACATTATATTTTATTACTACATTGAAAGCAGTTATGCTAAATTATATATCCTCATATTTGACCTGGTATGAGTTCATGCCAATAAGAACAGAAGACTCAGTAGTTTTTAGGACAGATGTTTCTGGGACATAAGCAAGCTGGAAATTACTTGGTATTGAAATGAACAAGAACCCACCCATCCTATATTGTAACTGAAAGAAATAAGGTTACCTTTGGATGCCTAAACACAAACAGCAGAGTCATATTAAGTATTTAGCCCTAGAACATACACTGCCAGAACACAACACTCAGTTCTGGTGACCTAGGATTTGTGACACATCTTCAAAGAAAAGGAAGGACCTGGAAAGAAGACACCAGAGACTGGAGGGCTGGAAACATGCTTTTTAGCATGCAAGACTCAAGATGGTCAAACTTGTCAAGCCATTTAGTAATGTTCCATCTATCAATGGAACAACCATTTATCAAACTTGTCAAACCATTTAACAATGTTCCATCTATCAATGGAACAACCATCTATCAACCATTTTATGAAAAAAAATCCCACAGTTAATACAGAGTTCTTTAATTTAGCCAACAGTGTAAAAGGAAACAGTGGCCAAAGATAAGCATATGAGGACAAGAACTATAATATAAATATTTTTTTAATTCCAAAAGTGAGCAAAAATACTATTGGACCAAGGTAACACCAGCTGTAGTGTATTGGACTGCCACTATGAATCCTTCTCCCCTTAGCCCTCAGCATTTTGCATTTGTCCTTCTCTTTGCTTTTCACAGAATCACACAATCTTTCAGGTTGGAAAAGATCCTTGGGATCAAGTCCAACCATCATCCCTACTCTAGCAAGATCTACCCTAAACCATAACCCCCAACACCACATCTAAACTACCCTTAATCACATCCAGGGATGGTGACTCAAAACACCTCCCTGTGGAGCCTATTCCAGTGTCTGACCACTCTTTCTGTGAAAAATGTTTTCCTAAAAAAATTTTTCCTAGTTTCCTTTTGTCATTCCATTCTACTGAATAAAACTCTGCAGGGTGGTAATCAGCTCAGTACAACCTAAAACACACGATTTCCTAACCTGTATGTATGTATAAGCACACAGCTGTTTGTTAAGCAATAATCCACTCATTTTTCAGTCAGAAGTTTAGGCAAAGGAACGTTTTTAAATAATGTGAAATTGCACCAAGTTTGGGGGATGCACAGGTGTCTACACCTTCGCAAGATGGAAACATTTATTGCCTCTTCTCTAAAAAATCCTCTTTAAAAGAGCGGGAAAAGCAAATGTTGGAAGAGTTCCTAAGTTCCCAGCCGTATCAGCAGCCCCTGGTGACACCAGGCGCACACGGCGCTCCCTGGGTTTGTACCCACCCCACGTACCGATGCAGATGAGCACAGGGGGTCAGGCTCAGGCCCGGTATCGGCTTTTGTGACTGGAGCGACGGTACCGGAGAGGAGCAGGAGCGGGCCTCAGGACACCCGTGAGGGGGAACACACCCGCGTATTTCGGCACCGACTTACACCCGGCCACACGGATACTATAATTTCATCTGGAATGAGACAATTAACTTACAACCCCACCACCTGAGGGGCTCCCCGCCCGCCGCCCGGCCCAGGGGGACTCAGGCGCCCGCCCCATCCTTCCGGGACGCCGCAGCCCTGGCCTGGTCCCCCACACACACTCCTTGCCTCGGGCAGCGCTGAGGGAACCCAAAGCTTCACACCCGCTGCAAAGCAGCGTACTCCCCGCAACTCCGGAATCTCCCGCCCGCAGGAGAAGGAGGAGGATGAACGGGGGGAGGCTCCGGAGCTCCCGAGCGCCGTTTCCCGGTCCCCCCGGGCGGCCGATTGGCTCCGCTGCCGCCAATCCCCAGGCGGCGGCAGGAGGCGGCGGCGCGCAGCGCATGTCGGGAGCCGGGGCGGCGGCGGGGGGTGCGGCCGAGTAAGGAGGAGAGGCCCCGCATAGCAGTTCCCCTGCATCCCCGCCGTCTNNGGGGGAAGAGTGGCGGAGTTCAGTGTTCTACTGAGCGCTGAGTGTTCAGTTGCTGCTGTGCTCCGCACGTAAAGCATCTACGGAAAGGTGAAATCCTTCAGCATGGAGTGCTGCGCGGGCGTTCACTCGGTACTGAGCGGTGTGGGAACGCTGATCATTGACCAGACCGACGGCTTAACCAGCTCTGAGGGAAATGTCATCTGGCTGAGGAAGCTATTAACTCTCTAATGTGGACTTAACGAGTCGAGTCAGTCGTCAAACATGACTGATACGACTGTACTAATGTCTGTAGGGTGAGTTTTCCAGCTTGTACTAGCAAGTACTGAAGTTAGTATTGTATGCGTGTTGTCTGCATAATCTTTACAGTTCTAGGAATCAACCTGACCAAAAAAAAAAAAACCACAAACAAACAAGAAACAAACAAACAAACAAAAACACCAAACAAACAAAAAAACCGGTCAGGTATTACCTGGGATGTTTACTGAAGCCTGTTGATAGGGAACTGCGTGGCCGGGCTTTTCTCTGCACTGGAAAATAAGTTCTCTAGTGAAGCTGCAAAATACAGAACACTTCAGCCACTTTGTTCCAAACTGGCATGCAGGAGAAACAGCAAGAATCTATCAGAAAATGAGAAAATGCCCATACAATCACACAATAGTATCAAAGGGGTCCGTGGAATTAGTTTACACTCCTTCCAGGGTATGCATGGAACATGCCCAAAGAAGTCCAGAGGATTTAAGAAGCTGGACAGAGAGTGGGCATTCCCTCCCCGTCTCCAGAGAAGAAAAAAAAAATAATAATAAAAAAGAGAGAGAGAGAGAAAAGATTTTTAAAAAGAGGGAAAAAAAGAGAAAAAAAAAAAACCCAACTTGGTGCTTTAGTGAATTGCTAGCTGAGCAGGGAGGGGAGAGGTGAAATGGAGGAAGAGCTCCGCCTAGTGGAGTTGGTCTGTAAAAGTTTACTTGAAAAATGTCACAATTGAAAAAAACTGAGTAAGAGAAGGGTGTCTGTTGCCGTGCCTTACTTGCTGTGGAAACAGTGGGGCACCACCATAGTATAACTGTCATGGATTACTACGTCCTGCTTGGTACAGGGATAGTAGGAGCCCCACCTTCCCATCAGGGTGCAGGTAAAAGTCACTTTGCCTTGACAATTTTTTTGCCTCCCACAAATGAAAGCAGCAGGGCTTCTGCTTCACCTGCAGGCCAACAAGCTTCCTTCCCATGTTCTACAAAAACAGTGCCCTTATTAAACCAGAGAACTTTTTTTGGGATGTTGAGTGAGGCAAGCAAATCTTACCAGCACATTATTTAGAAGATTTGTGAGCAAAACCAATATACCCTGGAAGCCTCCCTTGGAAGTTTTTGCATCTCATTTCTCAGTGGAGTCATGACATTTCCACTCTGATGCTCAGATGTACATATACAGCCTTAAACCTACTGCCAAATAATCACACACATGTTCTCCATGTAACTCAAGAAAGTTAATATTATGTATACACTAGATAATCAGAGAAGTGCTCACATGCACCTCATTACCATCAACTTTCTCAAGCAGCAACACAGCAGGCAGCTTCACAGCTTCCATATGTTTGAATGGGACATCAGTCACCAGGGAATCAGGGCACCCTGCAAACAGCTCTGCTCCGTGACCTCTGTCACGCCCCTTAATGACAGGGTATCCATTTTCCTTCTCAGTTTTGGTTTTACCTATTTAGACTGTAAACAGAGTAAGGAGTAGCAGCCCAATAGACTTACGTGTCAGCAGGGAGCTGCTCTAGTGTAAGCCTTTAGCTCCTCCTGGAATTCATAGTAAGAAGGGATTAATAAAGCTAAGAGATTATTACTTTATAAGAACTGAGCTTCATCATGTTAATTTCAGAAGGTCTTTTTAACTGGCCATGCTGGAGCAAGACTTGCAGAAAGGCAAAGCATATCAGCACCAACAAAGTCTCACAGAAGCAGTGTGCTCTGACATCAAACCACCAATTACAATTTGAAAAGGGAATGGTGATAAGCTTGCTAAGGAGCAAGCCAAAAGGGACAGTCTGATTTGAAGGGTACAGGATGAAATACTTACCAGTTCTTATCCAAATAAATACTCAGCAGTTAAGTAATCCTGCAAGCCTCCAGAACTGAAAAGACAATGGCAAATACTTTCCTTTCTAAAACAGAATCCACAGAAAAGTTTGTTCTTGAAATCAAAGACAGCCTTTTATAAGCATCGTCAGATAACAGTTTCTGGAATATTTCAGGTCATTCACTTAATTACTAACACAACATCAGTTATCTGGTACTGACTACAATCCTCATGTTTATTACTATTTTCCAACTATCAGTTCTTGCCTTAAAATTAACAGTGTTACCCTCCCCCTGTATAAGGAAAGTGTTTCTCCAAAAGCGTTCAGTCTGTAAGAACACAGCAACTCTGACTCACAAGGGTAATCCAGATATTCAGCACAATTCCACACCTTATGGGGACTGAATAGCATCTAATTAGTCTGATATATTCTCATTTCTTTGATTCCATTGACGCCTCCTTTAAAAAAAACACACTCATGTGCTTCTGAGACTGGAAAGTGATTGTAGACCAGCTCATACTTTCCTGGGATTAAGGTTCCAAGAAGCTGCTCAATAACAGTTTACAAAGAAACCTCCAATGAAGTATTCTCTCTGTTGCTCTCTCCAAAGGAGAGATTTACTTCCATCTTTGAAGTGTCCCCCCCCTCAGCTCAGGAAGGGGTATTTCAGGGATCTCACAAGGAGGCCAGCACACTGGTTAAAAATGCTTTATTTTCCATGTCATCCACACCAACGCAGCTTTAGCAAAGTCACTTCACTTGAGACTATCCCTATCCCAGCTATATCTGCTTCAGGGATAGGGTAGAGGGAAAGCAAACAATCTTTCTGTTTTTTCTACAAGCTGCTCAGCACAACCTCCCTGTTATCACTGGCTATCATAAACAGATGAAGAACAACAAACCTGTGAAAAATTAGCCCATCTTTTCCTTCTGACTGGTTCTTTCACAGCCCTCTGAGCAGCCTGTGGGTCAGAGAAATGCTTCTCCTCAGGCAATTTACCTTTTTCCTCCTGCTCAGAAAGGATTAAACCTGGTTATAACGAATCCTCCTCAGGTATTAGTGAGAACCTGTCTGACTACACACATTTACACCCAGTAAAAAGAATCCTTTTTCTCGGGACAGGCAGATGCCATTTCTCTGTCTTCTACCTCTTCACACATGCCACTGTAAATTCAGGATTGTCCATCAGCCCCAAAACCATTTCAGAAATATTTGGCAGCCATGTAAGAGTTTTTGAAAGAGAGCAACTGTGCCTCCTACCCTTTTTGCAGAAAAGCAGACAAGCCACCTTCACTGCTATTGCAGGCAGAAGGACAGACCCACCTTCACATTACAGCACTGAAACATTTAGCTGCATTTGCTTTCTGTCCAAATTACAGAAACAAAATGAGAGACCTCGGGGATTATTCCACTTTTAGCCTGTACTCATCTAAGCAGATTGCCCTCCAAGATCAGCTTCCTACTTCACTTTAGCTTTTTCTGGTTAAAGGGACAGGGGGAGTCATTTGAATCTTCGGGCTGTTTATATTTCCCTATTAAGTTTCTGTTAGCTGAGAAGGTCATGAACTGTCAGAGCAGCAGCATGATAATCAATGTGGAGTTGTTACAAGAGCAGAACTTTTCCCATACATGCTAAACTAAATTTACCCTACATAAAGAAGCCTAATGTTTCCCTGCCTTTTGCATGTGCCCTACCAGCACCCCTTTTTTACTGCCTTGAGTTTCTGTTTACTGTTATCCTTGGGTTATCCCAGTAATAGCTGCAATCAACACATGTTGCCACTCTAGGCACAAAATTTCCTGCAGCTTTCCCTGGGATGAGGGAGACCAAGAAATGGCAAATATCACAGCACTAGGCCTTCAGAAGAATTGCACAAAACAGATAATATCTGACTGAGGTAATCCTTAGGTCCCTGCTACAGCTTTTTGTCCCTAAAGCAGGAAAAATCTGCAGCATAACTTATTACTCAGAAACTTGAGCTATTTTTATTGTTGCCCTGTGAAGCAGATCTGTTTCACTGTGACCAGCTATGGAAGCACACTAAGCAGGTCAGTGATTCCCCTTTGATCATCCCAGTTCTCTGGGGACACATGCATTGAGCATGTCATCCTCTGACCCTTCACAGCAGACAGCCTCTGCTGAGAAGCCACAATGAGACTAAAAACATCCAAGCACCTCACAGCAACCATAGTGAAAGTGCACTGCATACCCCTTGTCATCACACAGGCAGGCTTTGTGAAATGAGCACTGCTGGTGCCTGGGTTTAGCAGTTATGGTAGGACATCTGTTGCTTTCAGGTACAGAACTCTCCATCTGCAGAGTTCTTCAGTGGAGAAAAGAGACAATGGGTACCAGTGGACTCTACTGAGAGAAGAGCTGTTTTGCTCAGACAGCACCAGCAGCAATGAGTAGATCCCAGACACCCACCTCCATGCACTCGCCAAGAAATGAGAGGATGCACCTGAAAAAAGACAGACTCATGAATGTGCAATGTAAAAAAAACCAAACAACCCTGATGAGACTATTTTTGTTCAACTTACCACCTGAGAAGCATGTTCCAAATCAGTAATGACTGTGACAGGGCCTTGGTTTTTGGAAAAGAGTTCTTCACTTTGTGATGTTCCAGATGACCCAGCAGCTGAACTGAGCCCAGTAGCTCTTATTTGAAATAACAAACATATAAACCATTGAGCAAACAAAGCCTACAACCTTTCACTCCCTGAATTGTTTCAGTATGGGGCCTTGGCTCTTGCAAGCTTTGCATTTTACTTTTTGTTAAAGTAAAGCATGAGATCCCTATGGCTGGAACTACAATGGAAACTGCTCCTGATGTCCTCCCAATCATCCCCTGAAGATGTTTCCAAAGGTGGCCAAGTGGCACAGAAGAGAAAAGGAACCACCAAACCTAGGCAGAGAAAGCAGAAGGAGGTCCCCACTCCCCCCATTTTTGTGCTTTGCAGTGTTCTGTCTGGCCCTGAAATAATTAGACATCTTCGTGCCTTGCAATTGAATGTTTCTGTCACACACCATCTACAAGGAACTGTGCAGTCTCAAGACCAGAAATCCAGTATCCTGTGTCTTAGGAGTGTCAATGAACAGATGCAAGAGATCTCTCAGTGGGTAGTTACAGAAGGCAGAGGAAAGAAGACACCGAATTAATTCTATGGTGATTATTTTTTTACCTTGAAGCACAGTGCTTCTTATCCATTTTAATAGGATGAGCACACAGCAATAATATATTCAAATATCATTCCAGGACTCCACTACTGCAAACTCATTTACTATAGAGAGTATCCAGGCAAGCATGTTTGTCATTCACTGGGCATGATCTACAGCTGTGATCACATTATCCTCACCCTATGTTGAGTATCCCTGAAAAATTGATTTTTCATTTAAAGCTATTTTTTAAATCACTACAGCATATTATATTAAATGAACTATGCTGCAAATGAAGCCCATACTTGGCTGAAATAAAATAGGATATTTGTACATCAAGAAGCTGAACACATGATTAGCTGTTCTGATGAATCAGGGTCCTATTAAATGTCTGATAACTAACTTTCCAGTTCCAGTGGTCCAGTGTTCCAGTGGTCTTCAGGATAATAGGCTTATAAATCTGCAGGAAGCATCACAGTCCAATCCCATCCATTCCAGTCAATGAAGGCATATTTTTCCCAAACCTCATGAGTTTTCACACCCAAGAGGGAAAGGGTATGAAATGAGAACACTCCCAACCTTGCAAAATAAAGTGCACTACGAGCAAAGATGCCTCTGAGCTGACAGCAAGCGGTGTCATCCTGCACTGACTTTCATGGTAGCTGTGCTGTCACGACATCAGCAGGGACAGGTGTATCCTGGGCTGTGTGACTCAACAGCCTTATGGTACCAAAGGTTTCATTCAACTGCCTCCCATTCAGCTTCCACTGGGAACTGTGTGTCTCCATCACCTCTCAGCAGGGACTCAACAACTCACATACAAAGGCAAGAGATTTTTAAAAGCTTCTGATTTGATCTGGCTTGATTTTAGAACTTCCAGCTTGAAGGGCTTTCAGCCCCAGGGGTGCACAGCTGCCATAATTTTAACTTGAGCCATCTGAAGAAAATCAGGGTAGAGAAGTCCCAAACTGTTAAAACTTGAGTCAATCTAAAACTGTGTTCACTTCTCAAATATCTAGGCTTGAATTATAAGATCAGGAATGTAGACTAGTCATCAGGGCTGGAAAATAGGCAGATGAGCATGAGACTTGTTTGTCTTAATTCTCATTGTTATGTTTAAAACAAATACTCTTTAAATATATTACCCAACTTCCTTCTTACATCGGTGAGGATCCCGACGAATAAGGTCAGTGAAATGAATGAAGTTACACAATGTAAGAATGTCTGTATCTGTACTTGAATTTTACTGGTAGTTATTATTGTGTTATTTACTGGTAGTATTATTGAGATATTCTCAATGGACTTTTGGGGGACTAGTGTCAAGCTTTGGATTCCTAAATCTTGTGGAGTCAGAAATTCCCATCTTAGCAGGGCTCACTCAGGCTTAATTGTTCAATATTCAAAGCAGATAAATGAATTGTCATATAGGATTGGGGTAGGAGGAAGCAGCTTCTTTGTAAAACCTGTTTAAAACATAAAAAAATCTCTGTCTTGCCAGTGTGTACAGTGGGGACCCCCTGAGGGCTTTTTTTTGCATCCTTGGACATAATTCTCTCCCTTGCAAGATCTTCTGTGCTGGCCAGCTGATGATTGCCTTGGCAATGGTGTTGAAAAACACCGTAGTGTTACAAAGTCCCTGCTTCCCAACCTTCCCAGAGGCAGCCAGTTTTCCCCCACATGATCAATCTTTTTACAGTCCAATGATTAAGCGTTGTTCCACTTCTCAGACTCAGCCCTAATACTCAGGCTGCAAGGTATTGCAGCACTGGGGGCCATTTGATCAACTGCTATTTTTGTAATAAAAGCTATCCCTGACAGAGCTGTAGGTAAAGTCTCTCTGGGGAGCAGCATTTCCTGCTGACTCTATATAGATGGCTTGGCAGAACGCCCTGTGCTTTACAGATATTTTTTGCTGGAAACAGAAAAATCCTCCTGCGGGGGCTGCAGAGCCAGCCCTGTAAAGCCCTTGACCCCAAATGTGTAATCTCCCTGGAGACCCAATGTACATGAAGAAATTTAATCTTCGTGAAGCATCTGCTGTCTGCATTGTGTTAAAATATGACTGGGACGTGACTGTCAAATCTCCAGATCACTCATTGCAAAATCTTTTAAAGGGCAGTAAAAAAAAAAAAAACCAAACCAATCTGAAAGGAGCTCTTGCACACAAAAGGATCTCTCTGCATTGCTTCAAGGAGGGTTATTTTACCACTGCTGCAGCCTGAGGGGTTTCCAGCAGACATTTCACCTGCTTTTGTGTCCCGGGAAACAGCACACAAGCAGATGGGAAATGGAGCCGAGTTTCAGGAGGTCACTGTCATGGCATCACATGCAAATCTGTCACCTGCTGGGACCCACACCACATGCTGAGCTGTACTGGGGAAGCTGGAAAGAGCTTTCCTGCTCACACAGGGGCAGAAGATCAAACAGCACGGGAGGGCTGCCTCCACAAATGGATCTGTCTGACAGATCAGCTTTCCTGCTGGGCTTAAAGGGAAGAAGAGGTGTTTGTAATTGCAGTTAGAGCACAGAGAAAAAGGGTGTCTGCTGGGTTATTTTATTTCTCTATACATTTTTGAGCCAGTTGGGGGGATTGGTTTGTGCTCTGAAGATGTAGGTGCAGGGAGCAGGAAAAGTTGAGAGCTGAAAAGCAGACCTAACAAGGAAAGAGCATGGATGTGATTGGTCAGTGATACTCTGGCCTGCTGTTGCTTCAGGTTTCTCCATTTTTTTTCAACACTGTAAACTCACCTCCTTGGCATCTGCCCTTACACTCAGTCTCCCCTTCCCCCCATTCTCCCTTTAATGCTGGTGTCCTCTTTTCCCCTTTTGTACATAGGACCCTTTCACTATGCAGGGATTAGTATCTCGCTCATAAATATGTGAAATAGATACACAGATGATTTAATTTGCTGGGTTTTGTAGAGCTGGTGAGACAGACTGGCATGGGGAGCAGGTTATGTTCTAGCAGGTCAGCTGAAAAAAACATCTTGTGTACAGGATGAGTAATTGGAAACTGGCATCACCAGATCAGCAGGGAGACCTCAGGGATGAAGTGGTAAGACATAAAGACTATGGAAATAAGGAAACACTGAAGAGAAGGTTGAAGATCTCTCTGCCTCTCCCATTTATTATGTCTGCCAGGGAGAAAGAATGAAAGAAGGGAACATGAAAAGCAAAATGGAGCAGCAGTCTGCTCTGGTTACTGGAGTTGCCAGTAACTCATCCAGGAACTCATTCCAGAGGAACCAAGCAAAATGCAGGTATAGAGAGATGATGGTAAGCTAGGAAGGAGGAAGAGATCTGCAATGTGAGGAGGAGATAGCAGTGAATAATGTGTAATTGGATGGGGGTACCCAGACAGGGGACACAGCTGAGCTGAGCAGGGATTCCCAGGGAAAAGGAGGGACAGCAGAGGACCATGAGGAGGCAATAATGAAGAGCTGGAAAAAGTGACAACAAAGAGCTGGAAAGGACAGTCCTGTGTGCTGTGGAGCCCCAGCAAGGAAAAGTTGTCCAGTGGCGAGGACAAAGCTGCCAGATCCAAACCAGGAGGTTGAGATGAACAGCAAAACCCAAACATTCAGTGAGACCTTGTCAGCAGGCAGTTGGTGAGGTGGAAAGACAAGACTGAGGTGATGGAAGATAAAGCAGAGAAATGGGGTTTCAGGATTCAGGCTGGCTTTGTGGACAGCCATAAGGTCACAGGCAGCCTTGCTGGGACACAGTGTCATGGCAACACCACCTTCCCCACCAGCATCACGCTGGGTGCATGCTTGCTCTGGCCCAGAGACCAATGGCCAGGACAAGGGTGTTTCTGGGTGTCTGGGGATGTTCATGCAGCTTTCAGGAGTCACACAGCATGAAGCCCCACCATAGGCATGCTGCTAGAGGCCATGCTGCCCTTACTGCAAGATAAAAGGGCAGCTGTGCTTTGTCATCACATTTGTCAACCAAAATATAATTATAATGACCATGCTAACTCAAATTACCCTTTGCTGAAGAGCCAGATGACTGTCCAATAATGTTAAAAGTCTCTTTCATGAAAGCATGCCAGCATCCAGCTTAATGTGGACAACAATATGACATCTGCAGAGGCATGGCTCCTAGTGTGCCACCAGCTGTGCTCCCCTTCACTGGCACCACTGGCACACTCGGGTCATTGACAGGGATTTGTCTTTCTGTGTAGCACTGGGAGACAAGGCTGGATGGAAAGGGGCAACAGAGGTTCCTCATGGACATTTTAACCAAGCTATTTCAGTAGTGGAATAGAGCTAGAACGTTTACTCTTATCATTAAAACTTTAAGAGACTTTTAAAAATGCTTACTATGATGTCATAGCACTTAGATACTGTTTGGGACAGGTTGACATCCAGGTTAAACAAAAAGAGACGTCCTGGCCTGGAGAACTTGACGTGTGACTGAGATTAGAGATGGCAGATAGGCATCAGTGGCCAAGAGATGGAGCAGCAGCAGAACAGACTGCTGCCTAGGATGGGCATGGCAGCCTGGGTGGGACACAGTATTTTCAGACAAAGCCTTAGCTGAGGAAGAGGAGTAGATGGGTCTGACTTAGGCTGGGTACACACTGCTTTCTTCAGCAGCAAGAGGGTGCACACAGAGGGGAAGACAAACCCTGGCAAAGACATCAGAATGTCCTAAAGGCAGTAAACTCCTCTTTTTTAAAGATGGAGCAGGGTAGTATGGCATGTTTGCCTTACATGTTAATCTGATATAAAAACCTTATTTAAAACAGGTTTGAAAAACACAGGCCTAAGCGCCCTCCCTGAGCTGAGCACTCATCAGTAAGAGCCTTTAACTCCCTGCAAGATCAAACTGAGGTCTTCCCAGGTGCCAAAGTACATGGACACACTGCTTACAAGGCCAAGAGCAGCAACTCAGATCTTAACTTGCTTCATGTGTATGCTGATACTCACTTGGGGTCTTGTTTGGATCTTATATCCTCAAGAAAGTAGCAGTCAGTAGGCCCAGACCCTTGTTGGCAGCTAAGAAAGTGATGGCTTTTTGCCAGAAGTTAGGATGCAGTCAGTGGAGGCCATCAGATATGTTTGTGTACCTGAACATACACACCCACTATGTGTATTTGCATTTATGTGAAGGATCAGTTGAAATTCTGTATTATTCCACATACACTGAAACTCCAGGAGGTTAACCAGAGAAGCTTTTTGCTGAATTTAGCTCAGAAAGCCTATTATGTACCAGTGTGGATGTTGCAGAAATAAGGCACTGAATGATAATTGCAAACTTGCTGCTATACTTGTGCCTGAAGGCACCCATGTAAAATGGTTTCTGCTTTCCAAAGCACTGACTACTGCAACTGACGGGGGCTTAAATGGAAGCTACAGCTTGTCAGCTATCAGCCCATTTGTGTTCAGTTGCCAAAAGTGGGGCTGGGACAGGAGGCTTAGGGCACCTGTGATTGCAGCACAGACTTGCAGTGGAGGTAAGGTCTGGAAAGGGACAGGTCACCAGAGGAAGTGATGGAGAAACAGGAGCAATAGGAAGATCTGTGGTATCAGATGAGTGGTCTGACATCAGAAACAGCAATGTAGATAAGCTCTGCAGTAATTGCAACAACAGGAGCTGACAGAGCAGATGGTCACCTCAGTTTAGCCTCTAACATGGCTTGGTGCCCCTAGCAATATTTACCCAAAAGTATTCCACTGATGGAGATGGGATTATGTAGCACACGATGGAAAATCAGTCCTGTTTTGTACAAGATAGAACTCTGCTGCCTGTAAGCTCTGACAGTCTCTTCATCTGCTGGCTATGAGTTGGACAGATGGAGCAATGTGAGGATGAACAAAACCATTTCTAGGACAGATTCAGATGGTGGGAACGGGGTACCACTCTCCCAGCTCCCCACGTTTTCCTTGAACTTTATTGAACTCCTCAAATCTGGAAACTTGGTGAACAGATAAAATGTTAAATTCCCTTTCTCAGGTCTGAATTGGTCTTCTGGAAGCTGTAAGGACATTCCCATCAGCTCCTGACCAGGGCTCTTTGGGGTTAATACTAACGTACTTCTAAGGCCTGAAATGAGAATTACTTCATTGGTTTGTGAAAAGTACTACTAGATCCTTAGTGAAAACTGAAAGAGAAGGCAAATATTGTTATTCCCATCCCCAAAATACCAGGTAAAGAACCATACTGATGTAACAGTATAGGCATGTTGCAAAGGGGGTTAACCAAAAAGTATAGAGATATTCTGCACTGGGAAGTATTTAAATGGCCAGAGATCTACAAGCACTGTGGTGTCTCAGCTCACATATTTAATAACTATTTTCTCAATTGCATTAAATATTTTTATTAAAGAGCATATTGCTTGTATTTCCTTCTCTTTCTTCTTCATTATAGCATCAAAGCAGGACAGCATGCCACACAGCAGTATAAACAAAAAACATCACCAGATATTTAAGGGTCTTTAGCTCCTAAATTCACTAAAGCATAAATACAAACTGACGTCAAGCATTTGGGATTATCATTTAAAAATTGCTATTTTCTGAGATGGCAATGAAGGCCTTTCATATCAGAAAATCCAGTGGCTACAAAAGGAGTAACCAGCCCAGACTGCACAGTAAGGAGTGCAGGAAATGGTCTCCTTCTCTAAGAAAAAAAACCTGCCCAATTGCTTTAGACCTGCAAGAAATCCCAGTCACTGAGAACAGGTAAGAGCTGCTTCCAACCTGTCCAGCTTGTGAAGATTTAGGAATGTAGATGTCAACACCATGCTCCCAAGTGAAATCATATACAGCGATGAAGCTTATATAGTATCTCTGTCCCTCTCCCTCTTTGGCCTAACAAACATTTCCATGGGAACCAAAGGAATTAAGTGTAATTTTATAAGGCAAAATGCATTCCTGAATAGCTGTTTGTACTAATTCAGGTGCTGAAAGTGGTATAGCCACATGGCAGCACACTCTGTTGACCAAGGTATTCTACTTCTCAGCATGATTAATTTAGCAGGATGGAGCAGTGCCTGGTAGGGCTTTTAATGGTTTAATGAGCGGTAGCTTGCGTATCTCTAGGTAACATTTTTCCACAAAGATGTAAGTAACTCGTGAATCATCTAGGGAAAAAGAAAACTTGGAGGTTTTGAACATCCCATCTGCTTCAGAGTAAGTACAGGCAATCATATACTTTGGGGCAAGCAGAGAACTTTTCCATTTCTGTAAGTAGGAAATTTTCTTCAAGTATCTTGAAGGGAAAGTGCAGCCTTTGTATTTGAACAGTGGTGCCTTTGGACACAAGCTACCCATGGCATCCCCTCCCTAGGACTTCAATCAAAACAGCACTTCTTCCTTTAGCATCTGTGCCAAAAAGTTCTCCTGCTCAAGTGGAGACCAACCTGTGTTAACAAAACCTTGAGTGGAGCCAAGGCTCCTGGGCAGCAGCAGAGCTTCCTCGGGGCAGGAGGTGGAAGGAAGGGATGGTGCCTTCCCCAGGGGTAGGCTCAAGACATTCCAAGGAGAGTAAGGGAAGTCGGGTGCAAGTCGAGGCCATTTGCCAAACAAGAACACCACTCCTGAGGTCTCACGAGCTCTGTGACCCCACCTGGTCATAAGAACCAAAGCAGCTGGGTCAGGGATGCATGCTGGAAACAGCTTTGGTTTAGCAGGAACTGCAGCAGAAGAGAGATTTCCTTCTACAGCAGGGGATGGATCACAGAAAGATGTGGTAGCTGCTGGTGTGCCAGAAGGGAGGGGAAGAGCACAGGTTTCATTCTCAGGTAGAAGGCAGGCAGAAGAACTGAAGCAAAGAACTCAGGTCTGCAAGTGTTCTCCTCAAATACATTGCACGTACTCAGGGCTCAGGATAAACTAAAACAGAAAAGCAGGTTCACATCTTGGTGGTGGCTCATGTTTTATTCATAGTACAGCAAGGGCAAAAGTTCCTGTGAATGAAGAAATCCCCTTTCTTTCTAAGGGTTTCAGAAAAGCAGTCAGCAGCAGAGCAATGCTATAGAACCTGGGAGGCCTTCAGTCACTTGCTTCGTAATTCTCAAAGCAGTTAAAGCCCTGCAGTCTTTTTTTACCTTTTATAGTCACAGGACTAGTCAAGCAAAACCTTGACTGGATTATTCTGCTTTAATCACAAAATCCCCTCAGACCAAAGGCACAATACTGCCTGGTACACACGTACAATTTCTCTCAATTACAACACCAAAGACTCAAAGGCAGTCTGGTACTGCTGTAAATCAACCATTTCCCTCTGGCAAGATCTTCAGAGGATGAACAGACATCATGGTAGTGCCTGAACTGCATCTTGTGTGCAGGACACCAGACTCTGTATTTCATCACATATTTTGGGATCCTTTAGGGTAGAGCAGAAAAGAGATAAGCAAGAGAATGGAGGGAAAACTGGAATCTCAGGGTAACTGGAGACCATATCCCCCCGCCCCCCAGAAAAGAAAAGCAGTGATGGGTCACTATGCTTGCTGCAGTTAGGAGACAGTAGATAAATCACAAGGTTTTTTTATTGCTGGTGAACTCAAAACAGGCAACTTTAATCTACTGAGGAAGATACACATACAAACAAATGTTAGGCCTTGTGCGTTTTTTTTTTCTTCTTTATGTAAATGTCTCTACAACTTCAGTCCAGCTCCCGAGCTCTTGCTGAGGTGCAACAGAGATCCCAGTGATGTGCTCTGGACACTTCTGTAAGATGCTATAAGAAGCATCACATGTATTAAAAAGGGAGATTCTGCAGAAAAGACAAATCTGACTGTAGGCCTGTTGCTCAGAAAGGAGAAGTCTGGCTAATCCTGCATTAAGTACAGGGTATTATGTTTTATTTTAATTGATTTAAGAATTTGCCATGTCCTTTTCTGTTTCTGGTGTGCAAGCTGCAAGTAAAGTGCACTTCTGGGTGTAAATTACCACTCTGTGAGGATGCAATACCTGGGTGGTACGTGTCAGACACCAGTAGAACAGCTGTCACAATGACACAGGCAATAAGGATAATGGAATAAGCAAGGAGATGCTGCTGGGAAACCCTCTGTAGTTTGAGCATCTTGATACTACACCACTAAGCAAAATCAGTGTCATTCAGTGGGGACTGTCTTAAGTCAAGACCCAACCGTTACTATGCACCAGGTTAGCTCTGGGGGCAGCTACACCTCCTTTTGCAGTTGCAGCAGCTGGGAGTCACCAATCTCTGTTGCTAACTCCTTTTAACCTTTTTTAAAGAGTTCTGTAGCTGCTCAGAAAAAAAGCAGGGATCCTAAGGATGCTTCTATGAAGCTGAGGGTTTCAGATGATGCAGGAGTGGTGCAGGAGGCAGCATGACACCACATTCAAGCTATGCTATGAGAGGACAAGCCAGAATAGACACTGCATTTAGTGACCCTGTCAGAACTATGGCCAAAATGGGGAGATCCCAACTCTCCACTGCACCTTGCAATTCTTGCTATGGTCCAGTAGTGCCCATCTACACTATCCCACATACAAAACTCATCTTTTTTTCCCCACTTACAGTGTCAGGTGACTATTTTGCCTGGGTCTACACACTGGAGACTATCAAGGCTGATAAACTACATCCTGTCCCTCTGATTTCATAATACTGGCATCACAGCAAGGAACACTGTTTAGTGTTTGCTCTCTTTAAATTTAATGAGCTAAAAAAAAGGAACCCTAAATACTCAATGCATACATGAGGGCAGATTTAATTAACTCCTTGCTGTCAGTGTTTTCATGTGTCCATTGCCAGCAATGGATGCTGTGTGAGAAAGGGGGGTGGGAGAATAAAGTAATTGCACCCTGTGTGGTACAGTAAGGATTAGCAGTGCCTTCATAACAGCAGAACCAACAAGCAATTCTCCTCACAGGGCCAGGAGTGCTTTTCTCATCAGGAGTGGATACCCCAGGGCAAGAAGCAGGTTTACAGATGAGCACTTCCTACCACAGACAAGGGACCCAGGCATCATGGAATCCCACAACCACACCAAAACATTTGCATTTCAAGCCAAACTGATCCCTGGTGCAGCTCTGTTGACTATGGTGGAAGAACACCTAAAATTATTTTGTTCCCACAGGGCAACTACAGTAAGCCCCCGTAAAACAGTGAGATATACCTGACAGCTAGAAGCTCCAAGTTTGTTGCTAATTTCTAAAGCCCAAATTATGAACCTATGGGTGCCACTACCAAGCACCTTCCCTGCACTACTATTTCCCCTCAAATATTGCCATATTCCAAATATTTGAATTTCAAACTGCACTCCAATTCAAAGTTTCACTCAGACAAAGCATGAAGAAGTGCTCTTCAAAGAGTGATTTATTTTTTAAACTTTTTTTTAAAAATATTGTATCAGGCAGCATGTCTTCTTTCTTGCTGCCTCCAATTACTGTCATGACAATATGGCTGTAGGTATTTAAAGCAGTGAGAGAGGACCAAATCCACCTTAGCCACATGAAGGTTTTGACCCTCAAATACAATGGGTTGCAGCCAGACTAAGTCATCATCACCAGAAACAGAGGAATCCCTGGGAGGGAAGGCAGAAAACTCTTGTGGCCTGTACAGTTTCTTCAGGTTTGCACAGCTGAGATGAGAGCTGGAATCTGCAGCAGACCCTCAGGAAAGGTCTGCTTTGGGGGGACAGAGGAGATGGGAAGACTTAACCCTATTTCTTGTGCCTTTTGCCAAGATTCAGATTGCACAAATTATGGTAAAATTTACTTGGCAAAAAAGGCCTGTATTAAAAAAAAAATAATCTAGTGAGTATCAGGTCTAAGATTTCAAAAAGTACAAGATTGGTATAAATTCAGCAAGATGTCCAGCACCAGATTCTTTCGTGGTGCAACAAAGAACCTGGAGAGAGGCCAACAGACCTCAGAAGGGGAACACCATCTACCTCCCCAGCAGACTGCCAGTCTTAGGTTCTTCTCCACAGCAGATGGATTTTCCTTGTTCCTGCAGCATCTCAGGTCCCACAGGAGGTATTGGTTGCAAGCAAGCACCTGAATATTGCCTAGTGAAGTAAGCCAATCACTAACTTAGCTGGCGTGTCCATGCCCATCTGCTAATGAGTTGGGGTTTTTTTGTATGTATTTCCATTGTAGCATTTCTTTTTCTTCTTTCTCCATACAGAACTGTGAGCAATAGGACTGCTTTCATCTGTAATAAATTAAAACCAGAAATGACCTAACTAACAAGTAACTGGTACTGGTCCTCTGGTCCTTGGAGCCCAAAGAGTAAAATCCATAGAAAATCTGTTGGTTCCTTTTTTTTTTTTTTTCTTTTTTCTTTTTAATTCTGATATATCCCATGCACACCCCCATAAGAAAAATGGGGCTTACGAATCTTATCATACAGCAAGGAGCAGTACCTCAGAGCCAGAGCTGGCAGTCAGTGGCAGAGGTCTGAGCTCTCTCACATTGCTAAGTGTGGTTTGGAGTCACTGCTCAATCAGTCTTCACGTGGCCATTGGCCAAGGCAACGGGGACGGTGGGGGCCCCCGGCTCAGCGGTCTCATCAAACCGTAAGCGCAGGGTGTTCCTGATCACCAGCTGCTCCATGATGAAAGCAGCACAAAACCATGGGATAGCATACTCCAGGGTGATCAGGCCCATGAAGTCAAAATCAAACTGGGAATAGTCCCACGGGCAGGCATTGAACTGGCGTAGGATGAGGCCAGTGGTGAACTCCCAGAGGTATGTCCAGAGGGTGTAAATGAAGCAGCGCACTAAAATGTTACACTTGTCTTTGAGATAGAGATACATCTTCTCCACAATGAGGATGGAGGTGCCATAGATGAAGAGTGCCCACACGCTGGTCACACCGGGGAACTTCCAATTAAAGTTGACCACAAACTCCCAGGCAGCTGTGAACATCACCTCACAGAAATAGCCGTGAATGGCATAGAGGTACCATCGGGAGAAAGCAGTCAGAGGTTCTGCTGCTGCCATTCTTCTGCACACAGCCCAGCAGGCACTCTGAAATTAAGAGAGAGAGAGAGAGGGAGGGAAAGTGAGTGAGGATGTCACAAGTCCTTCTCCCTCAGGTGGCAACACACACAAACTCATTACATCCACAAAGGGCAAATCTAAGAAAGAAGTGGATTTTAAATCATCTTATTTTTACTAAAGCAAATGTTAAGTCCTGGAGAAAGGGGGCACCTTACAGGGCTCAGAGTCTCAGAATGGGTCCTAACAACGTGTAGTGCTCTGCCCAAGACGTGGGATGCAGCTGGTATTGCATTTGTGATTAGAAGGGAGCTGACAGGTACAAGGGCTTTGCCAGGCATGGGGATGCCAAAGAACTTACTGCTTACAAGTTAGTAAAAAATAGTCAACTCATAAGGAGTACAGGTCACCTTTTTGCTCTTTTCAAGAAACAGCACTGTCCCCTACTTTTCTCAGTCTAATATAGAACAGATTCGATGAACACAGCACTGAAAACCTGGGTGCTTCCAGCTGTACCCTCTAATTTCTATACCTTAACTGTTTACTGTAGTGAAAAACTGAGCTTTGATGAAAGTCACATAAAGGGAACTGGTGGAGAAAGTTCCAGAGGTTTTACACTTTCAGACACCACACCTCACATTCATTATTCAGCTGAACTGTTATTTCTTCTGCTAAGGAACTCATGCATTGCATGGCTAGGAACTGGAAAATAATTTTCTTACTGTGTCAGACTGCCTGACACCAAGTCAAAAAGCTCACATGAGCCCCTGAAATCCATTCAGATTTAGCTCCAGGACAGCAAAACACAGAGCAGAATAAAAGCAAGAACATCTGAATGCAGAGACAAGTAATTGGTCATGATAAATAGGAAAGGAGAACAAACTCTTAATTGTCTCTACAGGAAGAAACCTGGTGAAGAGCTTTTCAAAGGGCACAATTTGCTTATCACTGAACTGTTTCAGCACAATTAGTTCGTACACTTTTTGTAGAGATTTGTAAGGTCCTAAGCCTCGTTCTGCCACACTACAGTCACTGACCCAAGATGATTTTAAGCATAATTTTACTGAAGTGTTACAGATTTACACCACAGGAGACTTTGACCTTTTTCACTCTTACAAACTTACTCTTGGAAGCTGGGTTTCTCTAGATTCTTCATCAGGCACTATTTAACTTCTTTGCTCACCACTTGCCAGCTCCATGCCACAAGGTGCTAAGAAAGGACCACACTGTTCTGTGCAGTCATTCCAATGCAACCTGGAAAGATACTGTTCTTGCCCTGCTCTGTAAATAGGGTGCCTCTCTGAACAAAGTATGAACACGCATTAGGACTAAAATCTGGATAGGAGATGAGAGAAATGTTTGTAAGGAAAAAGGAACTATAATAACAAATGTAAGTAAGATACACAGAATAACCACAGGGAATACTGGAAGTGGAAAGGACAAAGCTGTATCCGTGGCCTATTCTCTCCTCTCTTAAATGGACAAATAACCAAAGTCTTGGCAGTTCATACGATGTGGGTGCTGAACTAAGATTCATTTCCTTATGGCACAGACCACAGGACACCGAACTATCATCAGGTGTTACAAACCTGGATCAACTGCCCATTGCGAGCTTGTGGAGGAAAGATTGAGTTTCTAGGAATACTCCCATGTCTCCTAACAGTTCAGTCCCAAGAGAACTTGCAAGGCAGCAGTGGAGGTGACACATGAGAAATAGGCACAGGGAGTATCTCCACATAGTCCACAAGAAGCTGATGTGTAAGGGCACTGCAAACTTTCTGAGGAGAATGAGTTTGACAACATAATGTTAGTTAGTGTGCCAGCACAGATGATTAGGTTAGGAGCTCAAATCCTCATATCATTCCTCCATTCTTGCATAATTTCAAGAACAAATCAACAGTCCAAGGCACAGGAAAAACGTAAAGCAGTAAGGAAAGGGACTGTAGGTATCTTTTTTCAGATGCAAGAGGCCTTAGAAGTTATGCCTATTGCTAGGTAAGGCATTGAGGAAATCTGGAGCATCATACCCCAGAGAAGAAAATTGACAAGTTTTTACTAAGCTATCCAGCAATTACATGGTTTTCCTCTATTTTCAAAAAGCCTTTCTCTGCTTTTCTACTTGTGGCCCTCAGTCCTTGCACTTCCCTCTACAGCTTTACATGAAATATAAGTAATGTAAATTATAGTATTTTAACTGTTAGCTGGGAGCATCCACAGCATACAGTACCATCTTGTGAAGTTTTCCTTGTAACTTTGAAAAATCTCTTCACAAAATTCTAAATGTCCAGAAGGTCCTTCCCACTCAGTCTCTTTCTTATTACAAGGATCCCCTCACCAATTATTTCCATTGGCTTACAATTGCCAGCCAAAGCCAAAGCCTCACACAAATATCCAAGAAGCCACATCCTGTTCTACCCCACACTGTTTTCTCTGTGTAATGAAGACTTCTCTTTCTTGGTTCCATACCACGTACTTAATAGTTATTAATTTATATTTTACTTTTCACAAAATTATCTAGTCACTACCCTGGAACTCTAATAACTGCATCTAGACCAGGTAATGGACAATACATGTTAACCCACTGTAAAGACCACTGATGACTTCTTTTAAATCATGAGGCTTTCACCACAACTGCATGGAGACAAACATCAATGACCTGACACTGTCTTGATATTCATCTTCTACTATCACATACACAGTCAGCCCAGCCTTGATGGGAACTTCCTTCTTACCATATGCTGTTAAGTGGCCTCACAGACTGCCTGCTGATTAAAAGCATCCCAAGACAAAGGCAGATGCCAAACAGTCGTAGTCCAAACTTAAACTGGTTTCACTGTTCTAGGTGCTAGGCAAATCTATAAATCACAGCTCCTCCTGTAACATATTTCGTTCAAAATGAAACTAAAAGTACACAGTAAGGCAGAGAGGGGGGAATGGAGGGCACCTAGAGAGACTACAATAAGCTGCAGGACATCATTGTACAAGTCAGGAACTGCACAATGTAATGGTTGCAGGTCACTTGAGCATCTACAGAACAACTAAAATTGCAGCTGTGGCCAGGGATCTCAGTTCCCAGCCACAGTGAATTGGCTGGTTCCTGGTAGGCAGTATGGCACAAGAAATTCTCAAGAGAGAAATGAAGGAGACAAGTGGTGTTTTATTGGGCAGCAATTCATGATAAAAGGATCAAGCTGAAAAGTAGTTGGAGGACATTAGTGGGAGAAGCATCCAAACAGAAGGCTAAGACTGGATTCAGTAAGAGATGCAGATCTGTGAAAAGCATTAAGTAGATAATTGAACTTGGTGATGCAAGACTTTAATGGAGTGACAGTAATACAGAACAAAAAGGTCTGAATGTATGACAGCTACTCAGTCTCCTGAGAAAAACAAATTACATTCATCACTGAGGTAGTTTCAGAGAGATGGGCAGTGGCTTCCTGAGAACCAGCAACACAGCTGCTACCTAAGCAACTGTCTCAGCAGAGAGCAAACAAGTCCTGGAGGCTGCACATGGATGGATGGATGGCCATGCTTGTAAGGAGGCTGCTCACTCTGTGGTGTTTTGTGGAAAACAGGGAGCTCCTAAATTCAAAGCTATGAAAATTATTTCCATCATCAGGAAGTTATATTTCAAACAGCCTAAGTAGAAACAGTTCCTCTAATGCGATGTTATTAAGGGGACTGAATTAAACCATCACAGAATTTTTTTCTCCTTCTCCAACAGGCCCTTCTTTTCCAGCTTGCTGAAAGAAGAAAAAAAAGCAAGTCTATAGAAAACACACATAGGCCTCAGAGGAACACAGAGCCCTTTCCCCAGATGCCTTGCCTGGGCAAATAACACTGCTGGCAACATAGGGGCCAAGAGCCCCTCCACATACAACAAAAAAGCACAGGCCTGATGGGGGGAAGAGTGTGGAGGGTTGTGTTCCTCTACAGAAATCTGGTTCAGAGGATCAAGACTGGACTCTGGCTTAGAGCTGCAAGAAAATAATATTGTAACAACACCAAGATTATACTTTTGTGTTGTAGAATAGCAACTCTGAAATGGATATTAATGATCCCCTGGGTTGAGGTAAGATACAGATAACCTGATGCACCAGGCCAAGTAAGGAGAAAGGACATAAATCCCAGACTGCCCTGCTTCACATGCAAGACATTCTGTGTAAGAGGAGCACTTTCATACTCACATCCAGTTTTTTAAGTGACACAACCAGGGATGGCCAGAAGCAAGTGCTCAGAAAAATGAGTTGATGGGAGACCAAGAAAAATTGGCAGATTTATCACATACAAGCACTGCAGGGGAGACACTGGTGCATGCCATATTCACAGCTGAGTACGTTCTTGAGCACTGCCTGGTCCATTTTTTTTGTAAAGCTCTCCTTCGTGGTGACTTTCTGCTTGCTGCCAAGAAACTGCTTCCAAAAGTCTCTCCGAATTTCCTCTACTTCCTCTACTCCAGCAGAATTATTGATACTCACAGACTCATCAAGATACCTTGAATTGACTCTGAAGTGCTAATAAAAAAAACAAAGCAAACCACAAATAGGAGACAATTCCCCTAATTACTGATGGCCTGAAGCTATAAATTCTGTCAGCTACGTGATTCACCACAGGTGAACTTGAAATAAAAATACTTTACAAAGTTCCTTATTCTTAGTGCCTGGTTGTTCCTGCCAGTTAAAATATAAGGGCACAGAGTTATTTTACAAATTCATATTACAATTATTTACTATAAGATTTAGTTTTATAACATGCATGCTCACTTTTCTAAGAAATGCCTTACAAGCATCTATAACCCTATGCTAGACATCATAATTACTTTTTAATTTGAAAGAGTAACTTCAGACAGAGGTAGCATGTACATAGCATGATACTTCAGTTCCTCCAAACACTAGGACTGCAAGCAGCAAACTGAAGTAGAGGGCACCTGCCACTCCCTGACTGCAAGCTCTACTGCTTACAGTATTCTTCTTCCTCAGACCCTTCTTACCCAAACAGTACTTGCATGAAGTAACTGTTCTTCAGGATTTTTTCAATTACTTTCACTGTTACACTGTTATAGCTACTGTGCTCCTCATAAAGACTGCAAGAATCAGAAATGTAACTGCTTTAAGTAAGAGTAAAATAGATACAAGGATGTATTGATAAAAATGACACACATTTTTGGGCAATACCTTTCTAAAAGTAATTCTTCCTCTCTGATTTTGCATTTTCCCTGTGAGCAAACACCAAATTAGCATGCCTCTGCAGCCATGGACAGCATCCATCGAATGTGCTGCAGATATGGCTTCAACATTTTCATGTAAATGTCATGTAAACCATTACAAATAAAGACTTAGAGAACACTGGTGCTGGATTTTGCCCCAAGACATGAGCTCATCAGTGTTTAAAGATTTATGCAGTAAAGTATTTGTGGTACTTATGTGCTGAAGTCATAACTCTGAGGAGATATTAATCCTTCAGGTAACTGAGGGCCTCAATTAACTGTGGCTCAGAAAATAGAATTTGGAATGCACTGAAGTGTGGAATAGCTCCAGCAGATCGCTTAATCAAGCCCTGCAATGAAGCTAAAAGCATGCCACAGACAGATGTCTCCAAATGCAGACTTAATGTCCTTTCAGGATGGATCTGGAGCCATGGGATTTTGGTCAGTTCTGAATGTATTAATCATCTGTTCTTACTGCTTTTCTCTCTGGACTATACCTCCATCAGGATGCATGTTGCCACCCTTCTTCTGAGCTCTACCCACACCACCATAAATAAGAAAGCACAGCCCATTTCCAATCTGCATCTTCCCCTCATATTTGCCTCTCGCCCCTTTCTCTTAGCAGGCACATCATTTCCCTGTCACTCACTCCCTTGCCTGATTCACTCTGTACCTGCTGGCAGTCTCTGATCCCTGCCTGTCTTTCAAATCTGTTTCAAAGAGATCTGGGATACAGTAAAAAAGAATGACGACAAAAGGAGATAAAATGAATCCAATTACCAAACTAAGCCAAAGGGATGGGGAAGTGCAGCTCTTACCAGTAATGCCTGCGTGAGGGCTGCCCAGAGGCACCTGTTCACAATGGGAAGGAGAAAGGGGAAGGTTTTCATAGGAGGGAGTGTAGAAGGGGGTCTTTTCAGAGGAGAAAGAAAAAACATGAAGACATTGTTAGTTTAAAAAATAGTTTTCTGACTAATGTCATCTCATGAATAGCAGCAGAGGTGCAGAAAGCTGACTTCCTATGGCCTAGGGCATAACATCATGTCACGCAAATATATCTTAGCCCATACTGACCCCTCCAACCTGAGAACTAATTAAGTCAGCAGCTCTTTATTTAGTGGCCAAGAGGGATGCTTCCTGTGTTCCTGACGTAAGTTAAGACCCCTCAAGAGTCAAGCAAGCAGATGACTTGCAAGACAAATCTGTGAAAAAATGACTGAGTCCAAACTCAGAATCTAGAAGTATTATCCCCAAATGTCCCCAGCATCTCTTTCAAAAAAGGTCATATCCTTCTCCAAGACTGTTGCCCAAATACTCCAATGCTTTACCTGCTGCCCTCCCCTGCTTAGAAAATCTGCCCTGCCCAAGCACCCAACATTTGATGACAACAGCTCTCAAACAAGCAAGCCCCCATCTTCTTTCCAAATCAAAATGAAAGCAATTATACCAGTCCACTCCAAAATTCAATAAAAAAATTGATTTGGGCAACTCTCACAAGTCAGAGTCAGTAATACTAACAAATAAATATGCTTATCCCAACTCTTCTGAACAACCTGCAGCAACAAGGCAGAATCCACATGCAATGAAGGAAAGCCAGGTTTGGGCAAAAAACCAAATAAATCCATACATATTTCACATTGAAAGTGAAGCTTGGCAGAGAAGAGTATTATGAAGTAAAAGTATGTAATATCCTAGCCTGTTAATACCCTGAAACAATTCAAGTCACTTAAATTTGTGAAGAACAACAGTGTGTGTAAAAAGACAAAAAAAATTTAGAACTGTTGACAGGTCCAAGGCAGACTCTCCCAGTTTGCTGCAGGTAAAGCTTGGTCTCGTGGGAGGTGTCCCTCCCCAGGGCAGGATAATTGGAACTGGATGATCTTTAAGGTCCCTTCCAACCCAAACCATTCCATAATACTCTTCAGCAGGAGACAAGCCTTCATAAATTACCAGCTTTCAACTGGTAGTTAGGTACTAGGTAACTGGATAACCTGCAGCTAGCAACTACAGTCAGTCTTCATCTAGGAAGAAGAAAACTGCTGCAGAACATAAAGAAACCTACCATCTTGGTCTAAACTGAGTTAGGTTTAAACCTTGCAAGCACAAGGCACTGTACAAAGGCAGATGAAACAAGAGGAAGTGCGCTTTTAAGCACTTTCAGAAACACAGCCCAGGACTGTGTTTTCTTCTCTTTCCCTTTTTCGAAGTCTCTTGATGACAGTTCCTCAGAAAATTATTTTCCTCTGCAGTATGTATTTTCCTTCCTAACATTAATCTACTGCCAAGATGTGAAAGAACCAGTTCTTCCAAGCACTATCTGCTATTCACCAGGCTGTGATTCCTAAAGTTTCCTCCTAACATCACTGGAAGAGAAAACTTGAGCAGTCCCAGATTGCTAAATTATTTTTTCATCAAAGGAATTTTTGAGGAGCCTCCAAGATAGTGGCTATATCTTCTTAATTTCAAGTTCACACAGGTCCTCAAAGGAACAAACATCTGTGAAAGGAAGGGTAGGAGAGACTAAATCTCAGAATCCGACTGACCACCTCACTATGCCTGACAAGATCAAGTAGACAGCCATACCTACAGCTGGGACAGGCAGCTCCTCTGAGCAGTTTCCCAGAGTTTCTACATATACATTGTACAGGCAAATAAATTAATGGTGAATTCTATACTCTAGTGTACAAGTTTATATCAATTTAGATAAAACAATAAGCAGCCTGTAAACACATCACTCAGGTAAATATTAATTTATAGAGCACACAAATTTTTCTGTCCTGAATCAGAGGTCAACAAAAGCTTAGGTTTTGGGGCCTAGTTCCTACCTAGCAGACATACCTCTCCACTGTGTAGATTGCTATTTACATCTTTGCAAAAGAAGGCTTACAATTTTAGTGCTGTCATTTCCCTGAGGTATGTCAGTATTCAGATTACAACCCCAAACACAACGCCTTCATGTTTTCTGCACATCTGCCATTTTTCTCATTTGTGAACCTGAAGCATCAGACCCCCCATGGACTTCCCATGGTCAGCAGTATGTGACTCCTCTCACATCAGACTCATTCATCTGATAATGTGCTGTGTGTCCCAGGAAGGCAACAACAGAGCTGTCCCACAAGGGAACGTAACAAACTCTCAAGCCTTCTGAAAAGTGGCAAAATGAACACTCACAAGCTCTTTTAAATAAAGCAATAACCCAACATTTGTGTCCCATGAAGAACTGGTATTTGCCAGGCTATTTCTGTCTGCCATTCAAGGAAACCTCTTATCTCGAGACATCAGTTTACTAACCTATCATTGGTCTGTAAGGTTTTACTGCTGAGTCCTTCAGCTCCCTGCTTTTCCAAGCAGCTGGTTTATGAAGATCCTGTCCCAGGGGTGTTCCCCAATGCTGTTCTTCCACCTGAGCCACGTGCTCCCAGCTGCAGCTTCCTGCTCTCCAGCTCATGATACAGGGAGCTGGTTTGCAAGGACACCCCACATCTCCTCTGACTACAGGTGCTATCACCTTGGTTCTTTTCCAGCTGTTATTGAGCTTCTTACTGCCTCTCTCCTGAATCACAGAACTGGATTCTTCTTTCATGCTCTAATTTGGACTGGACCATGGACTGGACCTCTTTGACAAAGGCAAATAAACCCACCATATCTATATAATTTTTAATTCTATCTACGGATGCATGGTTATATAAAGGCCAGGTTGGATGGGACTGTATGTACATGCACAGGGATGCTTCATATGCTTCTGAATGCCTGGAGCCAAGGAATTCATCTTCCCTAGCACACAGTAGCCCAGATCATTTAATAAAACTATACTACAGCTCCAAACTGCTTTGCAGATCTAACAGTTTATGGCTGTGGTAGGTGCAGAGAACCCACTCACATTCATCCCTTTTCCCAGTTCCAATCTACACATTCAGCCTTCTGAAAAATTCTAAGCCAGCTCTTGTGAATAGCAACTAACATGTATCTGCTTCAGGACTTGTGGAATTTAAATGCATCATGTTAATACCACCTACTTGCTAAGCACCTGGAAAAGGAATTAAGCTTTCACCTTAGAAGAGCAAATCCTTAAGAACTGCTAACTCTAATCCTGAACACAGCAATGAGGTAAAAATAACACTCGCCTCTTCACTCCAATCAGCTGTCAATCTGTACAGAAGAAGACATCTTCCACTCTCAGCTTCAGAAAGATGGCGCAGTCACAAAAAGCCAAAGCACCATGATAAAAGGAGACATGAATTTTAGTCCACACACACAGCTGCCACAGTAGAAGGCAGAGAAATTTTCTTGACTGGTTCTTAAAATTACTACCATTATTTTTGTTGGCTTCTCCAGGACCCAGTGAGCCAAAGCACAGAAAGAGAGGAAAAGCTGGTAAGAATTAATTTTGGGAAAGCCTTGCAAGAACCTTGGCCTTGAGAACAGAAGCTGGATCAAAAAGCAGGATGGAAAGATCCTGGAGTATTTGTACAATAGAGGTAAGCAAGGCAGAACACACAAGCGAAATTTTAAGTGTATCAGTAGCTGAAGCCCTGCAGGGGCCAGATGGAAAGGAAGTAAACTCATCACCACTTACTAATCATTTACTTCACCTTAGCAGGTAATAATGAAGATCCATAGATTTCCATACCTACTACAGTGATTTTGATGATCAAGATAAAATCTGGATATATGTTCCACCCTGTTTCTGGCTACCAATCCCACATTTAACAGAATCCTTCAAACCAGCCTGGCTAGGAACCTTAATGGGGCTGGAAAACGGCCCATAAAAAGTGAGGCTGCTTTCCTCTCATTGTTGAGCTGCTGAGCAATCACTGCAGAGAGGCACTCAGGTATGGTCAAGACATTTAGGTCAGAAGAGATGGCATGTGAAAAGTCTCTCTGAAGCCAAACAGGGAAACTGGAAACATTTTTAAACATCAGAGCAACTTAACCAGATCATCTTCCTGCACCAGTGCTTGTAGAAACAGCAGCAGGAACAAACAATTGGAGCTTTGCTCAGTGGCAGAGTTAACCTGGCAGTACAGATCCATGCTTGGCTTCAGACAGACTTGCTTGGAAGTCTTGAGAGTCTTGCTTGGGAGCCAAGTTCCTGGACTATGTAAGGGGAGAGGAAGAGGAAGATGGTGGAACATGGACCACTAAAAGGCTGCTCTGGGATGAGAATATCTGAGAGCACTGGGTGAAAAGCTAAGACTATGACTCATGACTGCACATGCTGACAGCTGACAAAACCCTAACAAAAAAGATGCTAAGGTAAGTCAAGACTGCTTCACTACCAGTTTCTTGTCTCAGATGACTGTGCTTAGCAGACTACATTATAACAGCCTATCTTGATGTAAGACACAATTTTAGTTTTACTAAAAGTAAACTCTACTTTGCAGACAGGAGCTCACTGAGCCTCTCTAGTTCAGCACTCGCTTCCATCCAAACAAGCTGCTGCATGCAGTAAGAGAAAATAACTGAATATAGCCAGGATATCTGCACTGACCTGAAATGCCCTTACAAAAACGGGAAGACAATTATTTTAAAACATGTCTCCACTAACTGGGCACTGCAGTGGGGCATGCAACGACCATCAGCAGGAACAGGCTCTGCATATCAACTCTAGCAGTCTCAGCACTGGCTGAAGGCTCCACAGGCATCTGTCCCACTTGGTAGCAGTGAACATCTCACCTTTCTAACACAGAAGTTTAAGACAAGTGAATTCCTTGCATCTTCTGTTGTGTCAGAATACTTCCCAGTAAGACATATATTCCCTTAATATTACTATCAGAATGAGTGGCACGGTGTTGTCAATCAAGGTACCACCAGGTGTACAAACACACATGGAAAGACACCCTGTGTCCCAAAGAATGTGTCATGCCATGTCTTTTTTCTCATTCACTGCTGCTGCAGAGGTAAGATTTAGAAAGCAGATCAGTTCTGGTTTTCAGGGTTAAAAAATAAAATGTTCTAAACCACACATAGCCCTTGTTTTTTCTTACATATTTGTTTAATTCACAACAATTAATGAAACATTCTTATAATCCAAACACACGCACTAATTGGTCCAGATCCTTGGCCACCACAGAAGAGAGAACAGACACCAAGTACTCTAGATTCTTCTTGTCTCTGGAAGCTGTTCTTTTCAGAAAAGGTAACTCATGTTGATGCACAAAACAGAAAATTTACGGTCTCACTGACAGAGATTCTCTCTCATTTACAAAAGTGCAGATGTCTCTGTTCAGGCCAGACAGTACCTTTGACCAACTCTGAATTCCACTTACAAAAGCATTTGTGATGGTCATACAGGGCCCACAGAAACACTTGGGGACACAAGTGCAAAGGAGTGATTGTGATGTGCAGCCTTTCCCCAGTGCTGGGCTCCACAAGCAAAATGGTCATGCCAGGGAGAATGAGCTGACCCAGGCTATGCTTTCAGCAACTTTGATCTTGCTACTTTGGTCAGATCAAAGACAGAAAGCTGATACTCTACTTCAAACAGCTTCAAGCCTGAGTATCTGAAACTTATTGCCCCCCTACACCCCTCTGCAAACTGATCCAGCAAACCTCCTACCTATCCTTAGAAAACAATACTGCACTTAATGTCTGAAGAGAAAGGAACACTAAGCTGATCATACTTCATGGCTCCCAGAGGAGGCTTATTTTTGAAATCTCATGGCAGCCCACTGGCCAAACCCTCTGAAACACAGGACATGCTCAACTGAAATACTGGAAGAGATGCTGTCTAGCAGACTACACACTACAGAGACATTTACACCAGATGGGAATATGTAAGAGGAAACGGTAAAACCACAACTTCCCATCCATGAAGTTTAGTTCATTCTTGTCACCTCCCGTAATTAGTTTCTCCTTCTGTCTCCTTTCTCCAGTAATCTGCCTTACACTATTACTGCAACATAATACCATTCTCACAAATTAATTATTTGTATGACACATTTTTACTCGCTTCTTACAAACATTTCGCACACGCAGGCTGAAATTCATTCATGAATTCCAGGCACTTAACAAAGGTACTTTCATTACAAGCTTTGTCTCTGCAGGCTCCCATTTGTCAGTAACTGGAGCCTGTAAAGGTTGCTAGAGATGGACACATCCTGGAGAGGGAAGTAGAATCTGAGAATTCCTGATGCTACTATTCCTGCATCTTTCCAGGATCTACTCAACATACACAAGTTAGATGCTTAAACCATACACAACACTGATTTATCCACCTCAGTGAAATACCTGAGGTTACACAGAATAATTTTAAACCTTATCAAACAAGATTCTTTTTTCTTTATCTTGTTTTCCTTCTGGGCAACAATAGGTACCTCATGACTCTGGGCAAAGGGCCAGCTGAACAAAGATGCCAGTTCTCATCTGTGTGTTGCAAACTGCCTTGTGATAAGACTAGAAAATAATTCCTCAGTTTTAAGGAAAATTATTTGATATTGTTCATATTGGCCACCAAAAAAAAACCCCTCTCCAAACCCACCAAACCCTAAATTCTTTTTAAACCTTCTTTAAAATCTGTTCAACAAACAGAGCATCAGATGACCCATAGCAAACAGAACCAGAGAGGCACCATATGTTGTCTTGTCCCTGATTATGTAAAACAGCTTAAGAGCTGTCATTTTCGTGCCTGAATCACGCATCTACTATTGAAAGTCCTCGAGACACATTCTGGTCAGGCTGTCCATTCCTTTCTAGAGCTACACAAACCTGCAGCATGTAAGGACTTCTATGGCAATCAGTAGGTATTCAGCAATACACTGTCGGTAAGAAGAGTAAGAATTTAAATTTTTATCTCCCACCATGAGTAAACCAACCTAAATATGCTTCCATTACATAACTAGTCTTGATATGTACAACAACAAACCCATCACATTACATACATGCTGGGCATGCAAAGTTAACTTGTAAATGAATGTGCCTCAGCCAAGCCAGTCATGCACGTGTGGAGCACAGATACAAGTTGTTCTAGCAGCCCATGTCTGTTCCTGAAAAGGACTGGAGAGTGACTTTTGCTATCTCATGCTGGAAATAGTTTTCTTCGGCAATGTTCACTTTATGCCTAAGTCACTCCTGAGAGACAACTCCACTTAGGTACCCTGACAGCACAGTACTACATATAAAGTTTTGCACTGCAACCACAACACTGACAGATCTTCCTTCTCCAACTGGATTTATGATGATCATTACACATGTATAGGGACCATCTTCTGATACCTGGAAGTGGTTCCTCACCATCTTTCCTGGTAGACCTATAGTGTGTAAAGAATTCCAAGAGTCCATCTAAGACCAGACTCGGGAATTGGACTGGACATCAAAGGATGCTGCCAAAAAGTTTTTTTACTGAGGTACATGAAGGCTCAGCAGTGAAGAAGCAGGGGATTCACCCTAACACTTCTCCCAGGACTGATGAAACCTCTGCTTTATTACCAGGTTTGCCATGATCAGCAACATGATCTTGGGTGAGTCACTCCACCTCCCCATGCCTCTCGATGCCATCTCACTAATTACACGAAACTATTTGGTGTTAGGGTTGCACCTAACTACAGATCAGTTTGGCAGGTAGCACAACTGGCTACCAATACTGCCAAAAGCCATCAGCAAAACTGGAACACAGAGAGCAACTGCAGCCATTCACTTGCAGAAGCACTAAATTCACAGGCTCTGGGCACCAGTGTTGTTTTCTCAGTCACCTGTGACACACTGATTCCCAAGACTACCAAAGCATTTCTTTCAGGAAGCCTGAAGGTGCATCACCACCCAGATACAGGCATTTGTATTTAACAGCATATTCAATAGGCTTCTCTGAGCAGCACTTGAGTGAGTAATTAAAGGAAATATTACTGCAGTAGAGCTTCTCATTAGCAACCTAATTAGCCTTCTCAAAATAATTAACATTCCTTTCTATAAAGAGAACAGATGACCCATTATACCCATCAGACAAGCAAAACAAATGCAGAAGGTAAAGGAGATTCCTCTCAGAGAGACAGCAAAAGAAGCATCTAGCAGCAACACAAGTAAAAAGAAGATGACAAAGCACAAATACCCACGACTCATGAAGACTGGACCAGACAAGCAGGTGTGCAGGACTGGGACTGGCTGCCTGATGTGTGCATCCAGCATCCACAAAGGGCTTTGTTCTTCCTCCACTTCTATGACCCACTGATAATTCACCAGCTGAGATGCTGAAGAATTCTACACTCTAACATATTTTGAAAGCCAGATTTAAAGGCTCCCAAATTCAACAACACAGCTCTCTTCATATCCAAACATTCTCCCAAAGGTCATATGTTTTGAACTACTAAAACAGTCTTAAAATGCCGATTAAAGTAAACCACGATTTAATAATTGAATCATCGTGCCTGGAAACCTCCTTTAAGATCATCAGTCCTACACCACTGTACCTGCCAGATCATCTCTGAGAGTGCCACCTCTGTGTCACACACAGCCCATTTCTGTGGCCCACATAAGCAAGAGAGGTGGCAGCTATGAACAGCATGGAATTCACACACCTCTGAGTTTCACAGGGTGGTGCTCTGATCAGCTGGACTGCCCTGAAGGAGCTGGGCACACATTTCTGGATCAGTGCATGTTGGAAATTAGCATGGGTGAGCAGAGTCATGGGCATCAGTGTTGTGGGATGTGGGTGCATACAGGTGAGAAAAAGCAAAGGATACAAGTCAACATAGCACTGCCTGGTGCAGCAAGAACTGTGATAACACAACTCCCAGCTTTCTCAGTGCAGAAAAACAGGAAAAATAAGCCATGATGGAGCTGAGCTTCCCAACATTCACTTATTCAGGTAACACAGCAAATATCACAAATTGTGAGCACACAGTTGCATTTCCAGCCATTTCTGTGTTTGATGTACTTTTCCCTGGCAGGAAAGCTGAATACTGATGGCCTTCAAGTGTGATTGCAGTGAGGGCGAAGCTCAGCCACATGAAAGCTTCCACAGTTACATCACTATGGAAACCACAAATCCACTGCCTGCTGTTTGTCTGCTTCTGTTGCAATTAAAAACCAAAGTATTCTTCCAGTTTATCATCTTCTTGCTTCTGTCAAGAACACAGGAGGACCTGCTTTAGGACCAACCCTTTTTCTTCCTTGAGAGCCCTCTTTGTGAAACCTAGCATCTACTTCACCTTTTAAGACAGCTAAGCAAGCTTCCCATAGAAGATGGATGTTTCCATCACTTCTTTTAGCAAGGCCTCTTCAAACACAGCCTGGGATTTTTATCTTAGGTTTCACAGCTTCTCTCAGCTTCAGGACTAGGGCAACTCCAAAGGTGGTTCATGCTAGTGCAATGAAATAATTTGCAGCCCAGAAAGCCAACTGTGTCCTGGGCGGCATCAGAAGAAGCACAGACCCCTGGTCAAGGGAGGGGATTCTGCTTTGCTCCTGTGAGACCACACCTGGAGCACTGTGTCCAGTTCTGGAGTCCCCAGCATAAGAAGGACACAGAGCTCCTGGAACGTGTCCAGAGGAGAGACACTAAAATGATCAGAGGGCTGGAGCACCTCCCCTGTGAAGCCAGGCTGAGGAAGTTGGGGTTGTTCAGCCTGGAGAAGGGGAGGCTCTGAGGTGACCTCATAGCAACCTTCCAATATCTGAAGGGGGCTACAAGAAAGCTGGGGTAGGGCTTTTAACACAAGTGCGTAGTGAGAAGACAAGTGAAAATGGTTTAAAATTAGAAGAGGGGAGATTTAAGTCAGACATTAGGAAGAAATTCTTTCCTGTGAGGGTGGTGAGACACTGGCACAGGTTGCCCAGGGAAGCTGTGGCTGCCCCATCCCTGGAAGTGTTCAAGGCCAGGTTGGATGGGGCCTTGAGCCCCCTGGTCTGGTGGGAGGTGTCCCTGCCCATGCAGGGGGGTTGGAACTGGATGATCTTTAAGATCCCTTCCAACCAAAGCCATTCTATGATTCTATGAAGTCCAAGTAGCTGGCATACCTGGAAGCTGCAAACTGTTCTGGATAGAGATACAGTGTTTTGTTTGACTTCTTTTTCTCAAAGCTCTTGAAGAACTTTTGAGGTGTTCTCAAAATGGGGCAGGGCACATTACAAGATAATTGTAAATACAAGGGTTAAACTTTTGCTTCAAGAAGCCCATGATTTCTACAGCAGTTCCCAGATCCAGGTAGCTTTTCCTGCACTACAAAGATGAGTGTCTCTTAGAAAAAGCCTAATAGCCAGGAGCAACTCTAGAAGATGCTGAAGGACAATGGGTAAAAATACTCAAAAGGCTGAAATATGGAATGCATAGTGCAGCCTGGGTATATGAAATGGATGAAGGAATCCTCATACCAGCCAGCAGGAGAAAAAAGAAAAAGAGAAAAGATTAAAAAGAAAAAGAAAAAAAGAAAAAGAAAATAAAAGAAGAAAAAGTAAAATAAGAAAAAAAAGAAAAAAAAAGTGAAGACTGCTCCTCATTTAAGTGTGTACATTTTATGCTGAAGAGCAGCTTCTGAACAAACCTTCAGCAATTCCTTTTCTCACACTGGACACCTCTTACCTGAGCTCAGAACAATTCATGGAAAAATCTGAGAAGAATTTAGTCCCTAGAGCTCCTTAAGTCCTCGTTGCCACTCAGATTCAGCTGACAACCACTACATAAGACAAATGTCCACTAGTAAATGAGCTGAAAAAAAATATGCATTTTACAGATGTTCCAAAACAGCCATTTAAATACACTTCTTTCTACTAAAGCACTTTGCATGGAGAGAAAAATCCTGCTTGTGCACAAGAGAGCTTACAGCAGATGATTCCAGCTTCTCAGCAAGAGAGAGAGAGAAACAAACTGATACAGTACAAATCCTGTTACAAACCCCAAAGCAATACTACACAATAGATGCAAACTAGGCCAGAGCAGGCAGTGCTTCCATTTTGATCCTAACTCACTGCCCTCACATCACAGCCAGTTCTGGGCTGGCGTTACCAGACACATCCCTGTTCTGTTGGTGCCACAAGAGCTCCTACCAACAGCCCACAGGGTGATCACAGGTTCCTTCTGCATCCTCAACAATGTCACAATGCACAAGCCAGTTTCATGGAGGACAAGCTGAGCAGAGTGGTGATCACAGTCTGAAGGGTCATGTCCCCTTGGTTTTGGGAGCAGATCTGTCTGCATCTCCAGCAGACAGCATGCTGAACAGGCTGAGTGGAAAGAACATACAGGAGGCATTGGAGGAATGAATAATTCATGGACTTGTTCTGCTGCCAATGCATCTATGTTTTCTGGTGCCCATACGGTGCTCAGTTTTTGTTTTAACAGTAATAGTCTGTTCTTCCTTTGATGGTTCTTGAGGGCAGGCAATAAGGAGGATTTGCTCTACTCTGAGCAATAGTACCATACAGCAGAACACTTGCTAGACAAAACTTTCCTCAGAAGTACTCATGGCTGCTGCATCATTTACCAAATGGCTAGTCTTGGGTCCAAGGCTCAGCCCAGCCTTCCTAGGAAGCTGCTGATGCTTGATTTGACACAGCTTTCCAGCACTGGTCTGAACTTTACTGCTAAATAGATGACACTTCCTGACCAACTTGGTATTCAGCTACACAACTGACAGAAAGCTCACAGTTAGAGCTCTGGGAAGGAGAGGACATGGGACAGGGGGCAGCTGACCCTGCTTATCTGCAATGTCAGCACTGCCAAAATTAAGTGTACTGCCTTTGACAGAGGAGTCTGCTCCCCAACCTCAGAGAGGGACAGGGCTCTAGCAGAGCAAAAATACCTACAAGAGTAGAACAAGAGAACGTGCTAGCATAGGATCTCTTGGGCATTACCACTGAGTGTAATGAGATCCCTGTGACAGAATAGGCCTAGGGGGGATGGAGGTACATGAAATCTGAATTTTATATATGTAGCACCTACATATTCAAAGTGAGTTCCCAGGTAAAGCACTGTGTGACCTACCTGAGAAACCTTATCCACAACAGGGAAAACAATACTGTAGCCTGAACTGCTGCAAGATGTATTTGGAGCACCTGTGCTTAAAACCTCCTCTTAGGGCACCACACTGCATATGGCAGACACACAGAGCACCTGAGAGCTGCTGCATGGTCTGGAGAACGCCCTTCTTGTCCCACAATGTCCAGCTCATCTATCTACCAGGATCAAGATAAAGAGCTACAAATCACACTTCCAATCTGTTAACATTCTGCAACCACTGTGCAAGAGTAACAGACTGACACACAAACAGGAAGGTGGCAAGATGAGCCTAAGAAGATTAGTAGAGTAACACACTGGTGAATCAGGTGCTTGTGAGGGCCAGGAATAGATTCCTCAGCATCCGACTAACACCTGTGCTTTTAACAGAGGAGAGAGCAACCCTCTGCTCTTTACCTACTGCTCTGGTTTAGCTCAGAGTCACTGTTCCACTGTCCTGATTGTTTGAACAGCCTACAGCTATCCGAATGCCAGGTTTTAAAGAGACAAGCTTGCTAATACAAATTCCAAGGAATTAGAATGATGTGACCAAAAGCAGACAGAAATCAAGAGCAATGTGTTCAAACTGCAATCTTACACTTACAGAAAGCTCCCTGAAGTTTGAACCAATGGAAATCACTTCTTGACCACCCTTTATGTGCTCTACATATTTAAGTTTAAAAGGTCCCATCTACAATGCAGTCAGCTCTGTACACTGAACACTGCCCTGGCTTTCTGTTCTACAAGTGGATTCCTACCTGGTTTACCTTCCAGCCCTTACCTTTTCCTGGGAGGAATCCTGGAGCTCTCCCACTTTTTGGTCAGCTCCTGGTTCACAGCATCCGTGGGTTGACCAGGCCACCTCCAGCAGTTCCGAGCCGTTTCAGACAGCAGCTGCTTTTGGACCAGGTGCGTGTGGCCAGCACCTACTACACCAACCAGACAGCCTTCCTAAACCAAAGAAACACAGTTTAATCTTAATGAAGCACTGTCCAAGAGTGACTTTAAACACTGAATGCACCATGTGTACGGATAGCTTAGCTCTGGTACCTTGGGTCCTGGAAGACCTGACCTCTTCAGAGCCCCAGGAGGGCACCTGTATGGGCTCCTCACCTGGAATGGCTCCCTGCCAGCTGCCTCTCCTCTGGTGAGGCTTAACCTTTTGACTCTCCGCTGTCCTTCTGAATCCCACACACCAAACACACAGAGCAACTTCACCGGAGCCACTGACGAAAGGTTCCTCACTGTTACCATTTCAGCTAAGGTCTCAGTTAACCCTTGAAGGATCTACCAGAAGGTGCTTTGTCTCTTTTTTCTGGGCCAATCCCCCAATTTCTGAAGTAAGCCTCACTGCTGACGCCTCTTCATCTCCATCCACCCTCTCTTAATGTTGCCTACCTATTTCCCCACCTCCTCCTCACTTCTCCAGTCATCACATTTTTCTTCTTCTCTCTTCACCACTCTGGGACAGACCACAGCCTTCACCCAGGAAGGCCCTTGCCACTGCCACCCACTCACCAACCCACTGTTCCTGGGGGCACCAGCACTGCTTTTTTCCCCATGACCCTACTGCCTTTCACCTCAGTGTTGGGCTCGGTCAGCACAACAACATGACCCAAGCAAGCAGAGCCCATGAGCTGGGGCTGTGCTTCTCCTTCTCTTTGAGCACTGACATTTAGGATGTCACTCTCCCACTTTTCACAGAAGTCACACCTCGAGGTGCCAGCTCCAACACAAAAGTATATAGCACCATAGTTGTGTCAGCTTCACAGATCTTATACACCAGGGGTTTATCTATACATAGCATTTTTCTGGATCAACTGCATGTGAAGAAGCTGGAGCAAGAACATTTATGTCTCAGACTGTGTAACAAATGAGATCTTCACTTTATCCTAATGAATCTCAGGGACTTTCAGCACCAATGTCCAACAGGAATTCAAGAGAAATATTTTCCTTAAAAAAAACAAAACAAAAAACAAAACAACAACAACAAAAAAACCACACCCACAACCCACCAACACCTAAAAAACGCACTACATTTTTTATTTGACACTGAACTGCAAAAACACTCCAATTAAAGATGCAGATTAAATTACTAATCCTCCCCCAACAAAACCTCCCCATCAAGATTAATGAGGTGATGAATAGCATAAAACCACTAATTAAATCAATGTAACATGGGTATTATAGAGACACATTTAGCACTTTCTGCCTATGCACTGAGGCTTGCATCTACTTTAGAGTCTCCCTTATTGTGAGAAATAGTTACTATTTTAACAGTTAGGTATTCATACATGGAATTAGGAAAGGTCTTGGTTGTTAGCAAGCTCTGGTATTAACTGTTCTAAAGCTGTTCCTAAAAGTTACTTGCAAATATTCTGATTATAAGCATTTTGTCACAGTTTGATGTAGATTTCTACTCAAACACTTATCAGACATACACAGACAAAATTTCACAGTGCTTTCTTAGAACCACAAGAACAGAGAATGCTTTTTACAAAGTCATATGTATATGCCTTGGATTTAATTTGCAAAATTAAATACTTTTGTCTAATTTTAATTTGTAAATATCATACAAAATAAATAACTGCACACTCCCAACTCCTTCAATGCAGAAATACAAATAACTTTGGGATACACAGTCCTGTTCAATTCAGCCCCTTCCCTGGCACCAGCACCCAAGCCACTCACTTCATCAGGAGCCAGACCAAGGAACTCATCAGTCATTTGAATGCTCCCCTCATGCTACACTAATGCCTGTCAGTTCTCAGCTGTTATCACCTCCTAGATCCAGCTCACAGGCCACCAGCAGGAAGAAGTTATTTTTTCACAAAAAACTTCATCTCTATGAACTCAAAACTGTTCATTAGCAAAGCCTATGTCATAACAGACAATCAAAGTGGCAGAGCTGAAGGTTTGACCTGCAAGCTGACATGATTAATAAAACACTTTAGCTGTTGAGAAAAGAGGATTTCTTTTTTCTTTTGTACATCACTGAACTTTCTGGGTTGAAATACTAACTGTTAAATAGAGGGGAATGTCCGTAGCAGGGAAAAAACCAACAAGCATGATGAGACCTTTCAATGCAAAAATAATTCAAATCTAAAATCCACTACCAGGACAGACTCAGGCTTCCCAAAACAGCACTTACTCATGCTCTAACCATTCCTCTGACACAGATACCCAAATTCCTGGTGTAAGCAGGTTGTGGACCACACATGAGCATAATTTAGTAGTAGTGCTTATCAAAAGACTAACACAAAAAGCAAGCAAACAAAAAGGAAAGCAAGTTCCTGACTGGGAACTTGCTTGTGCATTCCTTCAGTTGCCTGTTCTAGTATTTACTCTTCTTCATTATTTCCAAAGTGCTTCAAAACAGAAGGCTCAGGTCCAAGCAACTACCTGATGATAAACTGTCCTACCAACAGAGAAAACACATCTCAACACTGTTCCATGAATTATCAGGGATTCTTCTGAGAGAAAAATGCCATGTTTGGAAAGGGAAAGCGTCTGTCTTCCCAAAAACTCATGCTGGGCTTACACAGAGGGTAAGGCACATTTCACTTCCAGCTGAAGTCTTTTCATGAGGGCTTTTGAACCTGAGCAGAGATCAGCTAGGATCAAAACATCCCTGAACCTACACTGGTAGGCAGACCACAAAACATGGCAGGTTTGGCCAAATTTCCTTCTCAAAAGGACTGAATTACAGAGATACATCCAGGGCATGCACTACTACACAGTCCTCACCTCCTGAAAAGGAAATGCCTCTTTTCCACAACGAAAACAAAACAATTGGAAAAACAACTCTCTAAAGCAGCAACGTGTTTTACAAGCAACAAACCAAGAAAAAAAAGTGATTTCCCAGGTTAGGTGCATCTTTCCCAGATGCCTGCAGGTGGGTCCCCCTACCTCTACTGAAAATGTCTGGAAAAGTCTTGAGGAAGACATCATATTTCCAGGGTTTCAGATTTCTTTTAAAAGCCATGCTGCCACCCAACAGCTGAAGAGGCTTGGGCAGATGCCTGCATCCCCACACATCTACAGTATCTCCAAATGCTTCTGTGGCTATTTATCAACAAAAGCAGAAATGTGTTTAGAATTACTGCCAAGAGTGTTCATTTGTTGTTGTTGTTGTCTTGCAATCTGTCTTTAACAAAAAAAACAAAAAAAAACCCAGCCTCAGGTTTCAAACAAGCAAATTCCCTGCTGCTGCTGGATCTGTCTTACATTACTTGACTCTCACATTTTCCTCATGTACACTCATCCCTGCTTATGTTCCTTCCATTCTGCTTCTGCTAAGGCAACAAAAATGAATCAGCTGGGTTTACATTCAAACTTTCATGCATTACCACGGGTTTCAACAATTTCTGGCCAAGCGTCAGGGCCCTGCGAGCGTTTTAAGACTTCTCACAGCTTTCCATATATCCCTGCCATCTACCCGTTAACCTGAATGCTCTCGCCATTTTTCACAGTCTCAAAGATGAGCTACAGATCGCTTTCCTTGAGCTGCTGAACCATCAAAGATTCACAGACCCATGGGAGGGGATCATTATTTACTCACATATACCAAGATATGCTTCCTTATCTTTCAGAGCTCCACAACATCTTCCCTGTTGATTTCAGGTTCTGGGAATACTTCTCTCTAAATCCCAGGTCAAATCTGACCTTGCAATCTGGCAGGTTAAGCAGGAGGCGAGTTAAAAAGAAGCAACTCTTAAAAAACTCCACCTACACTTGCTCCACATCATGAAAGCAAACTCACTGGCTTTTTTGGTAATTGAAGGCACAGCACTGTTGCCTAGCAACTTATCTGATTACCATTTTTTTCAAGTATCACATGCACACTTAGATATGTTGCATAATAATGTCTCACTTTCATGCCTCCTAACCCAATGGGAAAAACAGAGGGGGAAAAATATCTACCAAACTAATGCCTTTAGTCTCCATTCCAACAATGGAGAAAGTACAAAATAGCAGCTCCGGCACAGGCTGAAACATTAATATTCTTGACTTTTTTTCCTGCTTTTTATTGGTTTGCTAAATGTGCTTATACAAGCATTTTATTTTATCTCCTTGTCTGCAAAATGACACTAATAATACCAGCTTTACAGAGACATACAGAAAATTCATTAAGAACAGAGAGATTCTAAGATGAAAGATGTAGTGGAAGTCCTGGTTTAGCACTTACAGCTTTTTAGCACTCCAAGAATTGCTAAGCCCTGGTCCAAAGCTTAGCAAATTTCAATCATTGACATGACATTGTCCAGTCCTTGTTTCTCAAACAGGATCTCAATTTAGAAATCAACATGCTCTACTTATTGATCTGATCTTTGAAAAACTAATTACACTCTAGTTAATCCATGAGAGAATTAAGCATTTAGTTGCTTTTATGGTGAGCAGTGATAGCTCATAATACAAACTGTTTCCAAAAGGATATAATTATCTGAAAGGAGGATTTGGGTTCTAGTAGCTGACTTACTGCACATCCACAAGCTATATGCCAATGATAAAACATAATAAACCACCTATTTTAGATATGCACCCGAGTCTTCCAGCTCACAAAATGGGAAGAGCTCAGCTGCCCCAAGTGCTGGCCTCTATCAGCTCAAGTGACTGATGTTTCAGAAACTTGGTATCTCATCTCCATGGTAAAGTATTAAGCAGCAAAGGAAAACCAAAAGCAGTTAACAGTCAAGCTCTACAGCACTAAGGAATCATTCCATTACCTCCACAGTGGCTCCTCTCTTCCTAGCAGACATTCGAGCATTTTTATAAACTGTGACCTACATCCTGCGGCTCCTCTGCAAGTCCACTTCCAATTAAAAGCTTAATTGCAAGATGTGCCTGGATCAAAATAAACTGAATCACATGGTATCTATCATGCCACTAGGGGAAATGATATACACATCTTGAAAACACCAGAAATCACAGAAAGAAGTAACTCCTCCTCTAGAACTTACTGGAAGCATCCTTACCATAAACCTCCACAAACACAAAACACAATGAAAATAGGTGGGCCAAGAAGTGCCCCGTGGATTAAGCAAGCCTGGCTTTGCTAGGTTGGTTAGCAGGAGAGGTAACAGCCATGCACACCACCTTCATCAGGCATTCTCTGCTCTAAGCAGTAACTCTACCCAGAGCTCTGTACAGACACAGCCCCAGCCAAGATTTCTCAGCCCAGATTAGGCTGGTGGGGCTGGATGAGTTCAGCTGCCTCTCCAGCCTTTTGGCTGGGGAAAAAAAAAAACAAAGCAACAAACTCCCCCTCCCCAGAAGGCACTCAGCAGTATACACAGCACCATACCACAGCTACCCATGCAAAAATACTTCACTGTCTCCCTCATGCTCCCGGCAGAGTCTAGGAGAACAAGAGAGACAGGTGCTTTGCAGAAGTCCTTCATGTAGGTTACCTTCAATATATAGTGCACCTGAGAGCAAAGATCCAGCAAGAAAGGAGTCAAACAGCAGCTTCACCAGTCTGTGCTATCAACACTTATCTAACGACTGCTAATGCTTGGATCTTATGCAATGAAGGCAAGACAGCGGGCATTTGTGGTAGGGAAGATTCCCTCAGTTGTCTAATCCAGCTTTAGCAGAAGCCTGCGAGGGTGGGGGAGTTTTGCAATAAGGTTGTGGTGAACTCTCATGCAGACGTTAGTGAAAATCCAGGACAAAACAAAGGGTAACACAGAACACTTCTACACAAAGAGGAGACACCTCTGAAGTAGTAACCAACAGGTATTCTCAGTCAGATATGCCTACAAACAAGTCTCTAAAGCAGTCTGGCTTTTACTTGGCCTCTAAGGACACATTAAAGAGCAGCACACACCTGCCAATACGTGTCTTTTACACTTGCTTCTGCTGGGCTGTGAGGTGCACAGGCTCTGGCTGACACCAGAAATAATTGAGTATATCATTTACAACCAGGAATGTAGCTCTCTGACTAACCAGAAAGAGCGCCTTGTTCCCAATTGGCACGGATGCTGGTAATCTGTTTCTGCAGAGCCAAAGCCTTTGCCCAGTGTAGCTTTTTTGGGGGGATGCTTTTCAATTGCCTGCACAACCACCTCACTTAGGAGGCCAGAAACCATCTGGATACTGCTGCCCCAAGTACCCTCACCATAAGGTGAAAGGCAGATCAGTTTATTTCTGACATACAAGGCAAACAGCCCTCTGCTCCCCCACCAAAGTCTGTACAGAGCCTGCAGAGCTAAGAGCAAACAACACGGTCAGGAGATAAAGTCACCAGGGAATACTAAAATACATACAGGAAGCAAAACTGAGAAGTAAAAACGGAACATTTACAAACCCATACCAAGCAAGCCACAAGCAGGTAATACCTTCTATGTCAAAAAACATTACCTACCTAGATGGTCAATCTTCTTGCAGAAAAAGTAAGGAAAAGTGCTGTATTTCACCTTTAAAAGGCAGATTTTACTTTGAGAGAGAACTCCCACTTTTCATGTCTTTCATTCCAGACCCAAACCAGGAACACCTGTGTTGGACACTGCTTCACTTGCAGCTATACAGGAACACAAAGCATGGAAGGGACTACATATATGTTTGCTCAGTTGCCATCTCCCAGTTTGTAGGAAATGACTCTGCCATCTGAAAGCTTACTAAGATATAGCATCTGCCTATAGAGGTGGGCAGTGCTTACCACAAAAGGAAGGTAAGGAGTGGGAGCGGAGGCTTTCCCTGCCTCCTGCTGGCAAACAATTTCTCTAAGTAATTGACCCGCTTTCTACAGAGTAATTAGCCTTAGGGAATGAAGCACTGCTGCCCTTCAATTAGTCATGTTGTTACCTCTCTTGTCTTACTATGTAATAGCAGGCTGCCTGAGACTGGAAAAAAAGAAACAAAACAAAACAACACAACAGCTTAATTTCGTTTTCTTAACCATGGTATTTATTAAAAGCAATCAAGAAACAAAACAAACAGGTTTCCTTCATGCCACTACCATTTAAGTCTCCCCAGTCCATTAGCCTTCTCTTTTTTAGGAGTTTTTTCAGGATATTTTCCCTTCATCTTCCACGAGGAAAGATAATACTAGTTAAATCACATGATTTAGAGTTAACTTTTTGTTTCAATTTCACATCTACCTATGAAATGCCACCTTTCTGCGCCTCAGTTTCCCCTTCTACAAGCAGAGGGGGACACATGTTCCCCAGTGGGAGCATCAACAGAAACACAGATTTTGCAGACAACCACAGATTTTGCACAACTACTTTCCTGCTGTCAGGAAGTTTAAGAACAGGACTCTTTTCCTAAAATCTAGTGAAACCTTATGCATATCACTTTACTAAAATTTCAAGCAGTTTCTTGCAACAGAGCTCAGTAACTTGGATAAGGACGCAAGTCCATTAGTATAAGGAGACTAGATTTTCATACCACGAAACCAAGAGCACAAAAAAATCATGCCACAGCCTGCGTGGCAACTGTAAAACTGGCAAGGGACTGTTCAAACAAGTCTCATGCAGATGACCCTTAGTGACCCAGCCCATGCTGCAGAGAAAAGAAAAAAAAACCTACAGAATCTGGCCCCAGACTCTGTGTTGGGTCCACTTCTGGTCACCAAAACATGTGATGACAGTCAGAAGATGCATTTTTTTTTCCCCTGAGAAGAGTGCAGTCTCCTCTTCCCTATTCCCCCCAGACCTCCTCCTTCCTGGAATGTTCAGTCCTCGATAATGGCTCATTCCTAATGCTTCAGACAAAGGCAAAAACTATATCCATCTGGTTCAGTATGCCATGACAGGAAATACCCTTCCGGGACACAATGCGGTGACTGCCAGCAGCCCTGAAGCATGGGAGCTGAGTTCAGTCATTTTCCTAACCAAATGGACAGGCACAGCAAGAACATTTAGGACACTGCAAAACGACTTCTCCTCTCCAGAGCTCTTTATGTATGGGCACAAGAAGATCCACAAATTATAAGGCCAAAGAGATCCCTACACCTTCGCTCCCTAGGACGTCTCCACAGTGCTGAAGTACAGTATAGACTGTAAAAAAATATCTCAATTTAAAGACTCCAAATGCTGTCAAGTCCACTACCTCATCCAAAAACCTCTTCCTACCTTACACCCAAAGTCAAGAACCTACCTGCATGTCCCTTCAAGGTTGAATATGCCTTCCACTGCTCAGCACCACATCATGTTATAACATGGTCAGCAAAACAGCGGAGTCCCCACGGCTGTCTATCATTTCTATATGTCGGCAAAGATCTAGGTTACTCGCAACCAACATGTCAATAAGCTATCCACAGCTCTTACTTTAGCCCCCCTTCACCATTTCTGTAAACTGCCATGGGATCTCACCACTAGACTGCCAAGGTCTAAACTCTCCCGATGAAGGACCTATTTTTTCTGCCTCCACTGCCACCTCACGATGGAGTGGGAACTGCAAGTCTGACCAAGGCCATGGATTTTCTGCCAGGACATCAACGAAGTATTGTGCAGTTCCAAGAAGTACTACCTCAACACCTCCATTTCCCTCCTGCCAGACTACACTACTTCTTTTTTCAACATGCCCATGATCAGAGGATCTCAGAATGCTTCACAAGCATTGAATATACTGCTTGTAACACTTCTGCTGACCTTTGTTCAGGAAGCTGCTACAACTACTAGTCAAATCACATGATTTAGAGTTAACTTTTTGTTTCAATTTGACATCTACCTATAAAATGCCACCTTTCTGTGCCTCAGTTTCCCCTTCTACAAGCAGAAGGACACCCATGTCCCATGCAGTGGGAGCATCAACAGAAACACAGATTTTGCAGACATTCACAAAGCTCCCTGGGGAGAAAATACCTACCTTCACATTAAGCAAACTATCTTAATTTATCCAGATCAGCAAGCTGTCACTAAATACAGGAAAACTGACATCCCTACATGGAAAAGGCCAACCCTGCTCACTGGGACTAGGCACTGGGATTCGGAAAGAACCTTCAGGATGTGCCATGGGCATCTGAGTGTCTTACAGACTTCCTACAGGAATTTCCTCAGTGCTGACTGAAAGTGGGTTACCCACTGGCATTAACAACCCCATGTCAGTAAACTTTCCTTTTCTGTTTCCCAGCAATTTTGTGCCAATCCTTCTATTCAGAACTTCTATTAACCACCAAACAGTAGCTACCCACATCTCTATCAGATGCCATATATAAATGCATTTGCATTCCTACAAACCACAGTTCTGTTTTTCTTGCAAATCCCCAGCCCGTACAGCTTTGACAATCACAGAGCCAGGGCCACCTTGCCCATGAAAAAATTCAGCTCCTACAGAGACTACTATTTCCTCAGAATTAAGAAGCAAACAGGACAAACCTGTCAGATACATGATGTCATAAAACAACGCTAAATAGTTAATCTGACAAGTGCTATGTAATTAAGAATCTTAATGAGTCTGTATTTCTTGGTAGCTTTGGACCAGCAATGCCAAATGCTCTCTAGGAAGTTCCAGCCTAACACTAACTCGAGAATGAGAGGGACAGGCCAGCCACCCAGCATCCCTGTTCCTAATATCCTAGAGATAATTTTCAAAACCCCATGTGCAAACAGTGGGGGAAAGAGAAATCAGATTTTCCAGTTCACCGAAATTCAGCTATAATGAATATTTTTCCATACCAAAAATGGAACAAGAGTAAATATACAAAAAAAAGGGAGAGAGAGGGAAGGGGGGGGAAACCCGTTCATTTTCAGCCGATCACAATATCCGGGTCCCTGACCTCTGGCCATTACAGACAGGAATAATGCACAAGGTTGCAGAAAAGTCACTGAAAGGACCACAGCCACCCCCTTCCTTCCCAATTCCACTCTGCAAACGATGGGCTGCTTTAGATCTATTCCTCCTTTCCTGGAATAAAGTTTTACTGAAATAAGACCAAAAAAAAAATTCAAAACACTTTGGTTTTGACAAAAAGGGGGACTTTTCAGTGAAAATCAGTTCCAGTTTCAACAGCTATTCCACTCTGCGCCCCTAGAGCCCCTTAGCACTTCCCAGACGGACCGAGAGCTCCCGACCAAATCCCCCGTGACACCCCCCT
>JAAWXA010000009.1:6534379-6623999 GCA_038090715.1 Florisuga fusca
CCGCTACCTTCCCTTAACTCTTTCCCTACTGCCCCGCACTGCCTCCCCAGCAACCGGCCGGCGGCTGCCCCAGCGGCCTGCAGGGACCGAGGCGGGGGAGAGCCCATGGGGGGCGTCCCTCCTCCGGAGAACTGGACCCTGCCGGGGTGTGTTGGGTGTGTGGAGGCAGCACCTTGCGCTAAAGGTTCCCCCAACCGCCTGGAGTGTTTGCGCTGGCTGGGTACACGATGTGGCAAGGCTTCTTGGCTGGTGAGCTTGTGGTACAGGTTATTCATATTTACTCTTCCAAATAAATAAAATTAAAAAAAACAAAAAAAAACCGCTGAGCAGCTACAAGCAGCAAGCAGCTAAGGGATGTAACCTCCATATGCCTGTTGTTGAATCTGGACACTGGCAGGACATCCCTGCAGTGCAGGAAATTGAGCACAAAGGAAATATTTTTCAGCAGCTTCACTGCCAAAATATTGAAATGTAATCTCTACAAGAAGTGTTTTTCCACCCAGAAGGATCTTTTAATATTCAGCAGATTTCCTGAGGAAAAAGAATAAAAAAATAGATTTAAAGCATAGAAGGAAAATAAGTGGCAATTGTTTACCTTTCTATATTAACTCTTCAGCAGCATGAAAACAGGGGGGGTAAATAATGCTTTTCTCCAGGATTAGAAATCAGGAGATTGCAATCCTGAACCAGAGTTCACAAGCAAACAGATGACCTCTGTGTACCTTTGGGTTCCCTCAGAAAAATGGAAGTAACAGGGGCTCTGCAGTGAAGATTAGCTAGTTAATGCCTCTGAAGTGCCTTATGGTCTTCAGGCAGAAGAGAGGGAGATTTTTACTTTAATTACTTTACAGAGGGAGAAATCAGAGTATTGTGGGATAAAATGGTAACCTCAGGTGACACAAACTGAGAAGTGGCAACTGATACCAGAGATGTGTGTTTATGCAAGGCCCTGCTTTCCCTCCTTAGATACTGACTTTGGGCTCTTCTCTGGTCTTCCTGGACCTCTGATGCAGTCCACATTTTCTTTCTCACAGGCACTTGGTTTCCTGGTTGCTCCTGCCTTCTGTAGTACTAGAAATGATGAGCTAATATTTTTAGCAGAATAAGGATGTTTTTACGACCTCTGTTTGATGACTCAGCATTTCCGATGTCAGTAGTAAATGGTTCCAATGACATGGAAACGGTGGATCTGTGCAGGGCCCCGAGGCATAATTATAAGGAAGGATTCTCAAGGTGTCTGGCCGCAGTGACTCTCACAAAGACAGGAATTCTCTTGAGAGACTGCACCTTCAGCCCCAAAACTGCAAGGCCAGCAGATGGGGCATACTGGAAAAACCCGGTGGCTTTGAATAGTTCTGCGTACCCAGGAGTGCCTGAACTGCTGGCTTGCGTTCCTGTCAGCGTTTGCCCGGGGACCTCTGTGGACAAATCACTGTGGCTGCTCCGAGGATGCCACAATGCAGCAAACCAGCCTGTCACCGAGTCACCTGATTGCACAATCTCACTGTGAGAGCCGAGTACCAGAAAGATGGAGCATTTTAAAGGGGAAATGGAGAATAATGCACAGCTAGCCTACCTCAGCAACTGAGCTGGCAAGCTAGGAGAGTGCTGCATCCACTCCTGACCTCAAGCTGGATATAAAAACACCAGCTGTTTTATATATATTTCAACAGAGCTGAGAAGGAGAATGGTAAGATAGCTAAGGCATCTTTGATGTTCTAGGAAGCACCTTTTAAATGCCATATCCGATTAGGCAGCTACAGGGGACAGCAGCCTCATGCAGTGCATATGCATTTATTGCTAAATAGCATCCTCTAGAAAGCACTAAGGACCGTGCTAGAGACCTAGCTGAGAGAGTGCATGAGAGAGATCGTTTCACAGTGTGATACAGCATGAACATTTCACAGCATGAGAGGAGGGAACGCCTTCCCAGGAGCACAGGAAAGGTGAAAGAGAAGGGAAGAAGAGAGCTAAGAGATACTCACCTGCTAGAAGAAGAAATCAACAGCCAGAGATGGACTGGAAAAAATGAGAGGCAAATGTTAGAAATACATAAATTTGTATTGCCTTGTCTAGTGACAGCAAGCAGAGAGAGGAAGGAGGAGGTGAGGAGAAAGAAGAGGGCTCCCAGGACGAGAAGGGAGGACAGAGGAAACAGTGAGGCAGGGATGAGGGGAATAAAGACAAACACTGCACTGTGCTGAGGGGATGGGCAGGAGGAAGAAATTCTCAGAGCCAGGAGCTGGTGGTGGAGCTGTACACCTGAGAGCTTGTTCAGCTCTCCCCATCTGCGTTAGCTGGTCCAGAAGTGCTGTTACTTTGCTTTCTAGGCTTGTTTCTTTCAGCCTGAGCTAGTAATAGAAGAGCAAAAAAACCCAATGAGATTGTAATGTTGTGAAAGTGGGAGTAGGAGGAACCTGAGGAACAAAGGAGAGAGGATTTCTAGGACTGCCCTTTTGTCAGACATTCACCAGGATGCTTGGCCTCTCCAAGGCCTGGTACCAGGAGTGAGCACCGTTCTCTGCAGAGCATCCAAGCTTGTATGCAAGAAGCTAGCTCCAAGATGGAAAGAATCTGCAGTGACCTAAGTATGCTTTAGCCCCTCTGCAGCTACTTGTAAACAGGCACAGCAGGTGCAGCTGATCTTATTAATGACCTCATAATCCTGTCATGCTTGTGTTGCCTTTTTCCAGAATAACACAGGTCATATATAATACCTGATTTAGTTCCTCTATATGTGTGCCCAAAGCCAGCTCAGATGTCTCTGCACTGTCCTGTCTGGTTCTGCAATGATTTATTCATTTGGGGGCAGTATCCCATCTGACTTCATGAAAACATCTTGGGAAATACATATTTGCTTGCTACTGTACACTTGAAACTGGGCACACTAAGGAGTGTAGTGCAGCAATACCCAAGCTAGCTCCTCATTCATGCATTTTGTGTCTGGCAGAGTTTAATTCTTTCACCATAATGTATGTTTTGTTTATGGCACAATTGTTGCACTGAAAAAAAAAGAATGACTTATTTCTTCAAGGACTATTTATTGTGGTCATTACATTGGTAGCTGAGAGCATCACAGATATTGCTGCCAGAATAGTCATTCCCAGAGAGGTAAGATATCACTCTGCAGATTGGGGTTCTAAGACCAGACATGTTACAGTTAAAAGGAACCATAAATTTGAGATTTGTAGCATCTCTTTTTCCCTAGAGAATTTTGGTTTGTATGGCTACTTTTGTTTACATTCCAGTTGTGTATGCGCATCCCTTCTGTAAATCCAGCCTCAGCCTAGAGAAAAAAATGTGGAAAATCAGAAACCTCCATTTGTCCAGTTTAGTCCAAGTGACTTGTCTGACATTGCTTAGGAACTAATGTGGAATGGAATCCAGCTTCACAGAGTTTGACCACCTGGATCATAAAATTCCTCTCCCTAATTTCCTGCTTCATTTTTAACATGCTAAGGGACTCTGCAGCAAATGAAATGGGAATCTCACTTCGTAACACTTCCCTTGCTCTACCCAGCCCCAGCTCAGTCTCACTCCAGCCAGCCGATGCACTGAAGCAGACATCTATCATGGAAAACGTCCTCATGATTGTTTAATACTTTTCAACCAGAAATTAGGGTACTCCCTTCCTTGGGGAGGTTTGGTTTCTTACCTTCCTGTTTGCCTGAGGAGGTCCTGCAACTGATACTTGGGAATTCCATCCTCCTGAGTGTGTAGAATAGAGAGGAGATGCTCTGCATTTATTTAATAAACCCCTAGCAGATGTACATCCAAAACATGGGCTTCCTGTTTCTCAGGAAACTGAAAAACAAAGAGCAATCTTGAAGCTTGAAAATAAATTAAAGAAGGAACTACTTTCTTCTTCCTCTTCTTTTTTTTTTTTTCTCCTGAGGGGGCCCCCAAATCACTGTGGTGACAGCTGTTCTTCAGATCCCTGAAGTAGGAAGTGTATTTTGAAGAACACCACAAATTAAATGTTCTCTCAGAGCAGCTTGCTGAGATCTTCATGCAATAACATAGAAATGTTTTCTTTTGTCACTTTTTCTTTATGGAGAGGGTAGAAAAAAAACCAAGCCATGGATTTTCACTACCTTCACTCATTTGATGACTTTATTGAAGAAAATGTGGAGGAAATTTTCAAACATGATTGCTTCAAGCTGGAGGAGACTCTCCAGGGTTATGGCTTCCTCTTTTCTTTCTTTTGATTTGATGAAACAGGGGCTGGTTTACCCCCCTGTAGGCTCTACCAAAATACACTTGGTTTCTTTGTATGGCTTCAGACACTAACACCATATTCATCACTCCTGCCAAAGTAGTTGATTTACAAAGGGACAAGGCTGAGTTAGGTCCATCCAGGCTTGAAAAAGGAAGATCTCAAAACATCTGTTTATTTAACTGTGTATGTGCCAGTAAGGTTATTTAGGTTCATTTAACCTCCACCAGTAAGGTGCTGTTCTTGGGATCAGCCTTGAAGTGCTAAAGGCTGGGAAGCAATCTCCCAAGGTACACAGAACTATTTTTGAGAACTCTGGCCTTCCTCTCTTTGATTGCTGAAATCACTCCCTTTCTAAGAGCATTTCTTTCCTCTAGATGTAAATTGTAATAGTAAAGTTCACATGAGTATTTAGCTTTGCACTATCTGCTTGACTTGAAGATATGTTATAGATACCTGCCTTACCTTATGGCTCAGTGAAAGCTTGGCTCTGAAACTTAACACAGCAGACAGGAAACTTACACTTGTAAGGGATGCTGCTGAAGCACCATGCAGCAAAGCATTTCTTACTGTCAGGGCAGCCTGTTTAGTAAAGCACTGTCCAGGGGTGTTCTGGTTCAAGATATCCATGGGCATGAATGTTAGCTAGACATTTGCCCAGAGATTGTCAAAGTTTTTTAGTTTCCTCTGGAGTGTTGTTCAGGGTCATCTCTTTGGACTGACAGATAAATTGCTCAGCACCCTTTACTTCTCCCAATTTGGCCTTTATGTTGGACAAGATGTCAGGTCCTTGGGAACAGAGCTGCCTGAGATTTCTGAAAAAAAGAGCAGACAAGATTTACCAGAGGCATGAATAAGCCTATATTTGCTTGAGTTGTTAATACAAATAAATAAAATAAAATAAATAAATAAAATAATTCCTCATGGTTTCTATTCTGGATTCAGAGGCAAAAGAAAAGAAATACCATATATGTGGAAATTACAGATCCTGAAGGGATTGGAGGTGACTCTTTTCTGTTCTTTTTCCAGGTTTAACATTTAACCTATTTTGTGCAAAAATGTTGCCCAATAAAAATACCAGGAAACTGGAATCTTTGAGACTTGAGTTGTGTTCACAGACATGCTTCAGGCCTTCTCAATGCCCTCAACTTCACCACTGATTTTCTGTTTCCCTAGATGTAAAAGAGGGAGCACAAATCCTTTGCTAGAAGGCTTTGAGAACAGTAGGAAACAGGATAAGCAAATAGCTGTTACATTTTAAGATTTCTAGATTTCTAGAATGCCAAACAACCCAGTGCTAGCACTTCATAGACACATCTTGTAACTTTGAGCTAACTATGAAACTGAAACAGAGAAGAGAGAAAGCAAATGATTTACCTAAAATGCTATTGAATGCCAGTACTTAAGATAGAATAATTATGGTAAATAATTCTATTTCATATAGTGTCTCTGGTACATATTATACTGCAAAATATAAGTGAGAAACTAGATATTTCTGGAGCTGTAGCTTTTATTTATAAAACACAACATGTATCCAAAGTGTTCTGCACAACAGCAAAATGACAAGTTTCTACTCCAAGTCACTTACAATACAATTCTCAAACATTAGTCAAGTAGTGATAATAAACCAGGGGAGAAGGGGAATGGATATGAGGAAATGATGGAAAAGGCTACAATATAAAAAAAAAGATAAATGAAGAAGGTTGGGACCAATTAAATAGTATGAATGAAATTGAAAAAGTGCTCCTCTGAGATTTGAAATTATGTGCAAAGTGGATGAGTCAAAAGAATACATAAAAGAATTCAGAGTTAAAATCACATTTTGACTTTCTACTTTCATGTATCAAATATTCACAATGAGCTGCCTGAGAACATTCCACAGGCCAAGAGCTTTTTGTGTAACAGCAACGTCTGAGATGAACAAAAGCTGCCCACAAACAGTGCTAAATCAGCAAAAGAAGTGGCAAAAACTGTCAGATAAGCTGTCTGCTATAAATACAAGTTATCCAGCCTGCCCTATTCCATTCTTCATTTTCTGAATTTACCCTGAAGTGGAATTAATTATTAGATTCTTCAGTTTCTTTCTTAAACTGTTGTTTTGCAAGGCTGTGAGCTCTCAGTAGAATCCATGCTTTGCCTTAGAGCTATGGAGGCTCCAAAGTGCTTTGGGATTACAAAGGATGAAAGTTCTCATGGGTCCAATTCTTAAAAGCATTTAGGCACCCAGATATGTAGGTTGCTGCTACAGGGATTCTCAAGACCAAATTAGCAGCAATTGATGCCTGTCCCTTTTTGTGATTCAAACATCAAATCTCACTTTGGCAAAGGAGTTTCTCATATTCAAGCACTGAAGTAATGTTAAAAACATAGTCCCCTATGGCAATATTGTGGGGTGATTTTACTTTTCTGGATAAGGACCTACTTTTGGCATCTCCTCCTCCATTCATGTCTTCCAAAAATACTTTGGCTGCTTTTGTTAATATGATGTGTGCCTAAGGCCAGGTTACTTACCTATCAAAGATGCATGTCATTGCCAAAGAAAGAAGTTTCTAGACAGAGGAAAAAAGGAGGAGGAAGGAAGTCAGCCAGCAACTTACATTTCCCATGTATTATACCCGTCCAGCTGGTAAAGAGACCAGCTACTGGAATATCTAAAGAGATAAAATCAATTGTGGACTTTTACAGTCCTCCAGTTTCTTTCATTAGTTATCTTGACAACCTTAATTCATCTTGTTATCATTAAATGGCAGCACTTAAATGTCAGAACAGAAGGAAAGTTGCGTGTTTAGCTACCGCTTATTGACATAACCATAATAATTAATAAATACCTCTCTCTTCTATGTCATAATGGATCTCTGAGATCACTATCGCCTAGAATGACCTCTTCAATATCACAGACCATTAATTTTTGTGGATATATTCCAGTATTAAATGCTTTAACTCATGCTTGATAATTTGAATTTGAGTGTAGGCCAATAAGAAAAATGTCTAGTCTTGATCTGAAGACATAAGGAGATGAAGAATTCACCACATTAGCTTGTCCCAGTGGTTAATCATTTTCTGTGCCTTGTTCTTCACTGGAATTTGTCTGGCTCTATAGTTCCTGCAGTCAGTCCTCAGTATGACAGTCTGCTCAGAGCCCTTTTCTGTTACCAACCATACCAATTCATTAATCAAGCCATAAATCAAGTCACCTCCTTTTCTGTAAGTCAGGCAGGTTGAGCACTGTATGTCTTCTACAGTAAGACATTTTCTTTAGATCTTGAATAATTACCAAGCTTCTTTTGCACCTTACCCAGCTTTTTAACAACCTTTGAAAACAAATATCCTGAATATGATCAGTCCCATAAATACCACCACAATGAAAGAAAAAGCAGCCTGGTACTTAAACTCACTGTTTCCATGTTTATGCATTCAGGGATTGATTTCACCCTTTTTGCCACAGTATCTCACTAGGGTGAAACTGCTCCATACTCTGATGACCCTGATCCTTTTCAGAGAGACATTTTCCATGGTCGAGTTTCTGATTACACATCTCCTAATCTCTTATCTGGTTCCCATATGCATAACTTTGCATTTGGCTGTAGTAAAAGGCATTTTACTTAGAATCACAGAATGATTTGGGTTGGAAGAGACCTCTGTAGTTCATCCAGTCCAACCCCCCTACAGTAAGCAGACATCCTCAACTAGATGAGGTTGCTCAGAGCCTTGTCAAGCCTCACCTTGAATATGAGGCCTCAGTCACCTCCCTGGGCAACCTGTTCCATTTTTCCACTACCCTCATGGTAAAGAACTTGTTCCTAATATCCAATCTAAATCTACTCTAATTTAAAACCACTGTCCCTCATCCTGTCACTCCAGGCCCTTGCAAACAGTCCCTCTCCATCCTTCCTCTAGGCCTCTTCAGATACTAGAAGGTTGCGATTGGGTCTCCCCAGAGCCTTCTTTTCTCCAGGCTGAACAACCTCAGCTCCCTCAGCCTGTCTTCATAGCAGAGGTGATCCAGCTCCTTGGTTGTTTTTGTGGCCCTCCTCTGGACCCACTCCATCAGATCCATGTCCTTCCTGTATTGAGGGCTCCAGAGGTGGATACAGTATTCCAGGTGAAGTCTTCCCAAAGCAGAGTAAAGTGGCAATCACCTCTCTCAATCACATTTCTTTTGATGCAGTCCAGGATGCAATTGGCCTTCTGTGCTGTAAGCATGCACTGTTGGCTCATATCCAGCTTCTCAACCACCAGCACCCCCAAGTCCTTTTCTGCAGAGCTTTTCTGAAATTCAGGCTCCCGAGTATGATCCTTGACTGACTCATGACCCTTAGCACTGTGAATTCCACCAGTCCATGGTCACTGCATCCCAGGCTGCCTCCACTCTTGGGATCCTTGATTAGCTTGCCTGTACTGGTGACCAATAGGTCCAGTATTGTATCCCCTCTGGTAGGGGTGTCTCTTTCTTGTTTGAGAAAAATAATCATTGAGGAACTCCAGGGACCTCCTGGATTGCCCACAGCTTGCTGTGTTACTTTTCCAGCAAATGTTGGTGTGGTTGAAGACCCTCAGTGGGATGAGCACCTGATGATGAGTGTGATGCCTCCTATAACTGGAGTAGGAATGCTTCATCAATAGGTTCCTCTTGATCAGGAGGATGTAGTAGACTCTGACCACAAGGTTCCTGTTGTTGTCTTGATCTCTAATTCCTCCTCATATGCTTTCAGCTTGCTCATGGCTATTCTTTAGGAACACCTCCTCGCATTCAATCCATTTCTTAACAGAGAGGGCAACACCTCCACTCCTCCTTCCCTTCCTGTGCCTTCTGAATAGCTTATATCCATCAATAGCCACACTCCAGTTGTAGGATGTGTCCCACCAGGTGTCAGTAATATCCACTATGTCGTAGCCTTCAGCAGCATAGTAGCTTCCAGCTCTTCATGTTTGTTGCCCATGCTGTGTGCATTTGTGTAAAGGCACTTCTGCTGGGCAGTTGGCCATGTCACCATTCCAGAGAGATGCTGCTTCTTTATTCCCTTAAGGTATTTCCCTGATATTTCCCGTTGACTGCTATTACCCCAGGAGCTGCTGGCTTACCTCTGTGAGACTGACTGTGCTGCTCTATCCCCAGTATGCTTCCGGGCAATGGGCTGAAGGCCCTTACTAACATCCCAGTTTGTTGTATGAAGTCCTGATGATATTATCCCCTCCCCCCTTCCCATTTAGCTTAAAACCCTCATTGTTAGCCCCACAACCTCCTAAGCCAAGACCCTCTTCCCCCCCTGGAGAAAGGTCTCTCCTCACCTGTGAGGTGTCCACAGCCCTGGTGCTCATCTTGATCACGTCTGATCTGCTAGGTGATCCAGCCTGCTTGGTGCAAATGCTTTCCCCTCATCATTGCCATCCTACCAAGCTTCCTAATATGTGCATATCTTATCAGCAGTGAGTTTATATTTAATTCTAGGGCAATGATGAAAATGTTGAGTATCACTGAATCTAAAATTCATCCAAATGCCACTTCCATGACTTTTGTAAAGCACAGGTGACATAGCTGTATACTGTTCTGCTTTATGTCCAGCAGACAAAAACAGCTGGACTGTTTTCTTACTGCTTCAACCATCCTGTGTCCTATGTTTTCCTCAGTGAATGGGAGTCATCCAGCACTACCCTGGATCTGAATGCTGTATGTGAAGCATTCAGTGAGAAAACCATCTAAGTACTAAAGCCCATCAGAATTCACATCCCATACTTATATTCACTCCTGTCCAGTGAGAACTCTGTTGGTAACCGTGTTAAATCTTAACTCCATATCAACTGAAGCACAGCAGGTAGGGCTTGAAAGTACTTCTAGGGTATCTCTAGTCATCTCATGGTGGGGTTGCTTAAATTATTCTTGAGTTTTTTGTTTTTCAGTGATTATTTTGATGCTGGAAAATACTTCCCTCGATTTTTTTATTCTTTGTCAGAGGATTCTCTAGCAGTTAATATTTTTTTTCACTTAACTGCTATAAGCCTTGCTGGTGCACATTTGAATTATTGACTTCGACATTTCTTAATATTGGCAGAGAACGGTCACTCCTCAGTATTCTGCTATTTCCTCACTATTAGAGGATTTATGAAATATCAGTTTCAGCAGGCTAGAGATCAGTTAAATAAGCTCTACCAGTATTCCCATGTAAACTATCCAGACCTGCTGATTTTAAAATATTTACCAGTACGTACTTTACATTCCTCCTGGTCACTAATGGAGTGGAAAATTTTTTCATCAGCCCATGTGATACAAGTGCATCATCTTTCTTCTTTCCAAGTACAGAACAGAAACATTTATTGGATATTTATTTTCTGCAACATTACCATTTCATCATCTGCATCAAGCAGCAGAATGTGCTCTTAATATATTCTTAACTCATTTTATTGTCTTAAGACCTGCCAGACAATGATTTTCCTCTGTTGTCTTTTTGTCTATTTTTACATTATATACCTTCTAATTTACATTGATTGCTATGTAGTTCCTGTTTTACCAATTTGCTATGCAGGCTTTTTATTTTCTATCTATGTCTTCACTGCATGCATTGACCCAGGACTTTTGTCTACCGTGCTTATGAAATTGAGTCTTTTTTTAATCCAATGACTCTTAAATAGCTTCCAGTTATCTTCTATATTTTTCTGCCCAGGCTTCTCTTCCTCAGCTTTCCTGTGTTTTGTCCTGTTCTCTAATGTGATTCAGTGTTCTCTGAGAGACTTTTTTTCCTAATGATATCTTATGTTTTGTTTATATTTAGTATGCTGAGCCATTAAGCATTAAAGCACCTATGGATCTCCGTTACTAATAATTCCAAAATACTCAATGGTTATCCTTAAGAGAGTGTGTCCTCCTTACACTGTCTCCTTCTCATATTCCTCTTTACTCACTCTCTCATTGGAGAAAAACTAAAAGAATGTTTTTTACTGTATAAATTATTGCAGCATGTTTCACAATGCTGGTTAAATTAATTTTCTTCTTAATAATTATTACCTCTGATTTTGTGCTGCTACCTCCACTCTCAACAGCAGTATATAAGCAGCTGAAGAATTCCTCCTTTCTTTCATCTTTCTGACATGCATTCAGTTTGTCCACAAGGCTCAGTTAGTTTCATGACAGTTCCACCAGAAATAGGGTCCTTTCACTTGCTCATTGAGTATATTTGCTGATATTTCACTGTTACCTTATTTTTGTTACGTCACTTTGAGAGTGCATTACATATGAATATTTTTCCCATTCAATTGGATAGCCTCAGGCACAGAGAATTCTGCCTGATATTCGTCACACAGGATTGAAGATAATTCCCAGGAGCTTGGATGAGCAGCCACGATATGATGAAGAACACATCAAAGTGATTCACAAGTTGATTACTGCTCTTTTTTAAAAAGAGGCTTTTGCCTTTCCTTTTTGATCTTGTCACTGTCCTGCTAACAGTCCCACAACAAACACATGGCCACAGCAAATGTCAGCAAGTCAGGTGAGCTATATGGTCCCAAATGTTTTTGATGACTAAGAAGAGTTACTTGAAAAAAGCTGTCTGTACAGAGAAGTTGAATAAATAATTACTTCATCAAATATTCATCTGTATCTTACACAGCAAAGTTCCCTATCAGTAGGCATCACTGCAGCATAGATTGCATAGGGTTGGCCATGATGCTATCTACAGAGAGAGTTTTCATTTTGGAAAGTTATTAAGGAGACTTTGTGAAGAATTCCATGGGATTAAGTACGAATGTTTAGTTCATTATGTGTCCAAAAGAAATGAGATTTTCTGTTGTAATATATAATTATTAGACATTTTATGTGGACTAAAAATGCCAACATAACAATATCCAGCCCACTGAGCTTTAAAACCATCATTTATAGAACTTGCTATTCTAGAAGAGGTGGGAAACGATGCTCCAAGATACCAAATAATCCCAGCCATCCTGCAACCTTCCAGTTACAACCAGTATAACTGATACTGGTAGTGAGAAATCAGATTCAGAAATACAAGCACAGAAATAGATCAAGTAAGCTAGAACTTGAGTAGAAGTCCTGATGCACCTTTCAGCTCCCCAGCTGTAAAAGTCATGTGCACAATTAATTGTCACTCTTCATCTTTCTGGGCTGATCCAGTTCTTAACAGTGCTGCAGATGTGGAGCGTTGTCCTAATTTTTCCATATGAATATACTTACATTTATATCCCAGTAACTTCATTCTGTATTAGCTATTCTCTGCCTACAAGAATATTGTGATTCCTTGCTTTCTGTCTGCATCATTCCCTATTTACTCAGTCGTGAGAGGTGGACACTGCTGGATGATGTTGAACTTCATCCTAAGGAGATGGAACAAGTTTACCTGTTTCCACTGATGATATATAGAGACAACTTAGTAGTTCAGGCCCATTTCTTGACTTCTAGGTTGCTGAAGTCAGGAAAAATAATCCCAGGCTGATGGTAAAATTAGGTACTTTTTGTTTCCTAACAGCCTGACTAAATACAGTTCTTAAACTAGTCAAATGGGAGCCAGAGAGAAGCCCAAATTGGGCTCTGATGCGTAAGTAAATCTCACTTCTTTCATAATTTGACCTCTGTCATATCTATGCCATCAAATGATTTCAGAAATTTTTTCCATAGCTGTCTTTACAAATGGGAACAAAAATCCCTCTTCTAAATTCTTCCAAAGGAAAAATGCAAGTTAGTAGGAAAATTCGAGAGTGAAAGTGCTAGTGCTGAATTTTGCTTCTTCAGGAAAAAAAAAAAAAAAAAGAAAAAAGAAAAAAAAGACAGTTGCTTTTTTATTTAAAGCCATTTACAATTTTTTGGTAACATTGGGCATGCTATTAGGGAGAAATATTCTATCATAGTTTAACACAGCCAAAGATTACATCAGCTCATAAAATCCTTTTGGAGTCAGCTACATTATCAGTAGGCTTTTTTTTCTTAAGGGATATCTGTACTAATACAAGCAATTAAGGGTTCTTTATTAGCCAGTCTCAGAGGTACACACTTAACCACCAATTGACCTTCTCAATCCCCAAAAAAGACCAGAGGACAAAGGAATAGTACATTTTGCCCAAATAAGCTGTTTCTCTAGCATGATCCCAGACATAAACCACCACTACTAACTATACTGCACATAAAACATTTATGTGCTCATAATTCTGTGAACATTTAACTGTTATTTGCCTGCAAACATCACTGTCCCACAAATAAACCTTGGATAAACTAGAAATTCACAAGCCTTGCTTCATGGTCAGATTGTGTTGTCCCTTACTTCTCCCTTACACTGTAACAGGTCTATTACCTTTCTGCCTCTTCCAGTTTTTATTTCTGTATTCTCAGAGCCCTTGCTCCATGACAAAGCATGATAAAGGGTAAACAAAAATGACCAAAGATCATTACTGGGTGAGCAGCTCAGAAGTCAAGTTAATAGTTTCTGGCTGAACAACTTCACTAAACTTGTGCTAATAATCTTTTTTTAGGGCTTTTTTGGCATAGCCAACAATGTCTTCCAGATGTCCTGAGAAGCTGTGTTTACAAAGGTAATCTTAGAAATGTCTAAAACTTACAGGCAAACAACTAATGGAAAGATGCAGGTAGATGAGTCCATGTCCACACTGTCCCCACCTGCTGACAGCAGCCCTGTAACCCCAGATGGCAATCCTAAGAGCAGACACTGCTGGGTAGTTCTTGTATCCCTTTGCTGTCATCCATGAATATTGACACTGTGACACCCAACTCCTTTCTTTCCATGGGAATAAAAAATGGTACTGTCATGTTCCCTGAGGCTGGCAGATAATTCTATGAAAATGAGGGCAACTGGATATACTCTGAGGAGTTGTGCACAAGCAAGTCAGTCATCTCCAGGGAATGATCCACCAGTGGCTGGATCAACACAGATCACTGTGTCGATCTCCTCCCAGATGCTGGATGATAAAGGGTGAGAATACGATCTGCAGAAAGTTCTTGTTACATCATTGGAACAGTTTCCCTGCAGCTTTTGTCTATGCTGATATCTGGGTATTCAAAGGTAATCATTTGGAAAAAAGTCCAGGTTACCTGGCTGAGTAGCAAATACAAACTGTCATTGCTAGGAACTAACACAGGTTTCTCAGTGATGCTGAGTAATTTCCAACAATCTTATCTGAAAGCAATGTCCAGCTATCCCCTATTAAGAGCCCAGAGCTGGCAAAGCACATGGTCTTTTACCTCTGTCATCCAAAGCCTAATAGCTCTGCAGAGCTGTCTGCCGTCCACACAGAGCAGGAGGACAAGGGGTGCAATATTTGCACTCTGCATGCCACTGAGTTTGAAAGACCAAAACATGCTGGAATTATCTCAATAAAATTCAGTTCCTGCCTCCAGGGCTTTATGGGTACTGGGATCTGAAAAATGAAGCTTCACTGGGTATAACAATTCAGGACCGAGACCAATCCAGTTTACAGTGGCTCAAATATTCAGTCAAACTTGCAGCCATGGATTTATTTCAGCAAAGCTTTTTGAGCAAGGTTTTGGGTTTTTTTTTCCAGATTGCTTTCTACTTGCCTGTACTGGTAGGAATGTGTCATATGATAGTGGAGTTTTTCTTTTAAAATAGGAACCAAACTCATTTCAAGAAGGAAACTCATTTCAAACTCATTTTGTTCACTTTAAAAGATACGAAGACTTCTTTTAAGGAACCTGAACATATTGGTTGCACAACTTCACAATGTACAGAAAATTATTGAATTCTATATAACCACAAAATATTAGAACTCAAAGCATATAGACCTGTTCGGGGTGATCTTACAGTCCTCATTGTGAACAATGTTGTCTAGGGGAGTAGACCTGTAGGATTGAAATTAGGTCGAAGTTTCAAAAATAGCAAATGAAACAGATTGCAAAAAAAGTTTTCTTGAAAGGCTGAAAAGAAAAATAGCTTAGCCTTGTCACTCTATGCATTTCAGACAGCTTCAGATAAGAAATTCTCCTTGAATCCAGGGACTTTTCTGTGAAGTGACGGAAATATTTATGGTAGCATAAAAAAAGGAAAAATGCAAAACTGCATGTGTGAATGAGCATCAGTAGCCATGGCATTTATGGTGGACAGAGATACATGTGTCATCTTGCTTATTTTTTATTCTAAGGAGAGATAAGGGTCTTCATGATTCAAGGGTCTTCAAGTTGCTTTTCAGACCTGCATTTAAAAAAATAAAATAAAAAATAGCAGAGACAGCCCTATACATTCTATACATTCAGGTGATCATTGTTATGCCAATATTTTTAAGGTTCCAGTCTAAGGTGTTTTATTACTTCCTCCTCAAACTTTATGTGTGTGTGTCTGTATGTTCATGAACATATGCAAACAAATAAGCAGTCCTATAACTGATGGTGGAAGGTTTATCATCAGAAGATAGACTAAAGTTGCCATGAGATGTAAAACTGTAGCTATTAGAGATATAGGGTCAGGTGTGCCAAGACCTTACGTCTCCTTGAATAGTTGTATGTAGCCCTAAACAAGTATTCTTTTGTAATTGATTACATATTTTTCTCTAGCTGAGTGTCAAGTTGGGATGAATTGTACCACCTGACCACTTACACACAAGTTTTATTTCCAGCATGTACCATTTCTGTTGAATTGATGACATTGCTGAATTTTCCAGAATTTCTTACAGTAGTTATGTGTGCTTAAACTGGGCTACTTTTAGTTAATAGTCTTTAATGTCATTTACAGTGACTTTTACTCATACAGAGTGGCTCAGATTTAACGGACAGGAGTACTTTACACTTCAAAAAACCAAAACACACATTTCACAGAAAGAGTCTGGAACGGCCTTGGTCTTGAAATGAAATGTTCCCCTCCCCTGTAGCCCCAGAATAGAAGGAGCACGGCATTCTGAGAGTGGCACAAAGTGGTATTGTTAAACACAAGCTAATTAGGATGGGATTTCCTGTTGCTAAGAGCTAAGTCTTTGGTATGCAACAGAGCCAAACGGCAAGGGCAAAGTGCAACTATTTAAGGCTGAAGTTTGCTATTTGAAAGAAAATGTTCATCCTTGCCCAAACCTTAGCTGCAGTCAGGAAAGTGTTTCTGCACTGATGACAAGATGACAGGCTGTCACGATTCCACCCAGTCAGTCCAGATCAAATGTGCTCAGGATATAAGCCAAGAGATTATTTTTTTCCAACCTGCCAGCATCAAAAGCACCATCTGTGATCGATTTTGTGATAATGGAGTAAACAGCTTCTGGAAATTCAGGGCAGTTCCCAGAGATTTTGGTCTCTGGGAGGAATGAATATGACCCTGCAGGAGCAGCACAGCTGCTGTTATCCAGCACCTCATCTCTTCTGCAGAGGCTGAGACGTGGCCCAGTCACAAACCCATGTGAGCATAACCTCTTGCAAGCAGGGGGATTTTGCCTGATTCTGGGCAGGAAAATTGGTGGAAGGTGTCTTGAATCTTTCTCACCTTTTATGCATATGTGACTACAATTCACATTTATGACAGCAGGCTTTCCTTAAATATAAATGTAGTTAAACTAAGCTCAGATAGTAAACTGTGAGCACTGATTTCAGGCAAGATGATAGAAATCTGAAGTCAGTATTCTGTGTTTCTGTATGGCTGCAGAATGCTTTGCAGAGGAAATATAAAGCTAGCTGTACAGGCTCAAAAACTCCCTTACATTCAGAAGCAGAATAAATCCTTTGTTGTGGTAATGGTGTCATTACTTTTGCTCATTAGAAGAATCACATTATAATTTTGATCCAGCAGAAATGCATTTTGTTAATATTTTTAATTTTTGAAAGGTTTAACATAAGGGGTTTGATTTCTGTGTTTTCTGACAAGTCAAATAATTTGGGGGCAAACATAAATGGTAATTACTCTAATGTTAACTTGTCCTTAAGAGGAAAAATAATAGCTGAGAGGATCCAAAAGTGTCTTGTACAGAAATGTTAGGCTTGAATTTTGTAATGTAAGGGTGGGAGTGGGTCCAACTTTAAGAAAAATTAGTAAAAAAAGTCTTAAGGTACTTAGTAGATTTGGACCACAGAGAAAGCTGGTTCTTTGAACTAATGCCTGAACTGAACACTGCTAAAGTATGCAGCCATTGGCCCAGGAACACCACTTTCTGTTCTCCTGCACAGTCCCACGTTTATCTGGTAAGACAATTCAGTGCTTCTCTGCTTTTCAGGAATAATTGCCCAGGTATCCTTTGAGTCAGGACGATATGATGGGTCATGGATTGGGGCTGAGCCTCAGCACCTCTCTAAGAGAGAGCCTGTATCACATCTATGGCTTCTGACTCCTCAGAGCTGTACCACCACAGTGCTCTGTAGGAACAGCATGGGTGCAGCTCACATTTGTCTGATCCAAGATTTCTGTTTATTTCAGCTGAAAAAAAAAATCTCTATTAGCTTTAATTATTAGAGGGACTGAAACATTCAGCTGCTCTACTGGGTTTATGTCTGTCAGAGGGCAATGACTGACTTTCCCACTGGTAAGACAGAAATTGCTAAATTATAAAGAGAGAAACTGAGAGAAATTGACAGTGGATGAGTGCTTAGGGACCACGGTGGGACACAGTGCTAAGGACTGCACAAGAACTCACCTCATGTGTCCTTCCTTTGGTAAGGCAGATCAGGTTTCATGGCTTAAGAAGAATGACACTTTGCGGGATGCAATCAAGTGCTGTGCAGTAGACCTTTTGTACTTAAATGAGGCCTCCATAGAGCTTCCTGCTCTGAAAATTTTCCATAAATATCACTAGATAAATCTTGCAGGAATTTGAAAACCGATTTTTAAAGTGTGATGTTTTTAAATTGGTGATGTTACGCTTTAGAGGAATGAGGCGCTTTACAGGCACAGGCAGAACAGCGCAGCCAGGCAACTGCCCTGCCAGATGTGTCCCACTGACTCTGCACCCAGCTGTCCCTATATAGAGCCCAATGTCCCATCGGCAATCGTACACACAGAGGGATTAAATCAGAGGAAGGCGCTCGGGTTTGATGGGTTTCCTCCCTACATCCCAGCCTGGAATAAAACGCCGTGAGGAGAAACCTTCCCGTCGCGCCGCCGCCAGCCACCAGGTGGCGACAGAGCACAGCGCCGGAACCGCCGCCAACCGTTACCCGCCGGCGGGGCAGCCGGGGCTCCGCGCTTCGGTCTTCCGGCAATACGGAGTCTCTGAGTGGATCTGTGGGGGTTGGTTGGTTGGTTGGGGTTTTTTTTAATATTACCGTCTTTTTATGTAATACATTTATTACTATAACATATTAGAAATTACGTGTCTGTACAGATAATATTTACTAATATTAACATTATTGCACGTACATGCATCCATAAATACATAATATTTTTCTAATAATTACAAATGTAATGGCACTTCTGACCAAAAGAAAAGCTGCAAAGGAAAAGGTTGAATTGAAACACCCCAGTTTAAATATCTCAGGAAGGCCCTTGCTGGTGGCACAGCTTTGCCCACCGTTACCTGAGGAGAGCACCAGTACATCCAGGAAGGCCTGGGGTGCCCGCTGCCTGGGGTGCCCGCTACCTGGGGTGCCCGCTGCCTGGGGTGCCCGCTACCTGGGGTGCCCGCTCAATCTTTCCATGGCCCTCTGGCTGAGCTACTTCTTCTCCTCCTCCCTCTGTTCCACAAAACATCCTCAGGGCTTTATTCACCCGCTGTCACCACCATCATGACTGCAGGTGCAAGTCTCCCTCCTTCTGCTCCTCAGCTGGGGTTTCCAGAAATGCTGGAGAACTTTCTGCTTCTTCCCAGATGACTGAGCATTTGTAGGCTGAGTTCTGACCTCCTACTTTGTGCAATTAACACTAAAAAAAAAAATTAAAAGTTACCCCATGACATTCTTTGCAGAAGGTCCTAACTCAGCTTTGTGCTGAAACTGCTCAAGCTGCTTTAATTAGCTGTTCTGCATCCTGGTGTGGGTTTCTGAGGGTGCAGGAAGACACAGTACATCTCTGCACCAGGACTGAGGTTACTGATGGAGGGAGCGTCCAAGCAGTGACCTCAACTCCAGAAGCTCTCTTGTGGGCTCACAGGACTCTGGGCAAGGGAGCACAGCATGAGGAAACGGGTGGGAGTCTCTCATATGGCAGCAATCAGTGCAATGATCAGTGCACAGCCAGTGACATTTCTCTTGCAAAGATTTTTGCCTCTGGCAGTGCATAGAGTGAAAAGCAAGTTCTAGATCAATCCTTGAGCCTCACATGGAGTGCTAATTGACAGGAAATTACAAAAAGAAAAAAAAATTAAGATGATGTTTTCAAAATTGGCACCATTTTTAGGTCACCCTGTTGCAGGCACCCTGAGACTGTTTTTCAGAGATACCCAATCCTTGAATTTCCCTGCACCTTTGAAACCAAGCCAAGAGTATTGTGCCCAGAGGCAGAGGCACAGAAAATTAGGTTTCCTTTTTAAGATGCTTGTTGGCTTTGTTTGAAAACTATCTCATCCTTTATCAGTTTTACCCTTCTCCGCCTCCAGAATTTTCTGGAAATCTTAAACTGAATCACAAAAAATGATGCAGCTCAGAAAAGCTACCTCTCCACCCATTCCCATTCCATGTCCTTTCATCCTGGCAGCTGTGCATCTGGCATTGTTGCTGCATGCAAGGAGGTGGGTGGGGATCAGTCAGGCAGGCACCTCCAAACTGCATGGGGAAGAGCGTGCTTAACAACGCTTGCCACGTTTGTAATGGAAAAGAGGACGGGGTTAAGATCTGCAGGGCAGTGGTTGAAGTCTTCATGCCATAGTAGCCTGGTGGTAAGACTTAGAATATGCTCCTGTAACATGCATGGTTTCCCTCTGTGACCATGATAAATGGTTTGAGATTTTGTCCATTTACTTTCAGATGTGACCAAAAAGAAGGCAGAGTGCACTTTTTCTGACTTATTTCCGTGTGTGCCTGCATGCTGGGCCACCTGGTGTCACCTCCTGGGTTCCTTCCCACTAACCCCATCCTGTCGAAGTACTATCAGACACTGCTTGCGTAGGCTGCCTGCTGACATCATGTGCCAGTGCTGTCCATTAAAACCAATTTACAATATCATTTGGACCTGCCTATGGCAGCTTGGAATACCTACAAGCAGGAGTTACTGCTCTGAGCTACAACTGTCCCTGTGGGAATGGTACAGCAATGCTTTCCTTGCCAACTCGGGAGCAAGCCCCATGACTGACCCTAGAACTCAGTTAACCATATAAGAGCAGGGTTGTCCCCCCCCTTCCCAGCCACAGGCACTAGCACATCCTATTATTTGTTTTCCAAAAGAGATCCATGCTTTTCTCCAGTTTTTGTGCATCACCATGGAAACTGTCAGCAAAAGGTCCATGCCAGGGAAGCACAGCAACCACTGCTCTCAGAGTACTTTGTCTGGGGGTCTTGCCTGAAGAGTCTGAGCCCTGTTCAAGGCTGCTCACCTGCATGTAACCCCTTCTGGGAGAAGCAGGCAGAAGGCTCTCAACATCTCCACCCTCCACACGGGAGTGTAATAATTTCTTTCCTTATGCAAAGCCTTGACAAGCCTGAGTGATCACAGAGTGGAGATCACAAACATCTGGGAGCTGTGTGCCTGGCTCCAGCGTAAGACAAGGAAAGGAGCCAAAAACCTCTCCAGCTAACACAGCCTCCCTCCTGCACTCCCAAGGAGGACATCCTGCCTGCTGGTTCCTGCAGCAGAGGCTCCGCAAGGAGTCCTGTGGCAGGGATCTGTGTTCTCCACTCCCCATCCTGACATCTGGCAGCTGTAGGCATGACTTCAGTGCAAGACTGGGAAGGCAGCCAAAACTTTTCCCACAGGCTAGCCCCATCTCTTACAAGTGTCTTCTCTCCACACTCTCAGCCAGTAGTAGCCACCCTTCTAGTTGTGGAGAGGCCAGGATGCTCCATCAGAGCATGGTGTTTTGTGCAGCCTCCTCTGCTCTGACGACAGAGCTGCCGCAGGTGCCCATGTCAAAATTCTCAGATCAGCAGCCAAATGGAGGGCAAGCTAGGACCTACTTAACTAATAGTATTGGTTGATCAATTCTGGAAACTGAATTTCCCCCAGCACTGCCGTAAGGGTACAGCAGGGACAGGGACAATTCCTTTTCCTGGCCTACCCAAACCTCTCCCATCCCACAGCTCTTTTCATAGCTGTAGTGGGGATGAGGCAGTTCACTCCCTCTGATCCTATATGGTCTGAGATGCTCTGTTTGTTGTTTTTTTTTTTACTGAGAAGCTGTTTGTGGTGATGGGTGGTTGCAGAACAACAATAGCAATAGCAGATAGATGTCCATGCTATACTGTGGAGCTTTTCCAGTGACCTGCAGCACATGCTGTTGCCTCCTCAGTGCTCATTCCTAGTAAACATGTCCCTCAGACACCTGATCTTTAAAACCTGAGCTGAGATGACCAGTCTGTCCATATATCTGTCACTGTTACTTCTTGTCAGAGGGTAGCAGGTATTTATTTCTGTTACTTGGCTTTAATTTAAACCAATTGTAAATTACAATTGCAAATTGTAATTTATTGCCTGACACATGATTTGGATCTCTTGCCCTGGTGCAGATTTTTGCACCGTGCTTTCAGAACCAGCTCTGTAAATAGGTGTATGCCTGGCATTTCATGGGAAACCCAAGGAGAAAAATGCCCATAGGCTGCTCCCTACTTTACCTGAGTAACACTCCTGGGAGGCCAGACCTGTTGTTGCTGTACAAGGAGGGGTTGATGGATTTGGACTCTTCCTCAGAGCAGCAGAACTGTGGCCATCACTAGGGCTGCAAGAGCAGCAGGACCAGCTCTCCAGAGCTCTCCCTGGTTTATTCCAGCACTGTCTCAGCTCCACCCTCACTCTTCCTATGCCTCCATTTCCATGGTAGGAGCAGCCAGGCCTCTCCTCCTTATGGAAGCAAGGTTCACTTTTGCAAGTGCTGTTGAGCCAGCCCTGTCTGCACAGCTGCAGCATCTGGGCTTGACACAGCTTACCTGTGAGGTACATCACATGTGGCCAAGTGACCACTGTAGCCTTTGGACTCAGAAAAAGATTCAAAGCAAGCTGTGCTATGTGGGAACCTTGTGTGGGAACCAGACAATATCAGACACAGAAAGACCACACAAAACAAATATACTTGCAAGGACTATTTTCCTTCCTCCCAGCCTAAAGACTCCCACGTGCCATCCTCCTTTCTTCTCCCCTCTGGAACAGGAGTTTAACAGGCACACAAAAGCACGCTGATAACAACCCCAAATTTACTTTTTAAACTCCCATGGTCAAATCAATGGTCTAGATACATCTATGAAAATACAAGCAATAGAAAATATTTATAATCATGAGAGATGTTTGATCTGTGTATTTTATAAAAGAGAAAGTTAATTTTTTTAGCATACACTGTTAGTTGGTAGCTTCTTAATCTCACAGAAAAAGACAATGCAATCTGGTATGGTTTGGAGGCTGAAAATGGAGAAAAACAGATGAAACAAGATGTGAGCTATTACTACTGAGAATAACACTGGAGTTATTCCTAGGATGACTGCCTAAGGAAAATGGGAATTCTCCATTTTTTTCTCTGTGCCAATCAAGAATGTATATGCAAAAGTTCTGGCTTGAATAGTACAAATTAATCTGTATGTGATGTGTGTAAAGTGTGGCTAGATGACCATAACACAATCAAAACCAGCTGACAAAGTACCAGAGGGCAATGGTTTCCTGGCCCTCCCACTGGATCCTCCCACAAGCAACTGGTTCATGCAGTGATCCACAGCTGCCAGATTCTGATTTTCTGCTACATGAACTTGTCATGGCTGATCAGAAGATAAGCAAGGAAAGAGTGTTGTGTCTGTCATCACACCACAAGCCCAGGAGAAACAGAGTAAGGGAACTATGCACAAAGATCATTTTCAACATCTTTAAACCCCTAACATAGGTGGAATATAGAGAACTACGATATGAAACCCACATTCCTTGTGGAAAGGAACAAATACCTCAAACAGGTGCTTCAAGGTACTACCTTGTTTTGGGGCAAGGCTTTTCCCACATAGGATTGTTCCTTCAGTGGGGTTCTGACTCATTGACATGGTCTGGCTGGTGTCCTTGCCCCTTTGGTAAGTTTTCAGTGGTGCTGTGTCTAGAACATAGTGCTCTCTCCAGCCTGGAGAATAATAACAACTTTGCTTGCTAAAGAGTTTCTTTTTTTCTTATCTTCTGACACCTTGTTCTTATTTATCTTTCTGTCCTTCCATTTGGGTGCTCTTAACAAGGCAGCCTGTGCTTGTGTTGTGATAATGCTAGTCTAATGGCACCAAGCTAGTTGTCTTGGATCTGCCAGAGATTTTGTTTTGTCAATAAGATATTTGCTGCTTATAGTAAATTTTATTTTTTGCTAAATGATTTGTCTGCAAATTGTGAAGACTTAACATAGAGTGCTAGAGCAGACGTATTATGCCAAGGTAAATCACTTCAGAACTATGATATACCACTGGCTGCTCTTCTCCCTCTGAAGTCAAAACTGGGTTTCTATTGGCATTACTTATTGGAAAACACATTTTTAATTACCTTTTTTAATATAATAATTTTATTAAACAATTTAACAGAAGTAACAGAAGGTATAAGAAGCCACAGATTTGTAGAATAATTGCATTGAAGAAATGGCAGCACATAGTTGTGTGAGTGCTGATGTGGTTCTGGGCCTCCAGGGGTTAAAGCAAGGTGTGTGCAGGCAATTCCTGGGGAGGTACTTTGTATAAAGTTCAGTGGCTGAGGAATGTCCTGGCATTCAAGCTTCATTGCCTGGGAAAAACACAAGGCCAGATTGGCATTTAAGTTAGAGATACAGTTCTATTGGCTTTCTGAGTGCAAATGAGAGAACTTCACCAGTGCCTTTAAAGGAAGAGTAAAAATACATCATAAGATTCAGATTAAGAAATACTGTGGTTGCATGTTGTGGCTGAAAGGACACAAGAATGGGATGGGGAACATGAATGGAACAGCTCCTTTTCCTATTTTTTCTTTGGGAGGGGACTCCGTAAAGCATGAAGCTGCCTTTTGCCCTCTGAAATACCTATAGGGAGCCACAAATTGTGTTGGTTCTGGTTATTTATTACAATGCCTTGTTCTTTTTCATTAACAATTAATGGAGGCTCACACACAACATACAGATTGTAGGCAACTGCAGTCTCTTTCACTGGGAGTCGCTGGAAAAATCTCTGTGGGTGACAGTGTCCCAACAGCCAGCTCCATCTCTGTATGCTTAATTGTCCCTGCTGAGCTGGCCAAATGAGAGAGCTCCCTGTCTTGTGTGTTTCTTCTCAGTTCTTTGCCTGAATGAAGCTGCCTGTTCCTTTCTGTCTAAAAGATGATGCATGTAGTACACAGCTGGTTCAGGCAGAGAGCAGGATAGCACTATGCAGAGATGGCCAAGTGGAGACAGGCAAATTCCCATGAAGCTGGAAACGGATGAAAAATCAGAAGTGAAACAATCTTTAGGGAACTGCAAGGTCCACAGGGTCTTGTCTTTGGAAATCTGACTACTTATTTGGAGAATGAAGTTTAGATTTCAGAGTCTGCCTCTAGTCACTCCAGTGTCCAAATCTTGACCTTATGTTTCTAGTTATATCTCTATATTTTAACCACTTACTTATATGTCCTTTTATTTGTCCATAGTAAGTTATTTGCTACCCATTGTTTCTCTGCTGAGACACTACTGAAAGCACACTATGCATGTGAAAAAAGACTTTAGAACAGAAGTTTAATAAACAGCAGATCTTCAATCAGGCAATATCTGTGAGCCAGATAGCCACAGGTTTAACCATGCCTAGTGAACAGTGTTGCTTACAGTTACAGGAGTTAATTTTCTTCAGTTCTGCCTTCTTTCTCCACAGATTTTTGCAATCCTGTTTATTTCAGAGTGCTCTGTTTTTCATGGGTAGCCTCAACTAGAGTCAAAGCACAGTTTCAGAGCATTCATGGATCTCATAATCACTTAGGACATCATCTTCTTGGTGCAGTCCCTCCCCAAGAAACCACTCACTTTCTCAAGGACATGAGACCAACTTTCATTGTGGCAAAGCAGGCCATGTGCAAATTTGCCAGAGATACATTTCAGCATGACTGGGACCTGATGACATGCATCCATGCATGAGGTGCAGGGATCCATGTACCCATGAGCAAACTGGGGTATGAAGTTGCTGAGCCACTATCCATCATGTTGGGGAAGTTGTGGCAGTCCTCAGTGAAGTTCTCACTGACTAAAAAAGAGGAAACATAACCCCCATTTTTAAAAAGGGAAAGAAGAAAGACCAGGGGAACTACAAGCCAGTCAGTCTCACTTCTGTGGAAAGCAAGATCACAGAGCAGATCCTCCTGAAGGCTCTGCCAACACACATGGAAAATAAAGAGGTGACTGGTGACAGCCAGCATGGCTTCACTAAGGGCAAAGTGTGCCTAATAAATTTGATGTCCTTCTGTGACCAGGTTACAGTGTTGGTGGATAAAGGAATAGGAAGAATTGTCATCTACCTAGACACAATATTCTTTCTCTAAATTAGAGAAACATGGACTTGATGGACTACTCAGTTGGTAAGGAACTGGCCAAATACACTCAAAGAGTTAAGGTCAACAGCTGAATGTCCAAGTAGAGATCAGTGATGAATGACATTCCTCAGGGGGGCAGTATTTGGTTCAGTGCTGTTTAACATCTTTGCCAGTGACATGGACAATGGGACTGAGTGCCCACTCAGCAAGTCTGCCAGTGGCACCAAGCTGTGTGGTGCAGTTGACACACTGGAGGGAAGAGAGGCCATCCAGAGGGACTGGGACAGGCTGGAGAGGTGGGCCTCTGCAAACTGCATCGTGTCCAACAAGACCAAGTGCAAGGTTCTGCACATGGATCTTGGCAATCCCAAGCACAAATACAGGCTGGATGGAGAATCTCCTCCATGCCCCACAAAGGGGCATTAGAAAGGGGCCTGTAAGAAAGTTGGAGGGGGACTTCTTACAAGGGCATGTAGTGACAGGATGAAGTGTATTTGCTTTGAACTGGAAGGGTACATTTATGTTCAATATTAGGAAGAAACTCCTTACTGTGAGGGTGGTGAGAGACTGGAAGAGGTTGCCCAGGGATATTGTGGAGATTTCCTCCCTGCAAGTGTTCAAGGCCAGGTTAGGTGGGGCTTTGAGCAACTTGGTCTAGTGGGAGGTATCCCTGCCCATGCAGGGGGCTTGGAACTAGATGATCTTTAAGGTCCCTTCCAACCCAAATCATTCTATGATTCTGTGACAGTCATTATTCCCATGAAGAGCCTCATGGAGAAATTAAAAAATAAATCTTTGATGGAAGTAATGTGCCTGATGATAATGTAACAAGGAGCAGCTAAACCTGAACCAGAATAAATGACCTTTCGCTTTGAAACACACTGGTCTAAGGCCCAAAGCCCTGGGGGGCATTTGATCCTGCAGCCCCTGTCAGTCTCCAGTTCTTTTTGCTTCCATGTACCAGCCCTGGCCTGCTCAACATTGAGAGACACAGCGTGGGCCAACTCCGAGGGTGCCTGTGATGGGTCCGTGGCAGAGGGCTTTGTGCGCTCATTGGCTCCCAGCTGCCGGCCTCCCTCAGCAGCGAGGCTGCCAACTCTGAGTAACACAGGTAATTTATATTCAAGTAAATCAATATATATATAAATATTCATATAAGGGATTGCTGCATGTTTAGTAGCTCAGTAAGTGGGGGCCCTATCGTTAAATAAATTATTTTGTGTGCTGGCAGCTGTTGTTAGAAATGCTTGAAACCCCAGACCCCTTAGAGCCATTTTGTGTGAGAGATGGTGCAAGTGCGTGGGGCAGGATGCTGTCCTCGGGTCAGGAGAGCCATTTGGTTTTCATCCCTATCTTAGCGCTACCTACATGCTTAGGAGCTGCCAAGAACCAGTGAAGGCTTCTCCAGATGGAGCCTGTGAGGATCCACTGGCCCCTCAGAGCTGCAGTGAGAGGTGAGGGCATGGCTCCCTGTTAGGCTCTTCTACATAAAACACTGCTGTGCCTCAGGCCTGGGGTTGGTTTGGGAACACCAGCTCTGAAGGCTGGGAGATAAGTGCAAGGGGGAATCCCTGGCGACAAGGAACCGGAATTAGTGTTTTCCCTTTTGGCAGACCCGAGGCAAGCAGACTGCCCTCACCAGGAGCCCTACCAAGGGGTTCCCCCGAAGCCGTGAGGCTTTCGCTCAAACGCGCTCGGCAGAACAAGATGGCTGCCGGGCGCAAAGAAGGCAGGAGCGCTCCCGTCTGCGGGTGCAGCAGCCAAGCGCTCCGCTCCGGGCGGCCGCGGTGATACCGACCAGGGACGCCCCGTCAGCACCGAGACGTTCTCCCCACCCCTGGTCTCAGCGGAAGCCCCTGAGGGTGGGCGGCGAAGAGGACGTTTCCACCAAGGGGCAGAGTGCGGCATCAGCTCCGGACCCGTCGGACTTCCCCGATACCCGGAGCAGGGCGCTACCCGCCCCACCTGCCTCGCCGCTGAGCCCGAGAAAGGGTTAAAAGCCCGGGGCGGGTGATGTCAGTTCCTGCGCTCCTCGGGAGGGCTGGCTCTGATATTTGAGCCGGGCTCTCCCGCTCGAAGGAGAGCGGGGAGAGAATGGGAAAGTGCTGAATGGGACAGAAGCTTCGCCGGGCACCTGCCTGCCAGACGGCGCCGCGCAGCCGCCCNCCGCTCCGCCGGGGCAAGACCCCCGCGCCGGCCAAGGTGAGCGTGGCCGGAGAGGAGCGGTGGCTGCCCGGGCCCCCTCCTCGCTGCCGGGGGAGGTGTCCGTCGGCCACGAGATTTCGTGGGGAGAGGGCGGTGGGGGGCTGCGCAGGGCTGGTCGGTGCGGGGTTGGCTTTTCTCCCCCCTCTTTTCTTCAAGGTGACGGTAAGGGGACTGACGGAAGCGTTCTGGGGGTGATGTTGTGCCACCACTGTGTAATTGAGGTTCGCTACTTACAAGAAGTGGGTTTGCCTTCGAGGCTGCATGGAGGAGGTGGGGGGCGGAACGGCGACACGGGAGGGGAAATGGAGCGCTAGAATAAATGTATGTAAGTCCTGCGGTCTCTCCTGTCTTCCTGGTAAGCCAAGGTGTGCGGGGCAAGACCTCTGGAGGCGGAACGGCGAAGTCGGCAGCCCTTTTCCTGCCTTCTGGCACTTCAGCTAGCCAAGCCACCTGCACTGATGTAAAGGGGAATTTTTAAATTTTTTTTTTATTTTTTTATTATTATTATTATTTTTTATTATTATTATTATTAATTTAATTATTTTTTTCCCTTAGCCCTGGCCGAACCTTGCCCTTCTTACGTCTTGTCAGGTTATTTTGATTTTTTGATGCGCTCTGCACATCCCAGGCTGTGCTCGCCCACACTGCTGACCCTCTTGGGTCAGTGACATGGGAGGAAATCTCCCTTAATGTGTTACATTTAGCACATTTCAATTGATTCCTTTTGTAGTAAGATAGTAGTGGAGAGTTAGACCACTATTCATGCCTGGTGTTCAGGAAGGGTCTGGTGCAATTCGCTGGGAAGTGTCAAGAACTGCACTCCTGTGGTGACTGAACCCCCTTGTAGCAGCAAGGGTAAACCCATTCCTCAGCTGAGGAGACGCCTTTAAAATACGGAAATACTGTTTCACTTGCCTACATTGTTTGCAGGGGATGAGCAAAGCTGCAAAAAGTTTATGTACTTTTATATCTGCACCTGAAAGTCTTCCTGTTGATTAATTGCTTTTTATTTGCAGAAGGCTTTTCAAGTGGAAATATACAAAGTCTCTGAAGTGCTTTGAATTCTAGTCTGTATCCACTGACACCTAGCACATCAGCTGATTCTCTAAAAACAAAATAAAAAAAAAAAGAATCCCATTGCATCCTGGTATAAATTTGAATTTAATCAGAATTACAAATGGATGTGGGCACTCCAACTAAATATATTCATATTTATTTAGAGTATAGCATTTTAGTGTCTGAACTATCTCTGATTTTGATCAAAACTTAGTTACAGTCAAAACTAGGAGTCTAATGTCTTGATTTAGCAGTTGGTTTAGTAATTTTTCCTGCAGGAAGTTTTAAGGACTTTTGTAAGTCCCACTACCTTCACTGGAAGTTGTTCAATAATTAAAACTGAAAATCAAGATGCTCTTTAAGAAGGATCTGAATGCATTTAAGAATGAAGTTTTGAAAATCTCATCTTGTTTGAACAAAGTGTCTGCCCCTTATTTTCCAAGTTCCTAAAGGAAGGATACTGCACCTGAAAGTATCTATTCCCAACTTACTTCTGGATAAAAAAAACCCTGATATGAATTCTTCCTCTGAGATGAAAATTAGAAGTATTAAGGAGGGTGATGGGGAAATCAAAGAAGTTAGGATTAAGATGACTAAGAATTGAAAAAAAAAAAATAAAAAAGCATATGAAATGGCAAATCCAGTAGCAAGGATTTCAAGTCAGTTGGTCAAAATAAAGTTGCTATTGTAATTCATAAAGTACAGGTGAGCTACTTGTGTTCAGGAGAATAGAGGAGAAGGAATGACATTTAACAGTAAGTGATAATTCAGAATAAATTTTAAGTTGTAAATGAAGTTGTAATTTAGGATTAAGTAAGACATTGTGATACAATATCTTTCTTTGAAAAGGGCTAAGATTTTTGCTTTAGAGAGAAGAAGCTGTAATACTAGTCTCTGTCCTTCAAAAATCATTTGATATGGTGACACATGGGAAAAGTATTACCGAAAGTGCAGGAGATGGAGATTATTAGAAGAATGGTATGACAGAAAAAGAAATGATAACAGAGAATGTGACAGTATTGTGCTGAAGAGGGGCTGATAGAAGGTATGTATTCTAATGGAAGAGTTGACTGACCCAGGGGATTAGTGAGGATGAGAGAAACTCTAACACACCAAGTAAATTTGCACATTAGAAGTAGTAATAAAGTGGGCACAAAACCTGGGAGAGCACTGTTTAGAAACAACAGAGGAAGAAAAGATCTAGACGTACTAATCAGGTGTAGGGCAATGATGGGCCTGTTAACTTTTGCAGTGAACTGTAGTGCAGTTACCTCATGCCGATCTGGCACTGACCTGTGCTTTGTTAGCTGTTCCTGTATTGTTGTAATGGGCCCCTTTTACTCCCACATCTGGCATTTGCAAAGGCAAAGCCAGCTGAGATTCTTCTGCTCCAGTTCTGTTGGCTTGTCTGTGAATGTCAACCACCAGTGTAATGTGGTTATAAAGAAGGCAAATCCAGTCAGGTGAAGAGAGTGGAAAGTACTAAATACCTTTGCACAAGGATTTAGTAAGGCTGCATGCTGCCTTCCAGATGCTCTTGTGGTCACCCATGTCTGTGAAGGGGAGTGAGAAAGATAAAAACCAGCTGTTTTGTATGAAGTGCATTAAAAGCTGGAACAGGTGCAGAGGGAGAGTAGTGAGCTTTTCTTATGGGACCAAAAGAGCCCCTTATCTCTAGCCTTGCAAAATGAGGTCTTTAAGGAAAAGCTTTTGACATCTACAAATATACCAAGAGGTAAATAAAAGGCAGGGGAAAATTACCTAAGCTGAAGTGCAGTATTCTACAAGAATGGACAGATGCAGGCTGATTATGACTACATTTATGTTGGTAATTAGAAGGCAACTCATTAGAGGGGTGAGGTTCTAGAACAGCAGGAATAGTAGGAGCAAAATTGCCTGCACAGTTATAGGGAAGGGCTGTGTTCATTTATGAATGGGATTACATGATGCAGTTGTCTACAGTGAGAAGGAAAAAGACTGCATGGAATGGAGTATTTTAGTTCAACCAGAAGTTAAGGGCTATCTACAGAAACTGCTTTTGCTCTGGCATCAAGTGTGTGGTAAATCAGATGAATTCTACTTCATTTATGAAGACAGGCTGAGAGAGTTGGGGTTTTTCAGCCTGGAGAAGAGAAGGCTCTGGGAAGAGGCTAGGGCACCTTCCAGTAACAGAAGGGGCCTACAAGAAAGCTGGGGAGGGACTTTTTACAAGGGCATGTAATGACAGGGCAAGGGGTAATGGCTTGAAACTAGAAGAGGATATATATAAAGTTTAGACATTAGGAAGAAATTCTTTAGTATGAGGTGGTAAGAGGCTTGGTGATGCAGGTTTCCAAGGGAGGTTGCAGCTCCCTGGAGGTGCTTAAGGCCAGGTTGGATGGGGCTTGGAGCAACCTGATCTAGTGGAAGGTATCCCTGTCTATGGCAGGGGGGTTGGTATTGTATGATCTTGAAGGTCTAGCCTTTAAGCCCTAGCCATTCTATGATTCCATCATACTTTGTGCTATTAGAGTTTATCCAGTTCTTTCATATGTTCTTTTTGGACTTAAACTCTGTGGCTAAAAACTAAAATCTCTTTGTATCTGTAAAAAAAGACCAGCACTTCTTTTGGCATCCGAATTACTATGTCCGGAGCCTAGTTAGCTCTAAACAAACTTACAGTGTTGTAGGATTCTTCTGTGACTTAGTACATGGTTTTGTCTTGCAAAGAGCTGATAGCACTGCCTTAGGGAGTCACTCTGCAATGTTGTTAAAGTGTGCAAGAGTTAGCCTGGTTTAATGCCTGGCAGGGAGCTAGGCTAGAGACTAGATTGATGGACTTGGAAAAGGATGGCTCTATTTCTGTAAATCTGGAGGTGTGCTACTTGTAGAAAATGTTGGTCTTCCTTTCTGGTGATGAGTGCTTTTAGTGATGCAGTACCAAGCATGGGTGTGCCTTTTATTTTTTTACTTAAACTTGCCTTCTGATCTGGAACATTATTTCACAAGTTATTGGAAAGACAGACAACTTGCTGCCTGGAAAACTTTTTATTACTGAGCAAACCAACATCTATATAAAACAAAACTCAAGTAATATTTGTAGTAAAGGGTATACAATGAGTCTTCCTCAACTTGGAACAATAGGGATTTAACTGGATAGAGTGGCTTGCTGTGTTATATATACCTACACTATTATGTATGCTTAAGGGTAACTTGCATCTTGGGTCTCTTACTTGCAAATAAGTAAGTGTCCTGGTGGGTGGGTACAACTAGAGGAACATCTTAAGCTTTCCCATCCTGCAGAGGCAGATGTAAGGGAATAGGGCTCAGTTGCTTCATGCTTTCTACCAAGTCTTGACCTGTTACTTTGGTCCCACTTCAGGAAAGCACCAAGTTTGCATGTTAGCAGCTGAGAAGTTCCTTTAGGCAGTATGGATTTCAGTGTTTTTGATGCAGGTGATGGACTAATAACTCTTGTGGCTTTGTAAACATTGGTTATTTTAGGGGAATACAGCTGGCTGTTGAGCTGCACACACTGAACTGATACTATAAACCCATTTTGTGAGTGTTCCCAAACGCCTGAATTTGATGAAGGAAACCTATTACCTACATTTTACATATCTTTTAGATTGAGCACAAAGTATCTGAAATCTCTAAACAGTTAGTTCCTGAGTGAGAAAACAAAACAACTTACAACCCCAAGTATTATTATTTCCACTTTGTGCAGTTGTGGGTACCTCTTGATGTCTACAAGGAGTGCAGTACACGTGCATGTTTTGTCTTCAGCCTTATCTTATTTCTGGTGGCTGGGATCTCAATGTTTTAACAGAGTGATCACTTAGACAACATGGTACAACTGCTCTCCCATTCTCATTGTAGACTGAATGTATCAGGTAGTAAGGGTCTGAGAGCACCGTTGCTTTCATACATCCCAACCCCTTAGCACAGCCCGTATGAGATAAGGCACTGTTGCCCCAAGTTAATAATGGATGTGTGACCTGAGGTATGTTGAAGAGGTTTTAGTGACCTGAGAGTTTACAGCCATACTGGTACAAAGGACACAGAAGTAAAAATGCTCCTGGTCTATAGGTAGATGCCAAGGAAGGTTGTAAGGACGGCAGTAAGGCTGTTGGTGGAATATACAGTATGATGCAGTAGTAAATTATTTACTCACTCTAAAGTTAAAAGTTTGAATATTTATCTGTTATCCATTAAAAGACTGACCTCTGGAGGAGGCCAGTATCAATAGCTGGGGACAGTACCATTTCATCTTCTGCTTGCAGAAGAAATGGCCTTTTTTTCCAGTCCTGTGAGAGGGACCAAGGAAGATTAAGCACAAGGGGTGAAAAGTCTGCCCACCTAAAATTTGTACTTTTTCTCTTCATTTCTGTAGGATTTCTAGAGCACCTCAGACGATATCCCAAGTGGATGATCAACTTCACAATGGCAGAAGTCACAGCAGAGAAGAGCAGCTGTATGGACTGGCAAAAGCGGTGCCTTGCATTGGAGTCCCAGCTCTTCAAATTCCGCTTGCAGGCAAGCAAGATCCGAGAGCTGTTAGCTGAGAAGGTGAGGCAGTGGTGGCTTCTACCTTGCACTGAGTTATGGCATGAAAGCAAAAAATCCCTAAATGCTGAGCTATCCAATAAAACTGGTACTTGCAGTAGGGTTCTTTTCCTTGATTACAATATGTCATTTCATTCTGCTTATCACTTGAGATACAGACATGTGTCAGTCAAAGTGGTGTAAAGTGGCAGTCATGAAATAAGACTTTGCTTGTTTATTGGGAAATCACCAGGTATTTGGATCCTACTGGCAAAGACTATACCAGCAAGATTCTGGATATCTAAAGTGACTGAGGCAGCTGGGTATTCTGGAGAACAACAGGATCAGGACTTGGCTGGCAATAGAAAAGCTTGCAGGACTGCAAATTATGATGTAATATTAGAACTGAGCATGGGTACACATACTGCCATAGTGTTAGAATAACATTTCATATCCAGTGATGACATTCTGGCAGTACTGAGGAGGAGGGCAGAGATACTTTGAGATTTGTGTTAGAAACTTTCATGGCATGGGTGATTTTAGAGGCATCTCTTACTGATTACTTTTAGATGCACTAAGTGAACTCATCTGTAGTCCTAGGGGAGGAGACTGTCAGAGATTTGAGGGGTTTGTTGGGTTTGCATTTTTTTCCCATCACAGTGTGGATATTTTATGGGTTTTTTCATTACCTTTAATTGAGTTATTTTTCAATTTTAATTAAAACTTTTTCACTAGCCTCAAAATTATATAAAACCTGAGTTGTAGTTTACTTTAGGGTTGTTTCTTTGTTTCAAAATGTGGCTTACTGTTCAGGTGTTCAATATATATTTCCGAAATACTGTTGGAACGCAACAACAGTTTCAGTCAGTCTGGTAATGAAGCTGAAATATTTACAACTGATTGCAGTTTACTGCAAATGTTTTTAAGCTGTACCTGATGACAGACATATTCTAAGCTAACTTTTGCTCCAATTTATGTTATGTAACTTTTTTGTGTATATTCTTATTTGTTGATTTTGGATGTAAGCATCCAAATGACATCTACTTCAGAGTGCAGAAACTTTAATCCTTGCTTTCACTGTAATTACATTTCTGCCAGTGCCTTAAACTGCATGAGAAATTCATTCTACCCCTCATAATTTAGGAAATTATGCAACTATCAGTGCCCTCTTAATCTTTTCAAGGTAGCTTCTGAGGTAGACCTTAGTGAATACTTACCTTGGAAAACATTGATAGTGGTTGTAAGATCCATTTAGATAGAGTTGCATTAAAAAAAACAACATGGAATTTGTGGCCTCATGCTTTATGAATTCTTCCTTTGAGAAACTTCCTGACTACCCCCACACAAAACAAAGAAGCCCACCTATCAGACTTTTTTTTTGGAGAACAGACTTGTCAGAGATCTCTTGACTATCACTTTAGGGAGGTTTGTGGGCCATGGCAGAGGGGTCCTCAAGGAAGGGGCCTGACTGCCATTAATCCAGCCTTCCAGTCAAAACGATGTTCCCTTCATTAAGACTAAGGAGCTGCTTGGTTCGGTGATCAGGTTACTCTGTAACTACTTGTACAGTGCTGTTGTAAGCTCACTTGAAGGGTCAAAGAGCTCATAGGTTTGCAGTTCCCCGCTCTCAGTGTCATGTGGGAAGGGACTGTGGGGCAGCTCCAGCAGGCTCTTCTGACACAGGTGGACTCCAGGCAAGCAGGCCAGGTGCTCAGCACACAACTGGGAAGTGTCCTGTGTCTCAGGTGCATGATTTATGCATAGTCATGCCAACTCCAGGGATTTTTATAATATATTTTACAGCAACTGTGTACTTTTTTTTTTTCTCCCCCCTACAGTTCTATCTGTGGAAATGAAGAGGTTCATATTTATTTGAAACAGGACTGCATTTTCAAAAAGTTTTTTTTTTTGAGGAGTAAGAGAGAAGTTCTTGAAAAACATGAAGTGCACACAGTTTGAATCTGTCTTTCCAGGCTGTGGTGAGCGTTGCTCTTGGGATCCTCTGATATGATTTGCAGCAATAGGAAAATTAATTTGAATTTTAAGAAGTGGTTTTGCCAGTGAAACTGAAGAATGTTAACAGCAGTGTGATACTTGATTGTCTCAGGGGTCTGGATTGAAATGCTTGGAAACCTGATCCCTCACATTTTAAATTGGTCTTTATATCCAATTTTACGATTTTAAGGCAGATTTTACTATCTTAATTCACAAAAAACCCCAACCACCCATGCCTAGCACTAATAATACAATGTGCACTAACAGTTTAAATACTTCAGATTTTTAAAATCCGCTTAGATTGAATAATCTAGATCACAGTTCAGAACATGAGGAATTTAAAACCCAGCGGTTTAATTACCAGTGCCCTAGTTCACATGGTGTGAACTTCCACACTGGTGGCCCAGTCTCAGCTGTAGAGCAATGCTGCCTGGCTGTGAGTTGATATTCACCCCAGCCCCTGTCCTCCAAGGCAAAGCCCTTGCATCCTGCTGGAAGCCTGCAGGGCACAAGACCCCTGGGTCTCGCCTTGTTGTGGGCATCAGCAGGGATCTGGTGTTTTTAGGAACAGGCAATTGTTTCAGCTGCTTCTCCTACACACACAAAGACAGGGATAGTCCTTTGTTGGTGAGACACATAGCAGGCTGTTGCCTTGGCAGCGAGATGACCTGGTTGGGGGAGCTCTGGAAGAGAACAACAGGAGGAAAATGAAGCTGAGGCATGCAGAACTTTCCTCATTTTATTTGCTGTGTTCTGAACCATCAGGAGAGAGAAAGCCTTTGTGAATGGTTAAGAGGAGGATCTTTTACAGCTTGTAGAAGGGCCCTCTGAGTAGCTTTTAACTTGCACCTGTCTTACTTCAATATATAGTGAACATTTGGGAGAAGCCTGTTTTTCTTATGCAAGCATGGCTTTACAACTAGGCCTCTTTCTTTCCACACAAGCTGTCTGGGCTAATGTTTGTGAGAAGAGTTACATAAATATGACTTAGTCACTGACTTTTCTATGTGACCTGGGTCAAGGTGCTTATTAGTATTTGTCAAATTATGAAGCATTTTGAGGGAAAGGGCCTGTGTAAATGCCAAGCATTATTATTACCTTATGGAGGGATTTGAAAGATCCTTGCAAGTGTGGATGTATTAAATCTGAATGCTGTCCAGCAAGATGGCTGACACCAGGGATGGGTGAAGTAGTCATCTTTTGTACATGAGTAACACAGCAGTTATTTAACCGTTCATAGTAGAACAACACAACAACGTAGTACAGAAAATTAAGAAAAGTACAAGTTCATTTAAGGCTACAGAAGGAATTAGGGTGACAAAAGTAATTGATTTGACTGGAACTTAGCCAGGTCACCCAGCTTGCACTACAAGTTTCATAACTGTTTAGTGATCATGAGTAGTCCCAACATACATTCTCTGTCCTGATGAGGAATCAGGACTGCTAGTAATGTAAAGCAAACTGTCATGAAGGTAGGAGAACAAGGAGTTTTTCAGTCAGAACACTGCTGTCTTCTTAAAATAACCTTGGTCTTTCGTGGTGATTGTCCACCTAGGACTGAATTACTAGTCTGAGAGTGGCCTTAGGCCTTTTGGGCCTTAGGGAAAAGGCCCAAAAACTTACTATAGTGTGTGCTGTGAATATAAACCCTGACAGTTCATCAGAAGACTAGCTGAGGACATTGATTCTAAGCTACTGTCACAAAAAGCCTTTGTTTCACAAGGTGTATTGTCTCCAGTTAGCATCTGTTTTTCACAGTACATCTTGCTGCTACCTGTCTGTGCTGAGGACTGTCCAGAGACTAATAAATGCGTGGGCATGTCACCATTCCTAATGAACACTGACTCATGTCATAACCCAGACCACTGCTGTCAGTGCTGGATTGTCTTGAGCTGAGTCTCTACCAAGACTCTGAGGGGCTGAGTCTCTGGTCAGAGGACCTTTACTATCTGTGCAATCTGTGGCATCTCTCTGCTCCTCTGCCAAAGAAATGTCCTTGATTTAGTTACTAAGCTCTGTAAACTGAGCTCGATTGCTTTACTGAAAAAGCAAACCTGAGAGGTGTCATGCTAAGTGTGGTTCTTCCTGATCATCATGGTATGAATTTGTTATGTCATGGCTATTTTAGTTATATGAACATTGAGGCTATTTTAGTTATATGAACATTGTCTACATATATTTACTTTTCTGATAAATTTGTCAATAGCTATCAGTCTGCTTTTGTGCTCAATGTGTATGTATGAAAAAGAGCGTTGTCTTGTTGGCATCTGAAAGAAGGGAAATGGAAACACAAGAATGCTGACATCTCCATTCTGGGTGATTAATCCAAGAGCAGTAAGTCTCATGTTTAGAAGTACTGGTTTGGTCCTGATAGTGACCAACCCGAATATTTGAACTCTGGTGTTTTATCAAGAATCACAAAATGCATTGGAGAGAAAAGGAGCTCAGTTCCCCTTTTGGCTTGTTTTCTGCTTGAAGCATGGGTCTTTTAATCTTCTGAAGCTGCTTCTATGTCATTCCTTTAGTAGTAAAACACAAATATATGCTGGAAACTGTGAAACATTCCTCAAATTCTGCAGTTTGATAGGTGAAACTTAGTATCACTTACTTCATATTACTGTGTTTAATTCTGCAACCCATCAAAGCAGGGCAGGTGGTAGAAAATGACTTTGCAAGCACTGAATGAGATCCCAAATTGCTATTAAAAAGGGAAAAAAAAAAGGCCGGGCTCTAGTGGTAAGTTGCTAGAGGAATCTCAGGTACATCTGAATTTCACTGAGAATTAAGTGATTTATATACATTTAGAATAAAGTTCTATTCAGTGGCCTTTGACTTCAATAGCAGCAATACTCTGATAAAGAATCACAGAATTGTCACTTTGCAAAGCTCTTTGAAAAAAGCAAAGGAAAATTAAGATCATTGTTAATCTTGTCAGTTATGAGCCTGTGATGCTTTCCTAGCCAGAGCAAAGTAATGTAATGTGCCATTGTAGAGAACCTGCTGTGAGCTTTCCAAGATGTATTCATTTGTATTTATTTATTTATAGCCTTTGGGAAAAGGCCCAAAAACTTCCTATAGTGTGTGCTGTGAACCACCATTGTGAATGAATCCTAGTTTATGTAAAAACAGGAAAGAATGGTGTGCTTTCGACAGGCTTCTTGCAGGGCCAACCCAATTGTAGAGACAGGGTCAAGACTTCGGGCCTATTCCCTTGACCCATGTAATGAATGATGAAGCTCACTAATGAGAAAACAGTTCCGGTAAATTCAAAGTAGGGCAGACGACTAGAAAAGGTCAAAGGCTTTTTTTTTTTTTTCCCTGATCAGAGCTGCCCAGTTAACCCAAAAGATGCCAAAGATCTGTAGACATGCACAAGAAATGGAAGATTCTTGGGTAAAATGGGTGAATTTCAAGATGATGTTAATGTCTTTTCTTTCTTTTCCTGTCTTCCCTCCTTCTCTTCTGGCTCTGAAGATGCAGGAATTGGAACAGAGAGTGATAGAAGCAGAGCAAAGAGCAGAGGATGCAGAGAAACAGGTAAGAGATTATCTTATGGTTACTCTGGTACAAGCCAAGCAGGAACTAATCTTAATTTCCCACAGTGTTAGCACTCTGCAGTGCTATATGCTGCTAGGAAAACATTGATTTACAGTGGTGAATGGATTTTCTGGTCTACTTCCCAGTCTTTGAGCCTGAACTATGAACAGGCACCTAAACAGGTTCGACCCTACATGAAAACCAGCACCTTACATCTGTCTGTCAGCTTTGCAGCCTTTACCCCCTCATCCACGATAGGCATGCTTGGTTCTGCAAAAAGAAGGGGATGTTGTACCTCAGTGCAAAAATACAGAGAGAGAGCTGCCTGGCAGATCTCAGAAAACAAATACTTAAGGGTACCCGTAAGGACTTGTCTACATGTAGAGAAGGTTCTGCAAGAGAAATAAGTGTGTGTCTGCAAAACCTATGAGTTGGTTTGGGCTTTCTTTTTTGTAATTACTGCTCTGCCTCGAGAGCCCATGGTGAAAAGCAGTAAGAGCTGGATTCATTGTATATTACTGTAACCATCTAAAAAGTAGGTATATTGTCTAAGCTAATCCTTACATGCTTGTTGAATAATGGACAAGGGGAGGGAGAGAGAGAGAGAGACACTTCAATTTGTGAACAGGCTATAAAGAATCATGCACCTTTGGGAAGCAGACAGTTGTACAGTCTGCACTGTAAGGAGTATTATAAAAGCAAAAGAGCCAGGAAGGGCCAGATGGTCTCAGCTCCTGCATCACTCTAGACCCACTGCAGTTTCCTCCAGCTGGACAAGAGCTGCAGGACTGAGAATTGCATCAGAGATTAAAGTTCAGAACTAAGAGCTGTGCAAGATGGCTGAGGATGGCTGTCAAAGAGAACTTCAGTAGTGAATAGGCAGTGTTACAAGCACTGGGAAAGAACTTTCCTAGGAATTCAGAACTTGAAGCACATGGTAAGATATTCTGTTTGCAGAACATACTACTCCATGCCAGCTTGATATTTATATCAAGGTTATTTGTTGTTTTGTTGTTTTGGTTGGTTTGTTTTTTTTTTTAACTAGTTTCAATATAGGGAAGATGCAGCTATGTCACCATGCTGTTGGCTTCTATACTAGATCAGCAATTGCCAACCAACAGCAAGAGTCGTTCTTGAGAGTGCTGTGGGTAAGTGCACACCCAACCAGGACAGGCAAAGGTAACATTGTCACTGTGACAGCACCAGCAGGAAGTACAGTTACTGCCACAGGTGAATGAAGGTGGTTTCAGACTAGCAAGTACCTCAATGACAGGAATAGTGTCTGTGCCATGGTAAGATGCAATGACAGCAAGGAAGCAGATGTAGAGGAAGTCAAACCCAAAAGAATAGGCAAGAAAGGGAGAATTTGGTTGGGAAGGTGTAGGAGAAATGAGGGTTGCCTTCACTCACCTGCCACCAGAAGTTCTGCAGCCATGTGTTGGCAGTTCCTAAAGACTAGCAACCCTCAAAGTTGTAGGGTCTGCCTTTCCAGCAGCCTTATCCACATCCAAAGATAAGTGTTCCTAGAGAAATACTTCATTGCTGCCTCACTGCCTGAAGAAGTGACAGCATAAGGAGTATGACCATTCCTTTCCACTAACAGGTATATTCACTGTGGGCGAGAAGCAGCTGACAAATGAGAGGGCTCCACATCAAGTGCAAAATCCCTTGTTATCTTTCTCTCCAGGAGTCCAAGGGGTTGGATTTGTTAAATCAATGGGCTCCCTGTAGCTGCCAACCTCAATTAAGGAAATCACATGTTTGCAGTCCCCTCTCTGAGCCTCTAGTACAGAGTCAGCATTTAGGCATCAGACAGAAAGGAGGGGCCATTTCTTTTTACTATAATCACCCTAAACTCTAATGAAAACACATCCGACTCAGCAGGCTTAGTTTTCTGGCTCGGATGTTGGGTGCCTACCTTTCTGATTCACTGTGAGGAAGAGGCAGTTTGCTTCTCTGCCTAATGCAGGCAGACAGGAGGACAAAACACAGCTTCTGCAAGTATGAAGTAGGCTGCTCAACAGAGCATGATTAAGTCTTGCACAGACTCTGTGAAGTGCTCAGGTCATTGCCTTCCTGGTTCCAAACTTATGAAGAAAATAATGGAATCTGGAGTTGGTTTCTTTGCAGATTTAGTCTCTCTGGGATGTGTTGGAACTGGATATTTTCCCATCATAAAATGCTGAAATTAGTAGGTTTGATTAAGTTGGTAGAACTCCATTCACCTTTAGGAATAAAGCCTTATAATCCATTGCAATAAGATGAGGTAGTAATAAAACAGAGTAGCATATCAAGAGATACAGGTTTTAAAAATTTGCAAAAACCCTGAAAGGCTTCAGCAGCAGCTAAATTTTAGTGCATTGAAACTTTGTGGTGAAGGAGCATTGGTGCTTCTCCTGCTGGGATGAACTGGCACTGGCAGGACTTCAAAGGTAGGCAGAGCTTCTGAAATATGTAACATGGTTAAGTCCTTAGCAGGTCTGGAGAAAACAGTTACCAAAAAGCCAGAAGTTGCCAAAACATTGTTTAAGCTGGGGATAGGAGAAGAAAGTAACTCTGTAGTATGTTAACTCAAAAATCTTGATCTGCAGCAAATGACCAGGGTTTTGTGGTGTTGATCTATGGTAGTGAATGAGGTAAAACACTGACCATGGTATTGCAGAGGAGGAAAATGTGATGTGCCTTATGTCTATGTCTAAGTAGACTACAGTGTCTGTTTCTTTGGCCAATATTGTGCATATATTTCACAATCCACAATGTGTGTTTATTTGTTCATGGTTCTGTTTGCCTTTGTTACTGCTTCAGCATTACAAATGAATAGACAATGTTCTTTTCAGATACACATATACAAACTGAGTATGACTTTTTCTTCAAAAATATGAAAACCACAAATACTCTCAATTAGGGTCTTACCACTAACAAGCAGTTCCTTCATTTGTACTGTTTTGTTTTATTTATCTCTCTTATTGTCATTACAGGTCAGAGTTATGGAAGAGAAAATGAAACTAGTCAACATGAAGAGCAGTGAAGCAGAAAGCACCCTGCACAGGAAATACCAGGAGCTGATGGGCACAGTGCAAGGAAAGGAAGATCTAATCAACAGACTGGAGATACAGCTAGAAAAACAGGTAAAGGTATTTTCTATTGGGAGTCCTTTCAGTAACTTTCATGTGCTGGAGGAACACTGTTATATGTGCTTCAAAAAACAGATTGTCTCCATTACGTATCAGCCTCTCAGTTCCCTTTAGATCAACTCTAAAAATTATGCTCTGATGAGTACAAAATCCTTTCCTGCCTTTCTCTTTAAAAAAACCCAAACAACATCCAGAGAGCATCAGTTGCTCCTGTCTCTTCATTATAGGAGACTGGTCAATGTCCTTTAAGGACTTCCCTGTGTTAGTGCTGTGTCAGTGTTGAGACCCTACATTGTAATGGCAGAATCTGGTCACAATATTTCCTTACATATTAGATGCAAAATCACTTTGTAGCCCATCTCTGACTCAGCATATGCTGCTTCTTGGGAAGGGACTTTCCCCAGTCTTCAGCAGTCCTTTAGCACACACAGTTCATCTCTTGTCAGATGCTTCATTTGTAAAAGAGCAGCTCTTTCCCAGTATGGATACTTCTCACTGTCTTCCATTCTCAGTTGGTGGAAGGAAGGAGCTACATGTACAACAGGTCTCATATTTTGGCTCTGGTAAAGGCCTTGCCCTGTGATCTTTATAACCTGAGGACTGAGGTATTCTTCTGTGTTGCTAAGTAAGTTACTTTTAAATGGAAATAGCTCGTTGGAATTTTTCACAAAAAATACTCTGCCATTTGAGTTACATTTTACACTTATCTGCCAATTTTTTAAACAGATTGATAAGCTGTCTGAACTTAAGAAGACAAAGTGTGGTGTGGAGGTCAGGCATCAGTTCTGTGTAATACTCTGGGTTTCAGATCTCTTCCCCAGGTCAGCTTGCTCAGGCAGAATGTTGGTGAAGTTCCTGCATTTTGGAGAAGGAAGGTGTTCAGAAGGAGCTACAGCTCTGATCAAGAAGCAGCTCTTGCAATTAGAGATGGGGAGAAAAAAATGATTTTTCAAAAAATGCAATGTGTGATTTAATTAAAGTCAACAAACACAAGTGGCAAAATTTTTCTACTAGTAGAAATCTTTATATTCTAGCAACAAGAGGCAAAATGAAATTCTAGAAGTAAAAGCTGAAGCTTGACCATTTCTGACCCTGATAAAGAATATTTATTGTTTCTCATCTAGTTTCAGAATGGAATGGGATGATGGCAGTGCTGGAAGGTCATGAAGTCTCCCTGTAAGGCATCCTGTTTGTTTTCACTGGAACAGGGAGAGCTGTGAAGTTCAGAGCATTAATAAGAGAACACTGAGGTCATGTCTGGACCACACAATAGCATGGGACACAAAGAATCTCTTAACTGCTTCTGAATCTTAAAGCACAGTAACTGCATCTGTGGGTGCTGAGCCAGAGTGAATTGGTTCTGCTTAGAGGCATGACTTACTGTCACACCCTGTCACAACACTCTCATCATGTCACTATTTTACTTTAGGACCCTAAATAAAACCTTGGCATTGTACTTCCCTGTGTGGTGTAGCAATATTCTTAATCTTTTACGTCCTGGTCCCTGATTTGAGACAAGTTCAGATCATTTGAGGTTCAAAGGCCCATGTGGTAGATACTCAGAAGACCAAGGTAGATCCACTGCATTTGCCAGGTCATTTCAGACTGCTAGGCATGTCTGCTCTTCTGACTCCAGCAAGGGCTAATACCTGATGATTAGAAACACAGAGCTATATTCAGGAAGAAAAACTAAATATGTCTTCCTCCTGTACCATTAGATTTGATTACTTTTATTTCATTGGGCTCAACTACAAATGTTGCTGCTGTGCATAATGTTGCCAAGGTCTGTTTAAAGTCAGCAAAAATATTTGAATAATAATATTTGAATAGCTTTTAAATGTGCAGTTGTGGCAGAGAAGAGCATGTGGTAACTAAAAGCAATGTGAAGATGTGGGGAATTTCCTGCACTCTGCTGTGTATTTATATGGTATTCATTAAATAAGTACACTATTTGGTGTGAAAATTTTAAGAAGGGGAGGGGGACAGGACACACCCTGACATTTTCATTATCATAATTGCTGGTATTTGTTCACACCAGAAAAAAAATAATCCAGCAAGGACACCATCAGCTGCTACCAGAAGGTACTACCTTTGTCCATTTAGTTAGAAAAAACAGGGCTGAATGTACCATACAGAGTGTATTTCCCCCTCCCCCCTGCTTATCCTTAGGTCATTATGTAGTTAGAAGACCTTTCAGTGACATTACTTCTGGTGAAGCCACATCAGCAATAAACAGAAGGTTTCATATATTTGTATTATCAGTTCAGCATCTTTCAAAGGAAATTTCCAGAATAGGGAAAAGATACAGCTGAGAAAACACAACTACAAAAATGATGTAGCAGTATTGCCCAAGCAGATACTTGGAGAAAAATGTTCATTATGCAAATCAACAGCATTCCTGTAACACCTTTGTGTGGAGTAGAACCTCTTTTAATGGATATGTAAACATACAATCACACCATCTCAAACTGCCTTAACAGGTCTTATTTTTTCAAGGGCAAGCTTTGGATTTTTATTTTTATCCTGAATGTGCTATCTTTTATTTAATTTTTTTAGACTACTTACTCAACGAGAATGTTGTGTGTGAAATACATCATTGGTATTAGTTTCCATCTTATGCACCTTTAAAGACTGTACTCTACACCTGTAGAGTGTGCTTGCAGCAATTGAATCCCTTTTGCTTGGAAGAATTACACTGGTTTATACATCACTTACTTGCACTACTTGATTCTTAATAACTTCAGACAACAATGTGAGTGTTTGTAGGCTGTAGGAACACTACAGATGCCCTGCAGCAAAGGAACATATTCCAAAACCATCTAAAACAGGAGAAGTCATAGTCTGTGCTCAATACAAACTGTTGTGGGTGGGCAGTCATTAGCTGAGCTGGATTTTGCTATTCCACAACAAATTCATCAAACAACCCTCTGAACTGGACTCCAGGGACCATATAAGGCAACTTAAAGCTTGATTTTTCAGTGGTCAGCTAAATCATAATATCCAAATGGCAGTCCTAAATCTTACTTCTGTAGTGGGAGCCATGGTGCATGGTGTTTTAAGTCACTCCTGATGCAATATACTGAGAAGAGTTGTACTCTGCTAATGCATCTAATTTTTTTTTTTTTTGCTACAGAAACAGTTGAGGACTGAGGAAGCCAAAGTTGTTCAAGAGAAAGCTGCCAAGATCAAAGAGTGGGTAACACTGAAGCTGAGAGAGGTGAGTCTTCAGCTTGCTGACAGGTTTCAAGGCCTAAGACCAGGTACAGTGGCTGCATTGCCAGTGGACTCCTATGTAGGACAATAGCCTAAGGATAGTCAATCTGTCACAGAGGCTTTTTGCTTGTTTGGCTTTACACATACTCAGTAGCAGAGCTCAGGTTTTCACTCCTGCTGAGGGCTATTTGCTGCTCTAGGCAAACTATAAATGACTCTGAAATTACTGATGCCTAAAAGCAGTCTCTGAAGATGATTTACTAGTCTCAAGTGGCTTTCACCTACCTTTCCTCTGCCTCTCCCTTTATCCTCTAGGTGCAGCTTCTGTCTCTTTTTCTGACAAAGCAGCTGTGACACATACACATCGATACACATTTGCCATCTCTGACCAATGCTATTTTCCTACTGCCCAGCATTTTCTCCTGTCTAACCTCTACCTCCTATCAATCCTGTAGATTTATGCCTCTATCTGGACCTAAATCAATACCCAGTAGGAAGAACAGAGATAATGTGAGTCAGCAAGCTATTTTAAAGGTATTTTAAAGTAACAGTGGGAGAGGGGCTATCTGGTCTTTCCCTTGTATTCCAAGTTAAAGACATATTTCCCAGTTTATGGTAGAAAGGGAATTTGTTGGAGTTGGACAAAGCAGTCCTCGTGGGCTCTAGTTGTACTATGATGTGACTTTGTAATCTCATTAAATTGTCTAGATAATTCACCAACCTTCTGTGCTGCTTCTCTTTCCTTTTCTAACATGAGATAACTTAAGTTGCATCTAAATTACTGAGTGCTGCAGCATAAAGGAGGAAGCACAGGGACTGACTTGGAGTGACCTGATGCCAATCCAGGCCCATAGCTTCATATTGTGTCTTTACTGGCAGTGGAGTTTGTGGCAGATGCTGATGCTAGATGCATAGTTTGTGCAAGAGGACCACTGCCAACTGAAGGACTTTGCATCTGTGTTGCAAATGGGTTGCTCTAGATATCACCCTGGGTGTAATTTGAACTTTGATTCCACCAAGAAGGAAGCCTTTTGGGTGCACTGCTGCATTTAAGAATGTATGCTGAGACACTTCTGGCAAAGACATAAGGCAAATTTGTAAAAAATTATTTGTGCATTAATTGCAAATGTAAATGCAACCTTAATGTGTTGTGGTTTTATTTTTTCATTTTGGTCCCCTGGACTCAGGGAATCTCCTTTTACCACATACAGAGTGAAAGGGAAAAGTACTTCTCCTGGATTGTAATAGTTTTTGATTACTTCTTTCATGACAGTTCTGGAACAGGAGTAAATGATAAACAATAGTAGGAAAGGAAATTGAAAGACCTGTTAGAGAAGCAAGAATAGTATATTACAGGTGCTGTTTGAGAAAGCACAGCAAAGTGTTTAAGTGGGTTGTCCAGTGTAACTACTGAGGAGAAGGATTTTAAGGTGATTGGTAGACTTGCTCATCCTGTTTTCCCTTTTCTGTTCTGACACTTCAGTGTAACAAAGATGAAGACATATTCTGTATGGTAGAACACACAGTTTTGCATTATTCTTCAGTTTTTATTATTGTTGTTTCATAGCTTGAGCTAGAAAATTACCACCTGAAAAACTGTAATCAGAGGCTGACGGAGCAAATTGAAGCCCTTCAGGATACATTGCAAGGTAAATGTGTTCACCTGGCATTGTAGCCTACTAACCACCACATGAGTGGAAGTCAGCATTCCTGCGTTGTATTCCTAACTTTGTCAGAAATTAGCACTTGTGGCAGTGAGCAAGCATCAGAATTGCTCTGTTCCTCAATGGGTCCATTTTTAAGATGGGAATAACATTGCTTACCTGCCTTGTAAACTCTTAATTGGTTACCCAGAAGCCATTGTACATAGACCACTTTTTTTCAGTCTGCTTTTGCCATTAAAATGAGCCATGGAGCTCCTCATTGTAATACATAGCAAAACTGTCCACTCTGTTTAGTGGTGCTGGGTAAAAGTCTCTGAGGTATTTCACTTTCCCTCCACATGGGAGTGATCCTCATCCCCACAGAGCCTCTGCTGTGTGAGAGTTTCATAACTGGGGACTGAATGAGCAAAGGCAGCAGCTGTCTGGGTGGTGGGTTTTGGTTGCTTTTCTTGGTTGTTTTTTGTTTTGTTCTTTTGGGTGTTGTTGGGGTTTTTTTGTTTGTTTGTTTTGGAGTTTTTTGTTTTGTTTTGTTTATAAATGAGCTTGGTTTGGTCATAGGAAGATGAGCTAGTTTCCAGAACTTCACTGGTCATGCACATAGGGGGCATTTCTTTCCTGCGGAAGACTTTCTGGCATTCCTATCACTCCATAGCAAGGGAATAGGATGAAATACCTTCTAAATCCCCCAACATTTGTAGCTAAATGCTTTATTGACTGAGTTTTGCTCATCCCCTCTGGCTCTGGCTGTTTGCAAAAGGCGAATGGCTGGTAAGCTGCGTTAATAATCTGGTATTAAGTGTTCCCTGGATCCCAACTCTCTGGCCTCTCCTCTTACTCCCACTAGTGTCACTGTGCCAGACTGAATTAAGAAGCCTCTTCAAAGAGGCAAATCTCTTCTTGCTTGCTATGCTAATAGTAACATCTTGCTGTGCTGCACCTGCTGTCACATCTAGGACGCTGCAAAAACACAGATAATATTTTAAATGAGTGCTCTCTTTTCAGTCTGTACTAATTACTTTGCCCCAGAGGCAGGGGAAAATGTATGCCAGGATTTATGTATGCCTGTGTTATGTGTTAGGAATAGCTTTGCTATTCAGTTCCATGTGGCTCAAGTGTCATGTCACTTTCTCCTGGTTGTATTTTTCTCAGCTGTGTTTCCAAGAGCAAGTTTCGTCCTCTTCCCAGTCAACAGTGATTTATTCTGCTCTTTGCCCTTCCCTCTGTTACTTTGTGTCTTCATGCTGTTCCTACTTCTTGTAAAATCCCATTAATGGTTGAGCAGGGCCTGTAGAGCTTGATGTTTATGCAGTACTTTTGGTGATACCTGTGTGAAGTTACACTCACCCACATTTATGCAATTTTCAAAGAATCTTATGGCTTGGTTCTCTTCAGCCAGGCATTATATAAATGCCAAGGTCAATCAAAATCATAAAGTGAAATAATATGCTCTGCCACTCCCAAGTTTTATCCATGCTTTCTTATACCCTAAACCTGCTACTCAGCAGAACCTGTAGAACTGAATGGAATGGTCTTTAAATCTAATAATTATGGAAAGGGAGAAAGTAGAAGAATTATGAAGTATAATAACTAAATAGACAAAGAACAATGGGGGCAATCTAGGGTCTATCTTTTATGTCATCCTCTCATATAGCAGTTGAAGGGGCAGAGAAGAAGAAAAAAAAAAAACAAATGAAGAAAAGGAAGTTTTTACAGCAAAGCCATGTAAGTGACTGTTATAAAATTTGAGAAAAAAGCACTGCTTGGGTCATATAGCACAAAAGGATAGTAAAAAGGTCTAGGGACAGTCTTGAAAAGAAAGTAACCTCACTGAGTCATGTGATGAGTAAGAAGGTTTTCACACATGTGCTGAAGGCCTAATCTAGGAATGGGAGGAACTGTACCGCCTTAAATGATGACTTAAATCACTGTAGATCCATTGAAGATGAAAGCCATGCTAAGTAGTGTTCTGGCCACATAGGTGTTTTTTAACAAAATACTGTGTGGATTGGTGCACTTCCTTCAGTGGCTATTTTGAGAGAAGACATAATGATGGATAGGTAAGAGCTAAAATTGCTGTATTGAGTTAGACTGAAAGGTTGTCTAGGCAAGTATCTTGTCTCCTGGTTAGCAGTGAATATTCCATAAAAACACAGAAAATATTGCAAGAAGAGCTGTCCTCTCCATGTATTCTTCCAGCATCTACTGCCAGTGTTTTAGGAAGGTCCTATGCCATAACCAGTTGTACCTCTGATAAATTACTTTTTCTGATCCATCTTTTGGACACTTCAGACTTCTGTTTTCTCTTTTTGTTTGAAAAAAAAGCCCAAACCCTTCCTTCTGTAAGTTTCAGATGCTCTGCATGATAGTTTCATCAGTTTCATTTCACCCCTTAATTCTGCTATTGTAAGAAAAAACAGTTACTAATTTTCTATTATTCTTTTCTGTGCTATTCCGAATTATAAATATGCAGCACTGTTACAGCTGTGCTCAGCCATCTCCATTCTGCGTAGTCCTAGCCAGGCCAGGGTGCTGTTGAAATACAGCTGACATGAACAACTCAGACCAGCAAATAAGATTTTGGACAGCAAAGCATTTGAACGCCCTAACCATATGTTCTCCTCTTTTGTAGATGTGACCAGTATCCTTCCCTTTGAATCTCTTTGGAGCTGTAATTCTCTGAAGCCCAGAGTGTCACAGGCCTCTTTTGCTGAGAAGGTAGACCAGAAATCTGTGCTCCTTGCACCTGGTTTTGGGAAGGTGTGTCAGGCAGGACCTGCCAAACGTGTCCTCTCTACAGCAAACATAGTCCTTGCCAGTGACACCTTTGCTGAGAATGGAGAGGATAAACCTCTGCTTTCCCAGAGCACGCTGAAGTTCATGTCTGGCCGATCGAGCTGGAATCTCTCCACAGAGAAGGATGTATTCCCAGCTGTAAGTTCTCAACACAGGTTAGGGTGCACTGATCCCACATCACTGGACCCTCCAGCTGAGGCCACAAGAATCCTTGAGGCTCTGACTGTCCAGTCATCTCTGGATGGAAACCATAATGCTGTGAGCACCTTTCAGCAAGTGACTTTGGACAGCACCCGCTTCTCTGATCTGAGTGCCAGGTTCCACTCCCACCAGCTGGACTCCTCTTCCTCAGGAGAAATAATGAGCATGCTTGAGGGCCATCTTCAAACTACTAAGCCACCCCTGGTTGTGTCAACATCAGCTGTCACAGCACATTCCTTCTGTCCAGGGAGGGAATGTGGCCTGGGCAGTAGTATGACATTTCCAAAAATACGAACTCCCAGTACACCAAGAGACAGTATCCAACTAGCCAAGAGACATTACAGCCAACCACAGCCAAGGGCTAATTCTTTCTGTCATGTAATGAGCTTAGAGACTAGCACCTTCCAGCCCATAACAGACTCTCCAGTCTGCCATGAGCAAGTGAAGGAGACAGACATTGATGATGATGGGGCACTGGAGAAGATGGAGACAGAACGTGGCCCAATGAGAATCCAAGAAGCTGGAGGGTATGAGGAAATCAACTGCTTATCTGCAGGGCAGAGAGAAGCTGTGAGTTCTGAGGCTGGGATACTTGACCCAGGAGGTAAACCTCCCACACCACCACTGCACAGATTCCCATCATGGGTAAGAAATGCAAGGACAACAGTCTGATAAGAGCTGCTTATCTTTGGGTAGTGCCCAGTAGGTAGGTTACAACAGCTGTTGTCTCAAACAATTGTTTTCTGCAGACATCAGTCAAAAGCTTGAACTATCTAGTCAGTTCAAACAGTTCCAGATCATGGGGTATCCTGGTTCCCCTGACAGGTTTTTTGTCCTTTTCTCTTTATGAGGGGAAAGAAATGGAAGAAAATAGTACTCAAGAAACATAGGAATAAAAATGAAAGTCAAGAGGTGCTGCATCGTGGTTTATTCTTATGGGTCATCAAAAGTTAATCCCTAGTTCTCTTGTCATGTGCTTAAGATAGAAAAGTGGGTCATAAGTGCAAGTGAATGGACCAGACGAGATAGTTTTGGGGTCAGAAAGAGCTGTGAATAGTAGAATAGATATATGGATTTGATCTCAGCATTCATATCTCATGGTGTACTTCTGCTATTTGGAAAATAATTGATGGTTTTAATTTCACATTGATAAAGTGAATATACATGTCCTATTCCTTCCTTCACATGAGAGAGATGTCTGTTATCCATTTCAGTTACTTGAACTTCAGTTCGGTTGGTTGAATTAGTTGCTGATATTTTGATCTAACTGATAAACTTGGACATCATTGTAGTATCAGAAGAGAGAGTTCCATTATTATAAATTTGCTTTTTTAAAAGCTTAGGCAAACAAGTGGACTATTAAAGGTGCAAAATCAAGAACTCATTGTTAATCCCCATATTTTTTTTCTATGAAAAATTAACAATATTTGTGATCTTTGGCCATGTCCTTTATGATGCAAGTTTATATCCCGATATAATCACAGCTCTTTTTCCAGAGAAATCACTTTTCATTCAATCCATAATATGGAACTGAGATGGGGATCAATCTGGGTAGTGTAGTAAAGAAATGGTGGTTTTCAAGATATCTCTTCTAATTGCTGCAGAAATTTGAAAGGTATCATGATTAGTTTACTCACTTGAAAGAAGGGAAATATGTCTCAGAGACTGGCTGCCATGCCTTTCTCTGACCTAGAGTTCCCATGTAAGGTTCTTTTAGTCCCTTATGCCAAATTTTCCAGAGGTAATGATCAGCTCCACACATGCCTTCTAAATGTTTAATTTGAGTTGGGCGAGTAAATTTGATTAGAGAAGTGCTGTATTCACTTGTTCCCATTACAAACAATGTTATATGATGCCAAATTCTCAAAAAGCCAGATCTTGGACGTATTGAAATGGGTATTCCAAAGATACTGGATACTTCAAAGAACCTGTGTCTGAGTTTCTCTTCTGGAAAGCAGCGATAACACCTATCAGTGTCCCTCCTAGGGTTTTGGGGAATTTTTTTTATGAATGATTATGAAACATTGCAGTATAACAGTCAGGAACACCACAGGAAAATCCATTATTTTGTCTTCAGAACCAAATCAAGTAAGTGCATCCAAGTAGGACAACTTTAAGTATGTCAAATACTAAAGCATTAATAGAATATTAAATAGAAGCTTAATCACTGAGAAATGTCCATTATCTGCCCTGAATCAGAAGTGTCTGGGTAAAAAAATGCATATAGTATTTCATTAGAGACTAAATCACAATATGAATACAGAAAATACTAATTCTATGTTTTATTTTATGTACTTGACTTTACAGTCTTAAGTACTTTCGTGTGTATTATGTGTGTTATCTGATAGTGATTGGTTGTATGCTTTAAGGACCAGTGAGGGGATTCCTAGCCTTGATTTTTATTCATTTTAGACTTCTTGATGTCTTAGTCATAACATTGCATTTAGTTAGAGGTTTAAATTCCGCCCTTGGAATTTTTATCAATTTGTGAAGCTATTGGAGATCCTTTGAACTGAAAACTTCCTATTTTGTTATAAATGAGACACAGGCTTATCAAGATCATTCCAGACATTTCTTTCATTCCCTTATTAGAGAAAGAGAATCCTTTACAGGTGATGACTCAGTGGATTGTCCTGTTTTGGGGCTGGTTTTGATTCATTTTGCTGCATTATTCATAAACTGGAGAAAACAGCTCTTTCCAAGCTATGATTTAGTAATTTGTTGATAATTGCATGCAGGTATTCCAGTCTGTGGGTGTAGTTCCTGTAGCATTTATAAGCCAAGTTTGTTGTGATTCAGGGAATCATGCACAGGTCCAGTAATTCAATATCTGGTGGAAGAGAGCAATCTTTCTTCCTGCCCAAAGGTATGATTGGGATGGATTCTGTGACAGGAACATTTCTTTTAGTAGGAATCATGTTTTGGTCTGACCACTGCTGTTCATGGTATTATTGTTCCAGGAGAGTCGAATCTATGCTCTGGCCAAGTCTGGTATGAGGTTGTCTGAAGTAGCCACAGTGAATGATACTTCCAGCTGCTGTAAGTTCTACACAAGATCCATCCCTGGGGGGAGCTTACAGTGACTGTGTGGGACCTGAGCTTCTGGCTGTTTACACTTCTTCATTTCCCGGCATGTTTTCAAAGTAAATTTGATTTGAAGATAGCCGTGACTTAAAAAAAGTTTAAAAAGGAAGGGAGGGGAGGATGCACCTCATCTCAGGGATGTTTGGTGCTGGGCTGCTTGAGTCCCTGTATTCAGTGACATCTTCAGGGATTGTATTATCTTCATCTCTTTCACAGTTCTGCCTCAGCATGCCTGTGACCTGCTTTTAATCTTTTGGTTCACCATCACCTTCCCTATTATGGCTTTTACCCATTTGGACACGGTGCACTGGGTTGCTGTGTACCATGGGGAGCACAGTGTGGGGATGGTGTCGTACAAGATCAATAGAGGCAGCATTGCAGCTGGGCTTCTGAGGCCAGACTGTCCAGGATGGCAGTCCTCCATTATTTGATGGGCTACATTAAAACCCCCTCCTTTTCACCAGTTTATTATTTGCTCTCTTGCTCTCTGTCTCTGAATTTTCCCAGTTTCCAATTTCTCGCATTCAACTTCTGGGCCATTTACCTGTCTCATCTACAGAAATGTCACAGTGCCAGTCTACACAACGCTGAAGGGGGTAAGGAGTTACCTTTTCCTCTTATGAAAAGCATGGACCAGGGCTGCCAGTAATCGGAGAGAGAACAAGGTGAAGCTGTGCAGTGAAGGACAGAAAATTAGAGAATGCCAGGGGGTACTGAACACCAAAAGAACGCAGGTGGGGTAGCAGGTGATGAATGTATTTAAGAAAACAGGACAAGGCAGCAGCTTTTGGTCCAGGATGTATGCACTGTGGGGCTCTAGAAACCTGGAGATGGTAGTAGGTGTAGCCTGGAGAATGAAATGGAAGAGAGCTCTTGAGAGCTTATGGGAAAGCACAGGGCTTGGAGAATTTTAGCGTTGTAACCAGAGGAGACCCAAACATATCAGACTAGCAAGTCCAGCTTGGATGTTCTTAGTCTAGAAAGGGAGGAAATGAACAATGGGACAAGTATGGGGCAAGGCAGTGTGAAAATGAAAGACCTGCACTGTTTGGTCTGTGTCCTTATTGAGCAGGAATTGAAACTCTTACCTCACATGCTAACCATACAGACCTATTTTCCAGAAAGCCACACAGATCAGCAACGTGCCTTTCTTAGATGAGTCTTCAGGTTCTGATGATGACTGTGGTTCCCATGCCAGCTTCAGGACTTCTACTGCTGGATCTGAGAACAGGAAAGCTAGCATGCCAGGCAGCCCTCGTGCAGTGAAGAGAGGTAAAGTGGGACTACTGCTACTGAGCAGCATGAACTCTGTCCTCACAGGTGTTGCAACATGTCCTGAACAGCATTGTTGATTCTCATTCTTGCCTTTGTTTTGAACAGGTGCCTCTATGTCCTCACTGAGCTCTGAGAGTGACTATGCCATTCCTCCTGATGCCTGCTCTTTGGATGGTGACTATTCAGAGCCAGAACATAAGCTACAGCGAACATCTTCCTATTCCACTGATGGTGGAATCTGCACTGTAAGTCTTGCTGCCTCAGAGCTGTGAAGGGAGACAGTGTTGGCCGCAAAAAAGAAAAAGCTTAACTACATTATATTGGGTTATCACCTGCAAAATAATGCACTAGCAGACCAGAGCTGTTGGTCCAGCTGTTTTTTATCAAAAGACACTACTTGATGCTTCAGAAGAAGGTGCAATTTCTGTTAAATGGTTAGAAAAAAGTGTAAGCATCAAGGGTTGTATCCTTTCCTGAAGAGCTGTACAGGTTTCCGGTAGTCGTATTCTACTGTAATGGTGGCCTTACACTTTTGTGATGAAGCAAGTTTGGAAATTGAGAGGAAAGAAGGAGAGAATATAAAACATTTTGACCTAGAAAAACAACTCCAACACAGGCAGCATTAAAATCTGTACTTTTGAATGTAAAAGATCAAACAGATAAGGAACAAGAGTCTAATCATGGCTTAGAGGCAGGCTTCAAGTTTATTTGGAATATCACTGCTATGGTAGGAAGACATAAGTTTTTAGTGCATCAAGCAATCAGTGAAATGATCTTCATATGCCTAAGCCAACACAATTTGGTATCTGAAGCCACACAGTCTCCTCCAAATTGAACAGAGAGAACTGACTTTTGGTGACTGCTACTCCCACCTGGCAGAGTAAAGTGGAAAATTATGGAGATGGAGCAAATGCCTGAGCTTGATTTCAGCACTCTGTCATTTGTATTGTGAGAAGTGAAAGATAACCTCTCTTCCTTGCTCTTTACCCTCCAGGAGCCCATGGAGAAATCAGGTTACTTGCTGAAAATGGGCAGCCAGGTGAAGATGTGGAAGAGACGATGGTTTGTTCTAAGAAACAGACAGATCATGTATTACAAGTCTCCGGTGAGTCACTAGGATACATTCACTCCTCTGTGGGGCACAGGCTGTCTGCAGAATCAGTTCCAGGCTGATACCACTGGCAGAGTGGGCATTCATGAGCAAACATCCCCCAAAATGTCCTGACATAGAGATTTATGTCTGACCCACAGGTTCAGCCATGTGTCTTTGCTTAGGCAGAGAAGTTCCTTGTTGTGGCTGTTGCCAGGAGATGAAAGTTTGTTCAGAGGAGCAGAAGCTGGACACCTACTGGTTAACTTTGTACAGATGAGGAAAAACAGAAGGCATACCATAGCCCAGCTTTGGTCATGCTTAAGATGAAAATACAGGAAAAATAAATTACAGTACCAGGGGGGTGCAGATACGTACTTGCATGTCAGTATGTCAGTGCAAGGGGGTGTGAGGAAAACTGCAACTTTCAGGAGGAAGAAATATGTATTCTTTAATTTTTCTGCTTCCCACATAAAGTAATGCTGTCTTACAATGATCAATGAAACAATCCTGAGGGAGTCCATGCATCCAAACTTCTCCAAATACTTTTTGTAACTCTCAACTGTTTCAAATGTACATTATTTGAAAAATTCTAGTAGTAGGCACTCAAAACTTATATATACAAAAAATACATTTATTGTTGGGCTTCATTATTCTGTTGTACTTAGCTACATTACAGAGAAATATCTTTAGGGTTGTTCTCCTTCCATATCTTTTTTTCTGGGCACAGCAGTTTTTTCCATACCTGTGTATTTCTATCTATATATACACATCCTTGCTTAAAAGTCAGAAATATTGATTTATTTTCAATGTTTATATTCCTTCAGTTGTTGTTATATTCTGTCAAGATAAAAAATACACCTTAGGGCACAGTGATACCCTTTATTTCTGATACTCTGATAGCTCTATCCATCAGAATTCACAAGCAAATTATACATATGTAGTATATAGGTATATATGTGTGTACATATATATAAAATAATTTCATAAATGTGCAGAATTTAGCCTGTTGGTTGGAAGGTACTTCTGGACCCTAGTCCAACTGACACATTGAAGAGGAGCTGTCACTAGATGTAGATCAAACCACCCATGGCTGTGTTTAACTGGGTCTTGAAAGTTTCAAAAGGTGGAAATTGAGGCACTATTTGGGTACCTGTTTGGTGTTGTGTTGCCTTTCCAGTGACAAAGAATTCGGTGTTTGTTTTTTTCCCTAATATTTGGTGCAAACTCCCTAAGACAGGTAAGTATTTGTCACAATATATCCTTCTTACATTGTCTGCCACTAGTGAGACTTCTGCTTCATTGTTGCAATGTGATCACAGTGTCTCATATTCAACCTCTCAACTTTCATCTGTCCTTTCCAGATCAGGAATGCACACTGAAACCTGCACATGTGTATTCTGTTGTATTTAAGTACTCTTAAGACCCACCTGGGGTTTTTTTCTACTGAAAAAATAGTTTGATTTCCTTTCCTCAGAGTGACGTCATCCGCAAACCACAAGGGCAGATGGAGCTGAATTCCTCATGCCAAATTGTCAGAGGTGAAGGGTCCCAAACTTTCCAGGTAAGCATTGCTTTATCATCCTGCAGATAATTACACACTCGGTGGCTGGGTGAGAGAACACTTATTTCAGGCTACTCTTATCAAAGGTACTCTGTGTCTCAGCTGTTATGATCTAACTTTATCCTGGAGCAAGCCAGGCAGTTAGTTTAATAAAGAATGAGGAAAAAGCTAAATTGTAGCCCAGGTACAGCTTTTTGAAATTGAAAGAAATTCTCCTTTACGTTTGTTTTGTTTTACACAACAGTGTTAGCATTTTCCTTTTTTTTGCAGAGCTTGAAATGTGTGGGGAAAAGTGATTCTTGTAATATTTAAAACCAGATAGTACCTAGAATCCCCTCTTTCTGAAAGACTGCTCTCTCAAGATCTCCAACCTGACTTTACATGGCTGGAGGATCTGAAGAAACATCTGAAGTGTTGCATACCTATTAGAATGGGACTTATAAAGTATGAGGAATTGGCCTATCGCTGGGTTCAGTTTTAAGTCATTATTGTTAGAGGACTTGTTACAACTTTGGTATTAAAGTTTCTCTCATACTCGGACTAAAAAGCACTTAATGGAACTGAAGTTGCCAAGGCTGAATACTGTTAAATTCATAGCATCTTCCCTCCCAAAGAGTCACCAGCTTTTGAAGGCAAGATGCAATACAAAGTGAAGGCAGAAAAAAACACCATTTATGCAGTCACTTTAATATGAAAAATTTGCAGCAGCACGAAGAAACAAAAAATGTTGAAAGAGGAGATAAAGCCAGAATATCCAACAGAAACAGCAAGAGAGCTCAGGAGAATCTGATTTATCTGAGTTTCAGTTCTTTCACTTGGGCTTTGAGGGTTAGCACCTTTTCTCTTACCCAAAAAAATCCAACCTGAATGACCAAAAAAGATCCGAATGGGATCGGATCGGAAACTCAGCAGATGAAGATAAGATTTTTAGGTGTGCAGATTTATACTTACTCACTTCTTTTCCTTGCAGCTCATGACAGAAAAGAGAACCTACTTCCTGACAGCAGATTCTCCCAGCATCCTGGAGGAGTGGATTCATGTCCTACAGAGTGTTCTGAGAGTGCAAGTGACCAGTCCTGTTGGTGTTCCTCGCAGTGATGCTAAACCTACTGTGAAAGGTTGGCTCACCAAGGTAAGATACGATTTCTTACTTTGTTCAGTTTAGCTCAGTATTGACAGTGTGCCAGCTTCTTCATTTGCACAGGAAATGTTAGCAGGAAATAAGTATTTTAATACTCCCTAGAACAGTGGGGAAAGAAAGAAAAATGGCAGTACATTTCTGCATTTCAGAGAGAGGAATGTTTGTATAAATTATAAGGAATGGGGCAAACAAAGCTACTGAGAGATAAGGACTTTGTCAAATAGTAAGTAACAACAAATATCCAGCTTGTGTGTGCCTTTCTTCAATAGAATTCATAGCATGCCATAATGAAAAATAACCAACAGGAAACAGTGTTAAATGTCACATTTAATTGATCTTGACGTGGTGATATAGGAATTTCAGGTAAATTATCTTGCATGGTTCTAGGTTAGCATTTATTTTCGTTGTAACAGACTGTATGCATGTAAACTCAAGAGGTAATGGCTGAAAATTCTTATGCTTTTTGCCACTCCTGTGTATTACTTTTGCATACCAAGTTACTATGAATTTTTGATACAATACTGGTTAGCATCTAAAGATGGCTAAAGACAAACTGCATCTGAAGCTTGTTCATCTGCAATAGCAAACAGCTCCCTAGACTACTTCTTGACTGGTCTTTTCCTGCTGAGATGAAATTATTAATTTTTGTTATCTTAAAAGTTATTCTTAATGTTGTATTTCAGGATACAGAAATTATGGGTTATAATGAATGAGTAAAACACTTCACAAACATTGAACTTGCCTCCTTAAGCACCTCTGTCCCGTCTACTTCGGTGGGATTTATTTATCAGCTTTTGGAGGTGATGCCCTGGATGCTGTGAGAGGAATTTATGTTGGCAGAGAACAAATAATATATATGCAAAGCTTGAAGGCAGTATTGAGCTGAAAGTTGAAATGCTAGAAAGTCATTTCACCAACACTGCTGATGTTAAAAATATGTATTTCTCTGTCCTCCTTAAAGGTCAAGCATGGGCACTCTAAGCTGGTCTGGTGTGCACTGATTGGAAAAACTTTCTACTACTATCGAAATCATGAAGATAAGGTAATTCCTTTTCTCCTTTTCTTCCTGAGCCTTTTTTCCCCATTTCTCATTATGCTTTCTTTCTTTTTACTGCTTCTGTGTCTCAAGCTTCAAGCTCTTTCTTGGTTGTACTTCTACCCTTCTAACAGCACTAGCCCTACAAAGAGTATTTTCTCAGATTTAATTTTAAGCTAAAATGACTGCTGCTCTTTCTCAGATCACTGTTTCTCATTTCTCATATCTTGTTTCTCATTTTCTCCTTAAGATCTTTTTTAGAATATTTAGAACAGCCATCTAAACAGCAGCTAATACATTCTGCATACTGTCATGAAAATAAGTAGCAACAGCAAAATGGGAACAGGAAGGTCATTTAATCAGTGTAGTGTTTCTGGAAGGTTGGCCCAATGGTCCATTACTTTTTCTTGGTGATATCAAAACCCAAGTTTAAGAATATCAAGGAACACTGTGCCTCATACTTGGGACTGACCTCCAGAGTTAGCACAGCAGCTATCCTCTGTTTGTATGAATCTGCCTATTTATGTAATTCTAACAGTACTTAGCAAGCAGAAGGCCTGACCAGGATCAGAAAACAGTGGCTCAAGATACTGAGCATCAGAAAATGCAAACCTGCCTTGCAAAACCAATGATGTACAGACACCTGACAAATGTATTGGGAAAAAAACAATACCTTATGGGAAAGGCCATCTTTTTATTTGTATATTCTCATTCTGACCAGTAGATGCTCTACCAAGAAAATGAATAAAAGTAGTAACACAGTTTGTAAGTACTTCAGCTGATGACGAAAATTCTATAGAAATGCAAGATTATATAATTACATTGGTTAAACACTGAATTATCATCTGTTCCTTACACTTTACAGAACTACTAGGTTTTGACCTAGGTTTTCTTTCCCTATGTTCCCTGCCCATAAATGGGGGAGTAGCTGCACTCATCTAACTTGCTTCCCCTCCTTATAGTGTCCCCTAGGCCATCTGCCTATGCGTGAGTCCAAAGTGGAAGAAGTGGATCGTTCCTGTGACTCTGATGAAGATTATGAAGCTACTGGTGGAGGACTTCTCTCATCCCACTGTACATTGGTGATTCACCCCCAGGACCAGAGTCCCACCTACTTACTCATCCGCACCAAGCAGGAGAAGGTGAAAAAGGCAGTCTTTTGGGAGAGGAAGAAACCTTTTGGTATCAGGGAACAAATGGGGCATAGAGACTGAACCTGTTTGTAGAACACAGGGACTGAATTGATCCGTACTGTTCTCATCCTTATGCCTAGAATACCTGGCTGTACCATCTGACTGTAGCTGCTGGTAGCCATAATGCCACAGTGGGAACATCTTATGAACAACTCATTGGAAAACTATTGGACGCAGAGGGAGACCCTAGTAAGTACTCTTTTTCCGTGGTAGCAAAGCATATGGAAGGGGAATTCCAATTCCCAGTTTTAATCCAGGCAAAAGTGAGGGAAGGGGATTTTTGATAGAACAGCGTGTGATATAGTGTCCTTTTCTTCTAGTTCCACAATCATATATCCAGAGAGGATACAGGCATTGTAGTGAAATTAGAAAGTCCATCAAAACATCTAAAACTTTAACATTGATTCAAATTAAAATAAAGAACTGGAGCTTTAATTTTTCCTGTTATTATGTATTAACATAGGCATTTGTACTTAATACTCTTTTCCTGCACACTTCCATATTCCTATATGTGAACCTTGCTTACTGCTGAATAATGACTTGCACTAACAGAGGACCCCACTGCAGGCAGCTGTCCTAGCAGTTTTTGTTTCTTTTTTGAATACACAGCTGAGCAGTTTCTCACCAGAATACAACTGATGAGAAGCTTTAACATAGCAGGACTGAAAGGTGGCAATACTTCTTTCTGCTGATGGCTAATGCTCCTGGTGACTCCTTGTTCATGCAGGCTTTACTGAAATCAGTCAAGTGGCAGGCTTAGTGCACTGCTGTTTACTCAGGTGTTCTGACATTTCTGCAAAGCTTCTTTTAACACAGATGCTGTTATCTTTATTCTGTTTCTGACACTGCATGTTTTTGCTCATCTGCTGCCTCAGATTCTCCTCTATGGAAACATCCTATGTTGTGCTACAGTAAAGATGGGTTGCACACATCCCTCACCACTCTGCCATCAGAGGCTCTACAGACTGAAGCTCTGAAACTTTTTAAGGTATTTAAAGGGACGTTGCCTGGTTTTCAGTTACTTTGCTATTTTGTTGAAACTTGGTCATGTTGTTCCTCACAATATTTACTGTCACCATTGGTTGCTTTAGAAAGGCCTGATGGGTCACTTAGTCACAATAGGAAAGTCAGATATTAGGTGTCATTCATTCTCTGCAAGTTTAACTTGTCCTTGTAGGGAATCTGGGTTTAGGAGCAATGTCCCCCACAGGCTTTACACTCCAAAGTTAGCCTTATCTTCCTTTTTCTTCTCCAACAGTTGAATTGAAGGAAACTGAAATAATTTACTGGCTAAGTCAGTTGTGTCAGTCAATGGTGAAGCCAGTAGAGGTTTAATTCTTGCATTCTGGAAGTATAATATCAGCAATTTTAGCAAAGTATAGCCTAGGCATGGAAGGCAGGAAGCACATTTTCCCCTATATTCTTTTGCTAATGTTTTGATCGCAGGAAATTTTGATCACCTGAGTGAATTTTCTCATTGCCACAACTAAAAGGGGAGAGACAGGAATTAAGTATTTACTCCTCTCCCTCCTTTCAGGGTTATTTAGAAGAACTGATTAATTGTCTGGGGACACATCTGGGGAACCTACCCTGGAAAGTACCAGAGAAGTGTTGCTGTATTCCTGGCATTGACTAACTTCCACTCTTTTCCAGTCCTGCCAGCTCTTCATCAATGTCCCTGTGGAGGCAGCCTCTATAGATTACCACGTGTCACTTGCCCAGACAGCACTGCAGGTCTGCTTGACACACACTGAATTGCAAAATGAAATTTACTGTCAGCTTGTTAAACAGACCAGCTGCCGACAGCCTCAGAACCACTCAGTCATTCAGGTCAGTTCCTCTTTTGTCACTTCCACCCTGCAAATGCCTTGTATTTAATTCCATGTTTTTAATAATTATCAATGGGATTGGCGCTCGTAAAATTGTGCAAATGCTAAAGGTGTGCTGGAGGGAAGAAAATCATGGCACTGATGTGCAAATAAAAACTTTGAGAATGTAACTACTTGCAAACTAAACTTTAGTTTGAATTTAATCGTTTACCAGTTGCAAACAGCCTATTCAGAATAAAAATTCATTGCTCATAATGGCCGCTAATTTTGTTTTCCATTTTAATGAATCGACAGCATGCAAATCATTAGTGTTACTATTAAGCATGAAATCTGGTTTTTGTACTCTAGATATTGGGTAAATCAAACAAATAAGTTACATCATTAATGTAGATGCTTGATTATGATATTCCCATCCCAAATGAGAAAACAAAACATGGTTGAAGAGTAATAGGTCTACTTTGAAACAAAGTTCCCCAGAGTAATCTTTAAGATTTGCAGTTGAAAATCAGAAAGGAGTATTAATTTAAGTCTTAATTGTTCACTCAGCTCTGGCTGTGTTAGTCAATATTTTCAAAAGTGGCCAATCATTTAGAACACCTCTTTTTTGAGTCCAGATTGAGATACTGAAGAGCAGCCTGTCCTCTGACCATCATGTGCCTTTGAAGCATCTTGAACTACGTGTCTAAAAATGGTTGCTCCCCAAAGCACTGGTCATCATCCAACATTTTAGTTGCAGTATTCTATGAAAGGCAACAGGCAAGAAGTACAGAAAAGTGATGTCCAGTTTTATGTTCACAGTGCTGGCAACTCCTGGCTTTGTGTGCTCCTCTGTTCCTGCCTCAGCATCACTTTCTCTGGTACATCAAACAGCACTTGCAGCGACATGCAGACCCCAGGTAAAGAATGCAAATGCATTTTCTTCTGCTAAGCTGATGGCCTTTTGCATCCACTGCTGATAAAGAAGCAATCTTTTAACTCACACCTGCAAAAATAAGTTGAGAGAGGAGACAGAAGGTTCCCAGTGGCATTAAGCTGTCCCCTTTTAGTAATTCACACTAATTTGTTACTTATATTGAGCTAGTTCACACAGCTGAGTGACCTAAACTAGCAAAAGAACTTTTTGCAGATATAACTGGAGCTATATAGCAAGGGTTTTTTGCTGATACAGCTATTTTCTTTTATAGACAGACAAAAGTCATTATTTAGAATGAATTATTAGAATTTTAGGTGATTATATTCTGCTGTCAGGTTAGCAAACATACTGACAGAACAAAAGTGAGGCAGGGAACAACTAAGGAAACCATAAAAAGTTAGGAAAAACTAATAAATGTGAAATATGTACTAATACTGCTTTCTGTTACGTCTTTAGTGTGTAACAATTTCCCCTGTAGGAAGATAGTGTAAGATCTACTGTAACAACATACATGTTCATGCTGTGCTCTTTGTACCCATGGTGATCTGGTCTTCAGCATATCTCACTGTGCCCTTGACAGGGAGGTCACAGCTAGAGATGTCTGGTTGTCTGTTGCAAGAATAAACTGTTGCTAAGACATGGGCAAACCAGTGGTTTACATTAAAAACAAATATTCATATTCAAGTCTCCCTAGGAACTCAAGCTAAAAGTATTCTGTTTGTACAAGAGAAAACTGAGTACTCCTTCATTTGAGGGTTTGTGTTTTTTTTAATTATATTCTTAGATGATGCCTCACTTTTGCTATTTATTCTCAGATGCAAAAATAGAGATCTTAGGCACTCCTTGGTGTGCAGTCTTTCCATTGGCTAAAGCAACATATTAGGAATCTTCTGGCTCGTACTAGGAAGCATCTCTCCAAACTTGTGCACTGCCCACTCCCAAACTGGCCCACTAAGTTCAGTAGTGGAGCTGCTCTACTGCTAGGGATATTGAATTTCATCAGGACGTGCTGGGCTTTGTGAAATGCATTAGTTTCAAGCATTACTATGCTGATGGTATGCCAAGTTCTTCATCCAAGTGTCTTTCTCAACAAATAAACTGAAACAAAGAGCAGAAATATATATTTACAATCCAGCTACGAAACAGTTATTAGGGCTAGAAACAAACACACAGAAATTACAGCTGTGCTTGCATTAATTGGGTTCAGAGCAGTTGCTAAATGAGACTTCACTTAGCTCCTTCTGCCTAGGTTTAGGTATACTTATGTCTGTATAGATGGAGCAGGTATTTTCTGACCAGTTAAACAGATAGGCTTTCCCTATTTTGTACAGAAAACTAAGACACTAAAATGTTTATTCAGCATAAAGCCTATGGTCTAGTTTACACTAGATCTTCATTTTAGGTATTGTTTCTCCTAAAAGGTGACCTTAGTGTATATAATCCATTCTCTAAGAGAGGAGGAAAAGTGGGGCACAGCTCAGTGTATGAGGACACAGGGCTTAGGAGCATTTGGAAGCCAGGCAAGGCAGCTTCTCACTGGAGTGAGATTCTCTGTTTGAAAGTTGTTCAAATGTATTACTTGGAGAGGTGAGCAATGTGTTGCTAGGGTGATAAAGTCAGGGCTTCTGACTCCCATATTGCTTGCAGGCATTTAACTGGAGATTTACTCAGGTACTGAGGGTCTGAAGGCATATTGAGTGGAGTTAGTTTCCCCTGCAAAGGGATAGCACAGTGAGAAATCTATGTAAGTCCTTCCATTTCAGAACTTATTCTGTATACATATTCTTAACACTTTTTTGCAAAAGGTGTAACAGACTGTTTCTGCTTGGCCTTAGAGACACTTACATCCTTTTGGTGCTGTTCAATGAAGCACTCCCTTTTCTAAGCAGTGAACTGATCCTGTTAGTAACTGTCCCTGTTCTGCATTGAACTGTCAACAAATTTGAGCCTGCTTTTAAACTCTGTCAAGTCTCTTGATTGGCAGGTAGTGTTAGTACAATTTTTTATAATTTATATAACCATGTAAATTGATAAAAATAACTTATAAAATCCTGCGAGACTAATGTGGTACAAATTATTGTTAATACTTAGCAGATTTTGACATTATAGTAACTAAATTCCACTGGCATGACAATGAGTTTAGGGGTGAACTGCTCTTTTTTTAATGGATACTGTGATGGCAACAGGATACAGAGGAGTGCATTCCCATACTATGTCCAGTCCACCTAGGAGCAGGGAATGCTCTTAGACTTTCCAGAGAGTGCATTGTCTACCTTAATTTTACAGATCCTTGGAGCTCAGATTTGTATTGTAGCTTTTCACTTGACCTGTTAGTCTGTTGACATGAACTAGGATATCTGTGCAGAGATGCATCGTTGCTTGAGCAAAAGCCTGAGGGGGGGATGCTGTCATCATGGCACAGGAAATGGAGAGGACATGGCATTTAGAGCATGTTGGAGGCTTGTCTCCCTTTCTCTGCCTAGGAGTGAAATAGGCAAGTATGCCATCTACTGCCAGAGATCAGTAGAACGCACTCTGCAGAGCGGCGAGCGGGAAGCCAAGCCCTCCCGGATGGAGATTGTGTCCATCCTGCTAAGAAATCCCTACCACCACTCACTCCCCTTCAGCATCCCAGTGCACTTCATGAACGGAACCTACCAGGTGAGCCACTGCAGGTGCCCTTCTTCCAGGCACTAGAGGACTGTGATAACCTGTCTCCTTCGTGTGGGTGGGTGGCACCATGGTGTTTATAGATATATCCTGTATTAGACACCGTTTCTCATCCTTTAGGCCATTTTAGCCATTTTCCCTGATAAATCGAAAGGAATCCAGCCCCAGCTACAAAAAAACTTAGGAGGAAAAGGTAACTGGGGAAAAAGGAGAGATGTTTTAAGTGTCTCAGTATGAGAAAGAATGCAGTATGAAGGAAAACAACACAAAAGTGCAGTTACTGGAGCTGGCAGTCAATGATGAGATATCAGTCTATAGGAAACCAAGCTCCATTAGTTCTGATACCCATCAATGTCATATTTCTTGAAAGTTACCCTCAATTAGCTCCTCTTTCATTGCAGGTTGTAGGTTTTGATGGTTCCTCAACAGTTGATGAATTCATCCAGCAACTGAACCAGGAGACAGGAATGAGAAAACCATCTCGCACAGGATTTTCACTGTTCACAGATGATCCTTCTGGCAGGAATTTGGAACACTGTCTGCAGGGCAACATGAAGGTATTTTCCCTCTGCAACATTTAGCATACATCTTTGAAGAGCTGCTAAATAACTAATGATTTTTTCTTACTGCAGCAAGATGAAATACACTTGGGTATTATCTGTCTAGATTAATACTCAGGGATGAGATATTGATTACTGCATGTGGCTCTCAACAACCCCAGGCAACACTACAAGCTTGGAAAAGAATGGCTGTAAAGCTGCCCAGAGGGAAAGGACCTGGGGGGGTTGGTTGACAGCCAGCTCAATATGAGCCAGCCATGTGCCCAGGTGGCCAAAAAGGCCAACAGCATCCGGGCTTGCATCAGGAATAGTGTGGCCAGCAGGACCAGGGAAATGATTGTCCCCCTGTGCCTGGCACTGCTGAGGCCTTTCCTCAAACACTGTGTTCAGTGTTGGGCCTTTAAATACAAGAAAGACACTGAGGTGCTGCAGTGTGTCCAGAGAAGGGCAACAAAGCTGGTGAAGGGTCTAGAGCACAAGTCTTTCAAGTGTCTGAAGGGAGTGGGGTTGTTTAGTCTGGAGAAAAGGCAGCTGAGGGGAAACCTCACCATTCTCTGCAACTACACAAAAAGAAGTTGTAGAAAGGCAGCTGTTAGTCTCTTCTCCCTCATAACAAGTAATAGAACAAGAGGAGGAGCTGATGTTCCACTAGGGAAGGTTAGGTTAAGGAAAACTTATTTCACTGGAAGGATTATCAGGCACAGTAGCAGGCTGCCCAGGGATGTGCTTGAGTCACCATCTGTGGAGGTATCTGAAAGACACGTATTTATGGTGCTTAGGGACATAGTTTAGTGGTGGACTTGACAGTGTTAGATTTATGGTTGGACTTGGTGATATTAAAGGTCTTTTCTGACCTAAGTGATTCTATGATTCTATAATGAGCTCAGTCTAATCTGAAATGCTAGTTGATACAGCACCTTCTCTCTTAATAGGTGATAGGTTAGTCCATTTTTGAAATCTTCAACTCAGATTTTAGCACATATTGAAGTTTAATTTGTCTTGACTATAAAAACATGACAGGGCTAGCTAGCATGATGAGATATCACAACTAACATAAAATCTGACACTTGTGTTGAGACAAATTTATGTTAGGCTGTGAGTCTCTTGGCATGTCTGTATAAAGCTCATCTGTTGGCTTATGAAGTATCTCCTTGCTATCTTCAGATAATTTGGGCTTGCATTGTTGATGAGCGTACATAAGGGAGAGAGCTCCACTGAGTATGCTCTCACTTTAAAAGAGAGAGGAGTGCCCCAGATCAAGGCAAAAGGATAAAACATAAACATCTTTGTCTTCCGTATAGATATTTTTACCCATGTTGCAGCTGGATAAGCATTACGTGAGCAGGCTTGTAGCCATGAATGAAACACATCAGATTTTGGTACAAATCTGGGAAAATAATTTGTTGTACAGTTTTGATGGAGAAATAGCAGTAGTGGCAACTCTGAAAAGGCCCTGATACCTGTAAGGAACACAAGTATTCAGTTCTACACAGCATATAGTTTCATACTGGGCAACAGTGGAAGAAGGTGCAAATAACTTTAAACTAGATGGTCTGAAGAGCAACCTACCACAGACAGTGCCAAATTATATGCTTTGCTTTCATGGCTTGATATAGATCAGATAATCAGGAGGTTTGCTGGTAATTGAACCACCATTAGGAGAGATATTAGAGTGAATGAAGGAGCCTGAGACAATCAAAGGCATCACTTTTACTGGCTATTAACTGATTATTTACCTGCCAAGACAACCTCAATAGTTCTTAGGAGAGAATTAGGATATCTGATTATGTATTTCATGTGGCTTCTTATGTTCACATTCTTTTTATTGAGATGCTATCGAGAAGTAGGAACCTTTATTAGACCACTTGTAAAAGGACTGGAATAACCAAGGGAAGTTGAATAGAACAAGAGATATTAACCATGCTATTACTGAAAGTATGTCTGAGTTGCAAAGTTGGAATCTAGGACCAGATGTTCCCAAAATGTGGATATTCCCATCCAAAGGTTTGGTTTAGCATTCCATGTAGAAAATTCCTGTTCAGAGGATAGATTAGTGCTTTAGTTTGGGTCAGAAGGGCACTTTTCAAACAAACTTACCAATCATTCCTCTTAACCGTGCTTTGATTCACATTAAGGAGCAACCTTACAGAGCATTAAGTGGATTCTTCTTTATGTGAAACTTGAACTGGAAGATATGATCCAGCATAGTAGTGGGCTTCAGACCATTTATCAGTCTAAAGCTGGTCCAAAGAAAAACCCTTTGAAACTTGTACAGTGTAGAGTTGTGGGAATGGGTGTTTCACTGTGCAGATCTACTCCTCCTGGGCTTTGCTACATGCTAACACAGACATTGCCAGAGAACCAGACCACAATTCTTAACACAAATACCCTTGCAGATTAGAGCTGGAGTTTTCAGTTGAAATGCTTTAATTGTTACAAACTGTGCAATGGAAACATTTATTGTTTTGCCACTTTGGGCTGTATTTATGCTGATTCAGTCTGGTTTTTTATCTTCTCTTTCACAATGCTTTTTTCACTTACTATCCCCTCCAGCCTTGACTATGTGTTTCATCTCAGTTTGTCTCTCCTTTCCCCATGGTATGTTTTAAAGATCTGTGATGTCATTTCTAAATGGGAACAAGCCTTAAAAGAATTGCATCCCGGGAAGTATGAAGGAGGCACAAGAATTGTGAAGTTGACCTATAAGAACAGGTACCATGGTTCATTTGTTGGCCTTATACTGCTGTTAATTAAACATTTCTAGACTGGATATATCTCTGTACATTTTCAGTAATTTATAGGACAGTTGGTGCAAAAACTATTTTAAGTAAGATGTGTTCAAATCACACATGAGATGTGATGACTTCTATATGTGGTGCATGTATAAGAGGCTATATGGCCTAGAGGTAAAACCCAAAACATTTTGCAATAGCCAGATAGACTTACAATGGGTTAAGAACCAGATGTAGCACAGTAAGACATACTTTGCACAATTTCATTAGCCTAGGTCCTAAAACATAATTAAATGATGCATATTAGGTGAGAGGAAGAGAAACCTGGGGGGGAAATCACAGTGAAAACAAATATGCTGAAACTTGCAATTAACTGAAGAATCACAAAGATGAAAAAGATACAAGAACAATGTTCTAAATGGCATGAGCTTGTAAAGGAGACATGTAGCAGCAGTGCCCAGGCTTCATAAAGAAGGAAACGTTGAAGTTAGATGACAGTAGATAGCAGACAATGAAAGAATGAGACAAAGCTCTAAAACAAAAACTGGAACAAGTTAATAATTCATAATACAGAGAGGAATTCTAAATGACAGTGAATGGAGAGCTGTGTATGAGAACAAGGAATAGATTACTGCAGGTGAATTCTGTTTGCAGGCAAAACAGAGGCCATCCCAAAGAGAAAAAGAAAAAGTTCTGTATTGGGTATATGAAGATTTTCTTGAATGTAATGGTGGAAACAAATTTCTGTCAACTTCGTTAGTTAGTAGAGCAGAGGTGGAAGCAGAAGTTACTACTTTTGACCCAGAATGCAGTATTTATTTCAGGAGTGCAACTTTGCAGAATTATTCTGTTGGACTGGAATGTTCCTAGACTAGACAGCAAGGATGTTCTGATAAGGGCTTTCCAAGGTTGGGGTGTTCTAACACCAAGGACTCTGATAAGATGTGTGTAAGGTCACTATGGTCCTAATGGTGGTGTTAATCTTAGATTGACAAAGCCCTACCCCCCCCCCCCCCCCNAGGCTGGGCTGCTTCTGCAGATGTGCCTTTGCAACTGCCCAGCTCCACCTCCCAAGGTCCTCCCAACTGATTCACTGAAATTAATGTCTTGGTATTGTGGAATATATAGTCATAGATGCAGACATAAATTAATATTTTAACTAGATGGTGTGGGCTGTAAATAAGCATGCATAAGGAATGGTTCTGTGAAGCATTCCCTAAGATAGGGTCCTCAACCCCCATTAGTCATCCAAGCATGAGGGTAAGAAAAAATAGTAGGAAACTGATTTACAAGAATGCTTCTTCATTTTTTTTTTTTTTAATCCTGCTAATTCAATCTTTTATTACCTGCTAAAACAAACTGAAGACATTTTAAATAACAGTATCAGTGTAAGTGGTCAAAACAAAGCTGGCAAAAATCAGAAATCTACAAGGTTGTTGCGCAGAAGTTTATACATGTCGGGGAGAGGCAGTTCTGTATTCTGTGATAAGCAGAGGCCATATCTTAAATATTGCCTATCTGTGCCTGGTTAGGACACACAGAAACTGATTAGCATGTGTTTTATAAAGCTTTGCTGTCTTTAAGTGGTGTTGTGCTCAAAATTCAAATGCCTTTCAAAGCTAGAGAGCATCTTTTAAGCCCTCCTTACCTAAATCTTGTTCATAAGGGAAACACCTCTGCTTCCAAATCTCTGCTCAGTAACCCCACAGTACACAAAGTTTATTTTGGAGATAGACCAAAAAAAACCAACTCCCACTTCTATTTTTACTCTATCTTGATTAAAGTTCCCCCCTTTAATTCCAGTTCACAGTATCTCTTTACCTTCATTATCTTCTCTGCTTTTTAGGCTCTATTTCCGGAGCCAGGCCAAAGGCGAGACAGACCGGGAGCGGTTGCTATTGGCCTTCCAAGTCAGCAGTGAAATCTCCAATGGAAGGTTTCCTGTTAGTAAGGAATTAGCTCTGGAAATGGCAGCTCTGATGGCTCAGGTGAGTGTGGCTATAGGTAGAAATAGTCCCTCTTGTCCTCCAGACACTTCATCTGTACACTGAATATTTTTGTCTAAGCAGCTGCCTTTTGCATCAAAAGGGGTTGTTCTTATCAGGCGCACAGGCTGAGATGCACCCTGCCAGACACATTATACCAGTGTACTTATGTTTTTTGCTGTAGGGAAATTTTCTGTAGGAGTGCCTCTCCTTTCCTTCTGAAGAAAAATATTGGAAAAAAAAAAGTGAGGCTGGACTACCCCCAGAAAAGTTCCAAGTAGTGCCTTAGTAGAGATATGGAACTAATATCACTACTGGAATTGCACTTAACAGTAAAAGCTGTCCCTGTTGCACTACCAGTGGCCTCTTAACTCAGGAAGAGCATCTTGTAGGATCTACTGTTAGACCTCCAGGCTTGTACTTAGCATTTTACCACATAAAACACACTGTATGGGTTGTGGGCATGATAATAGTTTCTTACTGAGCTGAAACTGGTTGTTCTGTTTGTTGAAGCAATGCAAACTGAGATGAAGAAGCCAGGAATGTTCAAACTATTTACAGATAAGCTGTTGTTTTAACTGGTCAATAGAAAATAACCCCCCAAAGCTTGGCAGTTACACAGAAGTGTCTCCCTACACCAAGTAGCTGGCCAAGACCTTGTTTCACTTTCCTAGATGAGTAAAGTGTTCCTTAGGCAGTCATGTCCTCAGTAGTTGCTCTGTTGTACACTTCTGCTATGGTAAATGCTGTAGACAAAGTTCTCCAGCTTAATGGTGTCTTTTTGCATGACTAATAAACACAGTAGTTATCAGTATGGGAATTCATGGAATGTTCTGCACTTAAAACCTCTGTAGTTCTTTTGAACTATAAGCTACAATGTTGTCTTAGGTGGAATTTGGGGATTTGGATCGACCCGGATATTCAAGTCCTACTGGAACATCACAATCGAAAATGCAACATCTTCTTCACCAGGTCTTAGATAAATTCTACCCCAAAACCTATAAGCAAAACATTAATCCTGAACAGCTCAGGTAACTTGTTTGCTTTTCTGTATGTTGCACTGAAAAAAAATTTTACTTGCAAAAAAGTAAAATTCCGTCTTTATATTTAAGAAGTTTCAAGGTGTCCCGTCAAGTTTATTTGATACAGAAACTTAAACAGAACACAAGTGTCAGAGAAAAAGAAAACAAGTAAACTAATACAAAAAGAGCCAAATAACCAACTACTTTTCCCCTGGACAAGAAGTTTAAGCCTTTTTCTTCCAAATTAGACAGCTAACTTCCAACAAATTCTAACCTAAGCCTAAGATGAATTCCATTTCTGAATTTTTGTTTTACCCTTCTCCCAAGTGTCAATTGAAACCAGTTGCCTGACGTTTGCAATGAGCCACAAAGCCAGCACAAATGGGCTGCTTCAGGCCATGCACTAATTCTGGTAGGATGTATTTTGGCAGTTCTGACTTGGAAATTGTCACACACACAATTCAGAGGTCCCAAGTACAGAATTCAGATGCTGCCATGGATCTTGGCTCTGACTGTCTTAATGGAACAGAATGTTCATCTTCCAGATCCAAAACTGCTTAGGGATGCAGTAATGGAACTAACACAAAAACTCCTTTTGGAAGCAAATTCCATCTGCATGTAGCAAGATAGCTGTCCAACCATCCCCAGTGAACCAAGTCAAGCCAAAATATGTATTGCCACTCCACGCAGGGCATACTACAGACAAAGTAAGATGAAATTGAGAGTATAACTGAATGTGAAGACACCCTGGGCAGGATTTTACAGTAACAGCTGCCTGAGTGTTTGTAGTTAGTTTAAAATACACATCAGTGAACCTGTATGAGACTGCCATTCCTGGGCATTACAGTATAGCTAATAATAAAATAATTGAGGAAATGGAGAAAATGCTAAAATAAACTCAGGTAGTACAGCCCTCATGACTAACAGTGCTAACAGCCCTGTCCATAGTGCTCTGTAGAACAGCCTTTTTTGGAATGAGAAGTACATGTATGAGATGTTACAATTTTACTCACCTTTCTTTGGAAGAGATTAGTAAATAATGTTGTCTTGTGTCTCGGATTCTGAAAGGCAACTGGCTGACAGGCTGGCAACAAAGTGGATGGTGCTGCAGGGATGCTCTCCACCAGAATGCATTCGAATTTATTTGACAGTGGCCCGGAAATGGCCTCTCTTTGGAACCAAAATATTTGCTGCTAAGGTAACTGGAGAAGACTTTTAGTTCCTGAGTCTGAGCAGACATATGCCTTTGATCTCTGCTAATACGGGTTGAAAATGCTTCTGCTTCAGTGAGGGGAAAAACTGACCAATCCTGTGTTTTGAATGAACAGCTGTTTGGTACCGTAGGTTTAGAAAGAAAGAAGAGAAACATACTGTAAACACTAGAGGCTGCTAGCGTTCAGTAAATAAATACTGACAGTTCCCTGCCTCAGGTGATTGTAATACAGGGTAGGAACTCTCCTCACAACCTTGCCAAAGCTTTCTCAGGCAGGAATTTCCCTGGCTGTCAAGACTGCAATTATAGTTAAAAAAATACTCTTTACATACTACTGGGAGGGTGGAAGGGAAGAGTCCCCCACAGACCACACCTGGCAGCTGATGGTAGCTAAAAGGAGAAGGGGTGTTTGAATCCAGTTCTCTGCTTGACAGAGAGCTGGCTGCTTTCCTTGCCACAGGACCAGGCAAGCACTGCTAAGGTCCTGTTGCAGAAACAGAAGAATTAAAGCATATACTGGGTAAGCTGCCACCCACAGACATCAATAAGAGAGACAGGAATAGCTGGAGTGCTTCTTCCAGTAGCTTGTACCATCCCTCAGCCCATCCCAGGCTGGAGTTCTGTACCTATTGCCCATGTCCAAACTAGTAATGCCTTACCACATAGTGGTTGCATGAGAAATCTTTTGGCACTAACCAACTTCCCCAACCCAGCAGAAACTTGTATTGAAAATGATATTCCAGATATTGAGATTTAAGTCCTCTTAAAAATCAAACTAGTAACAAAAACATCGTACCAGTAAGCCTGTAGGATTCTCTCTCATCTTTATTTTGTTGTTAAAACCCAGGATTTATGACAAACATCTTTGTGTAGTGGTCAAGAAATGTCTAAATGAATAATTTTGGTTTTCTCTAGCCTACTTTGCCTTCATCATTAGAAGATGGTCCAGTCTGGATAGCTGTGAATGAAGATGGTATCAGCATACTGGAATATAACACTATGGTATGGTGAGGAACACTGTTTAAGAAAAGTAACTTACCTCCCACAGAAAGACATTTCCCCAAGTCCACTTATAGTCACTTAAAGTTTTTCTTTAACTTCAAATGGATCCAGAAGTTAATTTTTAGAAGTCAGAGGTGAGGGAAGTTAGTGCTATATTTCAACGCTACATAAACAAAGTAACATTACAGCTACAGGGCAAGGTAAGGTTTCATCAAACATCTAACTGCCTCTTGGATGGGCAGCAAACATCCTCATACATCTTGCAAAATCTCGGTGGTACGTGCTTTACTACCACCCTCTGAGATACAAAAATGTTTGGACTATTGCTCTGAAGCAGTGAGGCATAGAGCAAGCTAGGAGAAGACTAGGAATGTAATCTTCCTTTGAGACTTCTCTGTCAGCTATTACCTATAGAGCCAACACTTATACTGCCTATTACTGCTGGACATCTGGTGTTCTTGCAGTAAGCAGCAAATACATTAGTTTAAGGTGGCCATTTTTTCTTTTACAGAACTATGACTCTTTCAAACTCTCTGTTGTCTGCAGCACTTGAAGGTCTCTTATCCGTATTCCTCTGTGCTGACCTTTGGAGGCTGTCGAGATGACTTCATGATTGTAGTCAGTCAAATGAAAGAGAGGAGTTCTGGAAAGAACAGCACTGAAAAACTCCTTTTCACAATGGCAATTCCAAAGGTAATTACAAAATGAACAGTGAGTTCCTTTCCACCTGGCAGCATCACAGATGGGCATCATGTACAATGGTGCTTGTGGCTGCCGTGCTAGTTATACACATTCTGTAAGTCCCTTGCAAGCTGGAACCTTTAAGCAAGAGACTTACTCTACCTAACTCTTAAAGACAAAACTTAATTTCAAAACCAAACAACCCCATGCGAGAAAGTAATTTGCAAAAGTTATGCAGTCAATAGGGCAAAGGGCACTCTTACTTCTCATTGACCTACAGTTAATCATTTTCCTTTTTTCCTAGATTGTTGAAGCAACCCTTCTTATTGCCAGCTATATTAACTACCGTTCAACACCTTCACTCCTTTCTTCTACACAGCCCTCCCAAAGTAAACCCTCTGCCAACAAGCTCTGGGAAACTGAAAGTCGGTGCTTTGTTCCTTCTGTGCCCCGAAGCACGAAGGGGCCCACCCTGCTCTGAGGGCTCATTCCCAATGACTTTGGGGATTTTGGAGGGTTTTGTTTGTTTCTGGTTTGTTAGGGGTTTTTTCGTTTTTGTTTTGGTTATTTTCACTGCTCTGCACTGAATTGCAAACTGCTATGATTTTTATGGTTACACACCTTACTTTAATGCACACCCTGGTTCTTTTTCTGTAACAATAGACAAAGCTCCTTAGTGTGAATAGAGGCAGTGTCCCTGCTCCTAAAAAAATCTGTGGAGGAGTTTCCTTTCCATGCCACGCTCCATCCAGAACACCATGCCTCAGGTCATTTGCTGCACAGTGCTCTGGTCACATTGGAGCTGCTCTCTTTCCTTGCACTCCCTAACCTTACTGCTTTGCTTACAAGCACGTGGGTTTTATTTGATCCCTCCCATTTTGGCTTCACACCTGCCTTCACACCTGCACACCTTGTGTCTGGAATCTCAGTCCAGAGATTTAGAACTCCTAGTTGACCTCTTTTCCTCATCGTAGCCCCCTTCGGTTATTATTATTTTCCATCCCTGTTTGCATCCATCCCTAACTTGCTTGCTTTCTACCTGAACTAGACTGCACCCTCTCTGAGGCAGATTTGAGTGGTACATGGGCTTGAATCTGACTGCAGTGGGCTGAGCACACAGTCTTATTAAAAGTAAAAACAGGTGGTAATGGATACTGTGGCATCTAGCAGGAACCCTGTACAAGGAAGCATCCTGTTGAATAGTGCCTGTATCAGGAGCTGCATACCACTGCATCTGAACACAGATAGACACGGAAAGGCTATTACCAGAGTGTAAAGATCAACATGATGTAGTGTAGTTTAGACATCACTTCATCTCTGTGCTCTGGTTGTGAATAGCCATCATATTAAAGTCTTTACCAGTGTTTAAATTCAGCCTTGCCTCTCCCAGAACAACTATTAAGAGAGTCTTTTTGCAGACACCATAATAGTTTTTATGCAACTGCTCAACACAACCAAGAGGACAATTTAATTTTCCCTAGAGCTGTAACGACTCCTCCCTTAAACTGAAGCCAAAATTGAAAGACAGAAACATCTCCAGGCATGAATGAAAAGCAGTAAGATAATTCAGAAGGAAGAGGATCTAAACTGGCAAGAATAATTCTGGTACAAGTTAAGGGTAATTTCAGATCTAAAATAAGAAATATAGAATAGAGTTCAGTGGTATTCAAGAATATTTTCAACTTTAAATGGTGGAGACCTGGTGTCTTTGCATGTTGAAGACTCTGAAAGACTGGGACTGCAACAGTGTCAGGCAATGTTCTGGTTCCTACAGGACTGACATATTTCAGAAGCTGATGCACTTCTACACCATAGATGAACACCATTAGATCTCTGCTACAGGGCTGCATGCTCCACCTTCAGACCAGCATTTTCAAAGGCTTAGTTAGTCACTGTTGTAGATGTTTCAGGATGTGTTTGAAACTGCACATGATCTCAAAGGAAGACAAGGCAAGCAAACATATTTTCTCTGTCTTTCAGCAACAGGAACAAATCTTCCCAAACCCCCAGTCCAGCTCTGCCATTCTGTCTTGACAGAAGCTGCTGGTTTCAAACTCCTGCTTCCTTCACACTACCATAGTGAGTTAGGAAATGTGTACTCAAGTATTGTTCTTCAGACCTCCCTAAAGAATGAGGTTTTTAAAAATCTGTTTCAAAGGGATTCAATATGATTGAGAAGGTTAGTGGATTTTAAATAAAATAAAACCAGCAATTCTTGAAAAAAAATTTCAACCTGGCTATTTGAATAAGAAAAAAGCTTCCTTAGCTAAAAAAGCTAAGGAAGAATAATGGCACCTTGAAAAGTATCACGTTCAACTTCATAATAATCAGACATTCATGGGCAACTGTTCCAAATTAAAAGTGTGAATCCAACCATTAGAAAGCTTTAGTTTGCTATTGCTGAATTCTGTTTTCAAATGAACAACCCAAACAGTGTTTTTCCTCCCTAGTACTCACCACCAATGTTGAAATATCCAACTAACACACACACAGTGGAGCTAATACTTCAGGAAGTTCTTGTTTCATACATATGGTGGGTGCAAAGCTCTGAGCTAATAGATAAGAGCATGGGGCAGACAAAATTTGTTTGAAGCAATCTCTTATAATTTATAATATTGTACTATCATTTTTGTAGCCTTTAAAAAAAAACACCAAACAAGAAACCCAAACCCACCCCATGATGGGCTGTGGAAACGATATGGCAGACACAAGCCAGGAAAATATTATATGAATAGAGACCTGATTTACACATACTGTAACATAATTATGAATTTAAGGACCATCCCTTAAAATTACAGAAAAGGGTGGAAGCTTTCTGAGCCAAAAACCATTTTGAGGAGATATTTAGTCTTTTTTTTCCTTAGTTACTTTCAAGAGACTCTGTATCCTGATTGAGTGGTCAGTAGTATGTATTTTTCCCCTCTCACACACCATCAGTGATCTTGTATCACTGTGAATACAGAGAGCATTATTCCTCCTCTCTCCATCATCTGTGCCTAACAACTGCTCCAGTGGCTGAAGGTGTGTTTGGCAGCCTGCTGCTTCTATCACACCAGTAACAAAGCTGCTTCAGAAAAAGCTGAGCTGGCATCAGTGCTGGGGATGCTGAGAAGCATAGAGGTCTCCAGTTCACAGTTCAGAGGCTGCACTTACCCTTACCAGTGCTACATTGATGGCCTTAAGGGACCTGGATCATGGCAAACAGGAAGGAGAGACACTGAGTACGCAGGAGCTGGCCTGAAGCTCATGATTTTCTGACATAACTGCACTTTAAGTTTAGAAGCATGGCACATAGAACTTTTTATTAGTATTTCTTATAAATATTCACCAGTACTTGAGTATTTCAGGGACCACCCCACTCTGATGGATGCACATATACCTCCTATTTATACCTTACCTGACTTCAACCAACCAACCCTGTGTAGATAGCTATTTTTTTGTATGATTCTTTGGTAGAGAAAACAATTCTTATTTTAATTGGTGATTTTGGCAATTACTATTGCCGCAGCATAGAATGAGATTACAAAGGCTTTTGTTTTCCTGAATGTTGTGTGTATGTAAAAAGATGGGAGATATTGTGAGATTTCTTTGTTCTTAATAAAATGCAGTTATCATGAATAAAACTGTATTATGCTCAGAATGAAAGAAATTATTTTAAAACCAAAATTGTCTTGTTATAAACAAAAAATGGACAAAAGTGTCTGATATCCAGTACCTACCTGGTGCAAAGCTGCCCTATTCTGATTCCGTGTTTCTCTCTGCTGATCCTTTGATGTGGATGACTGAAATACACTCCCATGGGCACAGGATGGCCACATACAGAATCACAGGATGCTCTGGGTTGGAAGGAACCTTAGAGATCATCCAGTTCCAACCCCCCTGCATGGGCAGGGACACCTCCCACCAGACCAGAGTGCTCCAAGCTCAGTCCAGCCTGGCCCTGAACGCTTGCAGGGAGGGGCAGCCACAACTTCTTTGGGAAACCTGTGCCAGTGTCTCACCACCCTCACTGTACAGAATTTCCTCCTAATATCTAAATCTACCCTCTTCCAGTTTGGAACTGGTAACCCTCATCCTGTCATTACATGCCCTTGTAAAAAATCCCTCCCCAGCCTTCCTGTAGGCCCCTTCAGGCACTGGAAGGCTGCTTTAAAGTCTACTGGGAGCCTTCTCCAGGCTGAACCACCCCAACCCTCTCAGCCTGTCCCCATAGCAGAGCTGCTCCAGCCCTCTGATCATCTTTGTGGCCCTCCTCTGGACTCGCTCCAACAGCTCCATGTTCTTGTGCTGGGAACTCCAAAACTGGATACAGTACTCCAGGTGGGGGTCTCATGAGGGCAGAGCAGATGGAGAGAATCACTTCCCTTGAGCTGCTGGCCAGGCTTCTTTCCATACAGCCTAAGGTATGGTTGGTTTTCTGGGCTGCAAGTACACATTGCCAGCTCATGCTGAGCTTCTCATCAACAAGCACCCCCAAGTCTTTCTCCTCAGGATTGTTCTCAGTCCATTCTCCACCCAGCCTGTATTTGTGCTTGGACCTGGCTCTTGGCCTTCTTGAACTTCAGATAATTATAGAATCATAGAATGTCAGGTTGGAAGGGACATCAAGGATCATCTGGTCCAGCCCTTCTAATATGATTGTTTATATAAGATGTCTCAGCACCCTGTCAAGCTGAGACTTAAAACTTTCCAAGCTGGAGGAACCCACCTCTTCCCCTGGGAGACCAATATCCAACTGTCCTCATAGTGAAAAACATACCTCATGTCCAATCGGAATCTTCCCAGGAGCAACTTGTGCCCATTGCCCCTTGTCCTGTCCACCTGACTCCTTGCAAACAGGGAGTCTCCATCTTCTTTGTAGCTGCCTTTTAGGTACTGGAACATTGTAGTAAGTTGTCCCCTAAGCCTTCTTTTCTCAAAGCTGAACAAACCCTGTCTTCTCAGCCTCTCCTATGGCAGGTGCTCCAGTCCTCTGATGATCCTCATGGCTCTTCTCTGGACCCTCTCCAGCCTGTCCAGATCCTTTCTGTACAGTGGGGACCAAAACAGGATGCAATACTCCAGCTGTGGTCTGACAAGTGCCAAGTAGAGTGGGATGATGACTATTTTGTCTCTGCTTTTTGTCTTGTTGATGCAACCCAGCATCCTGTTGGCTTTCTTTGCAGCTGCTGCAACACCATGAGGTTTGCACAGGCCCACTTCTCAAGCCTGCAGGGTCCCTCTGGATGGCCTCCCTCCCCTCCAGTGTGTCATTGGCAAACTTGCTGAGGGTGCACTCAAGCCCACTCTTTCAAATGATGGCTAAAACAATCTTCCAGACTTCCTCCTCTGACACGGCCTCTTGGTCAGTTCTTCAATTCATGTTCTCAGGACTTCATGGGATTTTTAGAGCACAGTCAATGTTCCCACACACTCTAAAGCTCAAACGCTCTGTCCACTCTGCTGAGACAGTATATTTTCTGATGTGTTCTCCCCACTGCCTGGCAAATCTTCCTGCTGCTATAGGGCTCCTCTTGAGCCCTTGACCACTTCTCCCCCCCGCATGAAGGAACAACCTGGATGAACTGAACTCCCCCATTCTCAGTCAAAGCACCTCGGCTGTAGCATTCACATGGTCATGCTTCCAGGGCCTGCCAGGGCTGTTAACAGCCAGCTTCTGATCCACCCTTCCCACTTCTGCCTGGACTTGCATCAGCGAGCAGCTTTACTTACTTCAGAGAGACCCATCAACTTGCATTAGAGCAGCACTTAAAAATCTGGCCAACCCCAACATTTAAAGTATTTATGAGAAATAAAACTATTTTAAAAAAAGAAAAATTTAGACAAGGTTACACCAAAGCCAGTAGCACATCCCCTAAAGTCTGCCTTGGCCAACCAAAATATTTCCTGTGACACGAACTAACCTGTGACTTCCAAACTTCATAGCACCACAGAAAAAACCCCACTTTATCTCTACCATATTGATGATTGTGTGTTGCCACAGGTTTTAATTCTAAATTATATAAATGACTGTAGTACAGCACAGTATGCAATGAAGCATGACCCCTCGGCTCCTGCCAATCGGCTGGTTTAGCTCTTGTTTTGATATTTCAATTGTCTCAGTTACATTACTAAGGAAAAAAAAAGAGAGAAAAAAACAGTTAAAAGTTACTGCAACTTTTAGCTCTTCAACAGAGAAGAATTTCACAACCTTAAGTTACTCCCAAGAGCACAGCTCAATAAAAATTTATTCATAGTCATTACCATAATTTTCAACAACACATTTTCCTCCTATTCCCAGAGGAATTGGTGTAGCCTTTTTAATGAAGCATCTTTTCCATGTCCTGTGTCATCATGCCCCTTCCCCATTCAGAAATGGGTCCACATTTTCTGTTTTCCTTTTGCTACTTAAGTACCAACATGAGCCCTTCTTGTTACCTTTGATATCCTTCAGTGGGCTTTGTCTTTCCTAACCACAGTGTTGCCATATTCCTCCCACGTCACCTGTCCCTGCTTCCAGCTTCTGTGCATTTCCTTTTTGTGTGTGAGTTTTGCCAGGAGCAATTTATTCATCCACACAGGCATCCTGGCATTTTTCCTTGACTTCTTGCTCATTGGGATGGACTGTTCTTGAGCTTGGAGGAGGTGATCTTTGAATATAAACCAGCTTTCTTGGATCCCTCTTCCCTCTAGGGTTCCATCCCATGGGACTCTTTCGAGCAGATCCCTGAAGAATCCAAAGTCTGCTCTTCTAAGTTTACTTCATTAAACGTCATTAAATGCAACAGTGTATTTTAATTTGTTACTTTCTTTCTGAAATTCTCCTGTGGATTAGAAAGTTACCACCCCACCCTCAGTTTTGGTATTTAGAGTGGTATATTATTTAAATAAATAATTTTTTAAAAAGTCAAATTGAAATAAAGAAAATGCACATTTTTGGCAGTCTGTCCAAGGTTACATTTTTAGTTTATCAGAATTTTCAGATCCAAAAAAGAGTAAACGTTTGATGCATATTTTTGTCTTCCTTTGCTCTATTTCCCCATTATTCTTCTCTGGAGAGGTGCTCTGGGCCGGTGTGGTGCCGGTTTTGGAAGAGCTGACAGTGATGGGGGGCAGGGATGACCTCCCTCAGAAGCTGCTGAAAGCTCTCTCGGCTCCAAAATGTCCGTCCCCGCCTCAGGCCATCAGGGACAATGGATGTGCCTCTGGAAAACCCGGTGATAAAGAGCTCAGAGCAGAGGAGATGGGGAGGAGAGCAGTGCTGGAGCAGAGAGATGATGAAGGTCGGTGAGGAAGGAGAGGGAAGAGGTGCCCTGAACAGAAGTGCCACTACATCCGGCGGTGAGACGACTTCCCTGTTCCCCTGTAACCCATGGAGGATCCCATTGGAGCAGTTATGGAGCTGCAGCCGTGGAGGTGACCATTCCCCAAGCAGCCCGTGGCTCTGTGGGCCACCAGTGCTGGAGCAGTTTGCTCCTGTGGGACTGCACCTGGCAGGAGGGACTCAGGTTGGAGGGGTTTGTCAAGGACTCTGTCCTGTGGGAGGAACCCCAAATTGGAGCAGGGGAAGACAGTGAGAAATCCTTCTCCCTGAGGAGGAAGGAGCAGCAGAGAACATCCTGGGATGTCTGGGCTGTAACCCCACTCCCAGTTCCCTGTGCCACTGGGGGGAAGAGGCAGAGGTACTGGGAACAAAGTGAATTGGGCCCAGGAAGAAGGGAGGGGTGGGGAGAAGTATTGAAACTCTGGTCTGAGTTTTCTCTTTGCACAGTTTTGATTTTCCATGTTTCTCTCCGCAAGTCCTGCTGCCTTGGATTTTTTTATGATTTTGTGTCACTCGATTGTGAAGCTGTCTTCTGCTCCAGGATTTCTTGACAACTTTTGTACACTTCTATCAAGCAGTCCAGACGTGGCTTGGAGCTCTACAATTCAAGTCAAACAACAGAGAATGAGGCTCTGAACTGGCTTCAAAGGAGCTGGAAAGTGCTAACTTTCCACTGGTGCCATTTGTCAGGCAAAGAACGAAAACATGGAGATGGATGAGGTGGAGCTGACAATCAGAAGCAGATAGGTAGGAGGAATGCAACAAAAAGGTATTTAGATATCTTTCTCACATTAAGTTAATAGAGAGCAGATTTCCTTTTTACATGTTCATTAAGAAATAATTCAGAAAACTCCAGGTGTTTGATGTAAGCTGGTGATACGGAATGCAAAGCTATTCCATAAGCTGTACCTGCTCTGTGAAAAAAAATGCCAGTCCCCAATGCTGTCAGGTCAAAACATGCAGCACCATTCTGCAGCTTGCCTGAGTCACCAAAACAGAAGTTCTCCCCTTTCTCTGCTCTTGCTGCACAGGGACAGCATGGAAGAAAATCCACACCTTCCAACCCATCAGCCTCTCCATGAGGCTGTACCTCCTCTAGAGGCCTACCAAAGTGCAGATTTCTTTACATTAATCTACCATCCTAGATGACCTCCACTCTGAAAAATCTACCTTCAGGACAGGGAATTTAGACACCTGACCCTTGGCCTCTGATAGTACTGTCAACAAAAGGACAACAGAAGGTTAACTGAAAGCATCAATTAATTTCACACAAAGAGTGAACAATGGTCAAAGTATAATATTTTTCCACCACTGCTAACCTGGATGAGATTAAAACCAGCAAGGAGATGAAAGTTTCCCAGTCCCACAGTTCTTATGGTCCCATGACTTTTGAGCTCCTAGAACAGCATTACTGTCTAAAGTCCACCAAACGCCTCTCCTTGTAAGTGTTGTTTAAGGGAACAATAGGTCAGTTCAGCACAGAAGTGCTCCTGGGCCCAGTGATGCAGTAAATTGCATTTTTGAAGGCTGACATAACTTAAGAGGAACCCAGTAAAGAAGACACAATAAATTTACTAATTACTACACCTTCAAAACTAAGTAGCATACTAACTTACACATTCAAGTAAGAATTACTGACAGGTAATGAATTGCAAACTGACACAGCTCTTTCTGTGCCTCCCTTACTGGTAGAATCAAGTCTACCAATGCTCAGATATTTCCATGGAAATCAAGCTCTCCAAAGTTGCACTGGGGGAAACAAAAAGAAACTACACTAATGCCTTGCAGCCTCTTTGAAGCTGGAAGGAGCAGGTATAACTAAAACCAGGTCCCTGAGTGCAGCCAGAATTACATGTTCACTTCCAGCAAATCCTTTCCTTCCCCCCCTTGACTGTGTGTGAAATATTTCATTTATATTACTGTTAGTAGATGCCTTTACAATTGTGGAACTAAGTTAGCAGCAAGTATCAGTGGAATAGTCTATTTATACCTAGAGGTATTTAGCAGAAGACTGACTGTGTCCAGTCATAAACTGGATGTGGACTGCAAACTGACAGTCACCAACATCAGGTGAATTAAGGACAGAGAGGGCTGTAAGCCTCAGCAGTCTTATGATGTGAGGCACTTCTGCACTCCCTACCACCACTCAAGGACCAGGGCATTGCTGTGTGAGGTGTGTAAAGAAAGGCACACAGAATATCCATTCCCAACATGGCATTATGAACAGGTTAGGAAAATAAGAGAAAGGGGAGACAGGGTGACACTGAAGCAAACAAGTTATTATACATTAAGCAAATGGCTTACAGCTTGTACTGTGATCTTTGTCAAGGAGTGAGGCAGGGGGAGTCACTTGAATGCCAAGGAGGCTTTTATGAGCTTTTTTGGCACACAGAGCTGAGAGAAAAATCAACTTCAGCACAGTGCTGATGGTAACACAGAGCATGAGATGACACAGAGCTATATGAATCCTCAGAGTAGCCTACATGAGCCAAAGACTTCTACTTCATGCATGCCCTGGTTGGGTTACACAGCTTCCTATTCTTTGTATGAAGAGCAAATGAAAAAAAACACCCCTAGCACATAATTCAGTGAGAATTCTCATACCACCCATCCCACAATAATGTAAGACCCAACCTGAAGGCCCAGTAAGGGAGAGGCAACTGTAATCAGCTACCTGTAGTGGAATAAAGATACACTTGGACAACTGGAACACACACACAGAATGGAGATCTGGATTTCTCCACCATCCAGTCAAACTCACCTGAAAGAGTGGCACAACCTCAGATATTCCCTGAGGATCTCCAGGGTCCTGGAGGAGGATGCACAGGTAGTAGATAACTTTCTGCTGCAAGACAAAATCACCAGAGTTTGAAAATGCTATGAAAATGCCTGGATTTATCACAGGAAAAGGATCTGTTTAAACCCACTGGGCTGTAGGCAAATTACCACAGGCCACAGTCATGTCTACAAATTTACATCTATAGCTTTCCTCCCTTCACACACATTAAAGAAAAAAAAACTTCATTTTTTTCTAGTAACTTTCTAACCTGAAAAGAACCAAAAGGTGCTGGAAGGGTGAAGTCTGCTTTGCTACAGGAGCTTTGCAGAAAACCCCAGAACTTGAAAAAATCATCTCTTCTGTTGTCTTTATCCCTGCCTTGACTATGTACAGAGTTTGGCATCAGGATTTGTAAGAAAGTACAACACAAAGAACTAACACCACTAGCTCAGCATTAGTGGCATTATCTATGGGATGGATTTGCCTTTCTGAGGTGATTTGCTTGGCTTAAGTTCTCCTTTAAAGGTGAGAAAACAGATAGGAGAATAAAAAGAGAAATCTGAAACAGATGTCAGTGAACCTATGCTGTGTTTAATTGCTCTGGTAGGTCACACTCATGAAAACACACTGGATGGGAGCCCCCAGATACACAAGACAAAAGACTGCATATGATTACCATATGGATGGCTTCGTTGATAACCACATCCTTAACTCGACTCATCTCGATGAAGGTTGTGCTCTCTTTCCCTGAAGCATAGGATGAAGTCACCTGAATCCCGAGTGAGCCAATGACCAACAGTGATTCCTGGTCAATTTTCACAAAGTGCAGGTATATGATCAGGCCAATTAGTGTGATGAAGATAGCAGCAGAAAGCACCAGACTATTCTGTAACACAAGCCAAGGAAAAACAGAGCTCTGGTCTTAAAATTAACTGAACCCAGCTTTAGCCAAAGAATATTGCACAATAAATTACTATATTTAAGCTACAGTTATAAGGCAATTTTCCTTAAGTGCAATCCTCTTATTCACCTCTTATTATCATATGTGTAATGAGATTTAAAAAACACTGGCCTGATGGTTTTCTTCTTACATACTGCAAGTCTAAATTTGTTCAGTTTACAGGTTCTCTTCCTGCCTTTCACATCACTTCAGAGAGCATTTGTTTTCTTCCATGCTTTGCCTAAGGACAAGTATCTTTTGCATGCTGCACTCTTGGGACTGCTGTTACATAAAATAATATATAACTAATGAAAGTCAGTAATAAATCCTAGAGGTCTGCAAACCACAACCTACATATGGAATATTGGAACATTTTAGAGAGCTCCAGGCCAGACACCCATCAAAACCATAACTGACCCTTGCCAAAGCACCAGAACTGCAGGGGCGACCACTCAAGCTGGGCCTGCACCTGAGGTAAAGAAGACATGGGCACAGTCAAACAGAAAGGATACAGGACTTCCCTGAAATTTTGTTATCACAGAAAAAACCCAAAACGATAACAGTGGTAAATAACAGCCACTGAGATCCACATAAAGAGAAACTTCTAGATCTGGTTTCCTGGCAGAAAGGAAGGGCTGTAGTCACTTGCACATGAGCTGCATGAGCATGTGTAAAACCAAGGAGGAAGACAAGTGGTAACCTCTGTCTGGGCTTTTGTAACAAATAAAATTTAAACACAGATTCGCTTCATCTACAAGAACATGAACCATCTTTTTGGATCATAAACCTGTCAACTGAGTCATGTCACAATCTCTGTCTTCACTCCTTGGGAAAGATTACTGAATTAAGTGCAACAGTCATAGTGTTGGTCTTAATGACCACTTCTTTGGTCAGGCTATTGACTTTAATCTGGAGACAACAGATCTGGATCTAGAGGCTGGTCCTTTTCTGCAAGTGCGGGTCAAAAATAAGATCACTAAATAATACTTCGGGATTTTTCAGCAGCTTTGAAATTTGCACTGCCAAGGTCGTACTGGCCTCAGATGAAACGTGAAGCAAGATGATATTCACAGTGCAGTGCTCTCTGAGTCACTCAGCAAAATCCCTTTGGGGATTAGCAGTCACTCACCTTCTTCAATATATCCCTTATTCCAAATTCCTGCAGTTCATCTACCCAAGTAAACATCTGTTATTTGGATTCAGAAGAATGCATTAGGTATCACTCAACACCCATATTCAACACCCAACGCATCTATCCTATTCGGCAAGAGGCTGCAAACCAGCAGAGGCATCCTAGAACCCACCTCCAGGCCACAGCTTAGACTCTTAGACCCTGCTTAGCACAACTCTCTCCTTTTCGCCACATACTCTTCACGAACCATCGCCCCGGTGTTCCCGGAGTGTGGAGGAGGCCCAGGATACGCGGGGACCGCCTTCCCACCGGCTGTGGCCACCTTGTTTGGCCCACCTAACCCACGCCCTAGAGCAGGTCGGCACGGGCCGTGAGGCTCCCTCCGGAGCCGCCCACAGCCCCCGACTGCCCCCCGGTATTGCCGCGGGACACAGCCTGACGGGCGCGGCGACTGGAGCCGCCGAGAGGTGTGAGGGGCGNCCGCGGCTGCCGGGCGGGGTGAGGGCGGCCGAGCGGGAGGAGCCTTGGCGGAGGTGAGGCGGGGGGAGCTCCGGTCGGGCAGCAGGGGTGTCCCCGGGGCAAATGGCGTCTGACCAGCGGCACCCCGCGTGGGGGCCCCGCTCCGCCCCGAGGCGCTGCCACGGTGTTGTCTCGCTCGGTTAAACCGCGCCAGGCCTCTCACCTTAGTCCTGATCTGCTTCGGAGCTCCTGCCGTTGGCAAACGCTGGTGATTCACTGCTGGCTGCCTCTGTGCTTTAAATAACATTTGCAAACAACGCAGGTTTTAGTGGTGTATGTCTCTTGCCATGATGAAGAGAGACTAGATTTTTCCACTTGTCTTTTACCAATCCTTACTGCATTAACGTTTATTTTTGTATCCTTTATTACAAGGTCTCTTGAGGTGTTTTTTTTCAGTAATATTTTTTTCCAAAGTTTAAAGGAGTGTTTTCTGGTTCCTTGCTGTCTACGCACATCATAAATTAGAGACTTGGCTTTCTGTACAGAGACTTAATGAGTGTTTGTATTGTGTTCTCTTTAATACTTCCCAATTACTATTTTTTAATGACTTACCTGGCACTGACATAAAGCTACAGCTCTGTAACTCACTTGCCCTTTGTTTTTTTTATTATTCCCCCTCTCCCACAGTCCTGGAGTGTGCCCGTTAGCTTTAACTGCAGATATAATCTTCCTGTGAGCAATTTACTCCATTTTGGCGTTCTCAAAAGATAAAAGGTAAGCCAGCCTGCAGAGGAAAATATAACGGCGGACAAAGAACTGCAGAAACGCAGGGAGAAAATGCTTTAGTCACAGGGAGTGCAAGAAGTTTATAGATGGAGTGAAAGTGGAAAAAACACAATAACTTTAAAGCAGAGTTACAGAATTTTTAAAAAGTGAAGAAATATTTGAAATTACAGGTGTGAAGGAGCTCTGGTTTGAGAGTTGAGATGGGGACAGGGAGAAGTGGTAACAAAAAATGAAGTAGGGGATAAAAGAAAAAGCAGTATGAAGAGCAAGAAGTGTGAGCTTCTGAAAGAGTAATGGTAATGGTAATCTACCTTAAGAAAAAGACACAGGAATTCACTGAGATACAGAGGTGAGGAGAGGACCTGGAAATCTTAAAGAGGAAAAAGCAAAAGACTGCATGGAGATGGGATTTTTTGTCACTGGCAAGTCCCGGTTTAACATGTTTGCACCTTGTCATTATCTTCCCATGAACGCTGACAGACCTTCAAACCCGTACGTAAGGCTGCACGTTTGACAGGAGTCACGTTGCCTTGACACAGAAGGGAAAGATGGGGGCATTTGCTAGTTTTTCCGTAATTTATTAATCTGTACTGTGAAAAGGAACGGTAAGAGCTTTCAGAACTTTGTGTGTAATTATGTCAGGCCACGACACCTAAGATCAGGTATTTGACGCAGGTGCTGGAGAGGTGGCTTTTTTAATGCATTACCAAGGTTAGGAGATGAGAAGCATCACCCTAGTTTTTCTCCAGCGAAGCCAAGGAGTAGTGTTCCTGCAAGGTGGCTCTCGGGAGCTTAGTGTGGGCATCCAGAGGGCAGGGCTGAGCGGGTGGTGTGTCGCCGGGACAGTGCCACCATTTCACGCCGGGGCCTGGTCTCTCGCGGTGGCCAAAGCGGGTTGGGGGTGCCATGAGAAGGGGTGTTCCCTGAGACCGGTGCCGCTGGCCTCGGCCCTGGGCCTGGCCGGTGCCCTGTCCTCCCGGCACAGAGCCGCTGTGACACCTGCCCGGGGGACGGCGTGGCGGAGGCCGCGAAGGCTCCCCGTGGGGGCTGGCAGCCCTGCCGCCGGCAGCGCGGTGAAGCGGTGCAGCATCCCCCCGGCCAGTGGAAAATCCCCGGCGCGGAGAAGGAGGAGGAGGAGAAGGCGGAGGACTGGGGAGTGGTGCGGCAGCTGCGCGGCGGGAGGTGCGGGTCCG
>JAAWXA010000009.1:6624014-6712470 GCA_038090715.1 Florisuga fusca
GGAGGGGACTGCGGGGCTGCCCTCATCTTCCCCCTCCCTGGCCGGGCATCCCCTTCCCTGCCCGTTTCGGTGGAGCGTGACTCAGCCGCTCTCGGCGACCCCGGGGGGTGCGGGGTGAGAGATGGCTCCCTGCAGTGAATCACGAAGCCCGAAGTGCCCCTGCACCACCCGTGCACCGGGGAAGGCGGTGACCGCCGCGGTTCTGCGGTGCCGGTCCGGGGCGCTTTGTCGCATATCGGCTGGTGCGTGCCGAACCCGCCGGTGTTCCGTACGCAGCCGCGCCGGGGCCTGGCGGGGATCCCCGGGACAAAGAGCGGCCGGGTCTGCCCTCGCCCACCGCCGTGCGCTCCGGATTCCCGGGAAGAGCCGGGTATAGCCCCGCATCTCCTGCCTGGGCACCCGGAACGCTTCACTGGCGCATGGAGCCTGTGCTGTTCCCGTGCTGGATTAAGGACAGCCAGAGAAACCTGAGGCCATTTAAAACCTTTTGTGCAGTCCGTGTATCTGTCTAGTCAAGGAATACCTTTGGCTGTGTTACTCGATTGCTCACAGCATGTGTTTTCTTCCTCCGTGTTCATTACCAGCTGCTTAGATTGTTCCTAAATTTTTTTAATGCTTTTCTGAGGGAGCTGTCCCTGCCCGTGGCAGGGGCGTTGGACCTAAATGATCTTTTAAGGTCCCTTCCGACCCTGACAGTTCTATGATTCTAAGACATTCAGAATTTTCTGGAGAAATCCTCAGATTCGTGTATTCAGTGCTGTTTTCAAAGCAAAACTGTATGAATGGAAAGTTTCTGGTTTTTTTGCTTGGTACCATGACTGTTATTCAAGCAAATCTATGCACTTAGTTGTGTCTCAGCATCTTGCATCACTTGCTTCTATAAGCAGAGACCTGCAGAAAACTGTGTCACTGTTATTAGACATAAGACATGACAGATACAAAGTTGTAAATCTGAACCCTGTCTTGGAGAATCTTTAATGTAAAAAGTGTTACTGAAAGCCTTATGATGGGGATGGATTGCAGGGGTGGATCACAGAAAGAGCTGTGTTATCTGCTTTATGGGTGCTTAGTGTCCCTGGAGTTTAGATGCATGCAGAGGAAAGATAATTGCCTAATAACCCTCTAGTAAACTTAGTCTGAATTATAAGACCTCTTTTAAAACAGAAGCTATTGTTCTGTGCAGCCCTATAGGCGTATCCTGCATATTTTATGATTCACAAGCCATGAAGTCCCAGTTTGCAATCAAATGAGTAGACCTTTGTTTCCTGTCTTGTTCTGTGCAAAGCTGAGATATAAGTCATCCTTGGCAATATTTGAATTCTAGTGAGCAAGACCATAGAAGAGGGTGTCCAAAAGATGTCTTATATACTGCAATAAATGCAAGCCTGCAGGTTACTGAGCTTAGAGTTTATTTAAAAGTAACAAGTTATTCTAGACAAGATTGTAGGGAGCAGTTTATATCTTTATAGATACAAATTTATACTGGAAGGCTTGGGGTTTTCTTTCAAATAGTTGAGATCTAATACTTCTCTTTTTTTTTAAGATATCTGTTGGAGGAAAAAAACCCCACCAAAACAAAAAACTAGAAAAACTGATTTGCATGACACAAGCTCACTTCAGTAGGAACTTGGAGAAGACAGAAAGAAAGGAGAAAGCAGTCCCTCTCTGGATCCTAGTAACAAAGCTGTGGGGATAGAAATGAAGGAAGCCCAGCTCAAAAAAATGAAAAAGTAGAAGGTGAAAAGTATTTTCACTGTTTGGTTGGTAATGGATGCATTAATCAATAATGCACGTGGAGATATTTTCTTGCTGTTTCCTTACAGTTTTTAAAGGTCCTGTGATTTCTTTTTCCTGCAGCTGAAGTCTCCTATTGCTGACACGTTCTGCCACTGGAGTAGGGTTTTTTCAGTTGATGTTTATTGCCGCTTAAATCTTCTGTGGCTCTCAAGCAGGAGTTCAGATGACGCAGGGACTGTCACAGTTTCTGCTGTGAGGCAGCATCCTGAAACAATGATCGTCGCCAGCGCACACAGAGGAGCTGCTTAGCATGCAAAATCCGCTAGAGGGTAGGGCGGCAGAGTGGGGACACCACCATGTAGCCTTTTCTGTTGTGCACATCTGTTGTTCATGGAAGTATAGCAAATCATTGGTTTTGTGTGTGGGCTGTTTATTCTGCCAGCCCAGGGAAGAAAAGTAGTTATGCCTGCAGTCCTGAGATAATAGTGCCATTGCCTGGGTTCCTGTGCTAAACCAGACTGGCAGTCAAGCTTGGGCTTCTTTCTTCTTTGTCTTTTTAAGACTACTAATTTTCTCTTCACACACTGAAGAAGGCAACAGATCCACGACATTATTTCCAATACTAGCAGAGATATTACATTTGTCTGTTGTGTTAAAACAAATAATAATTTTCATGGTATCTTGAAAAGGCGGAGGTAAATAGAACTGCAGCAGACTAGGTTTCTCTTTTGAAAAGAAGTAAAATTCATCTAAGATATAGGGCTTCTGTTCTGTCTGTATTGCCTACTTCTGAAACGTTTGTGTTCTTAGGGTCTGGGGGTGGGGAGGTGGTTGTTGCATGCCCCCATTCCCTACTGGGATGAGGGGGAGTGCCATAGACATGGTTTTTGTTGTCATTACAAGCTTGGAACCAGGCATGAGGCCAGCTGTGGAATGATGCTTCCCAGCAGAAGAGCAAGGGCAGATTCTGGGCAATCTGAGGAACTATAGATGCGAAAAAGAGTTCCTGTGATGAAAACTGTGTATTAACAGTAACATTCAAATTAATATTGCACTCACTTGTTTCAAGTGGAACGTAGTTTTGGTGATCAGATTCTTCTGATAGCCTTAAGTTGTAAAGTTTGATTTACTAGTTTTCCATTTGTGTATTCAGATTCAGTTAAACCTGAATAAAAGGAAGATGCTCTGAAGTCTCCTCTAAAATGCATCATTCGGGCAGTCTGAACACACTGCTTTGCACTTTGCTTTCACTGGCTCCTGTCTTTGGGAGAGAACTTTATTGTTCCTTTTGCCCTATCCTAATTTCTGTTCTTCCATAGTCCTATTGCATAGTCCTGAGCTGCTATTAATTTTTCTTTTTCTATTTTTTTTTCAAGTCTCCCTGGAAAGAGACTGACTATACCTGGATGGTATAATAAATTCTTGGCTGCCTAAAGCAACGACTGCCTATGAACAGCTTGTTTGTGCTTAGCATGCTTAGGCTGAAATATGAGGAGGGAGCTCAGAGGCAGATGGTATCACAAGTCTGTACCAGACTGTCCTAAATGAATCTGAGCCACTGGCTGGGCTAACACCAGTACGTGTTGGTAGTAGCTCGAGGTGTACTCAGGAGGAGAGTTCATGTAGCAGGAGTCCAGCTCCCAAGCCAAAAACAGTGGGTGTGCAAGTCTGTAGCAGGGATAATTTAAAATATAACTGACACCACCTTGATGATGTTTCTTTTGGCTTTGCTTCTTCTCTCAAGAGAAACTAAAATATTAACACCTTAAAGGACTCCTCCATTTTGCCAAATAGGTAAAAAGTGCTATAGGAAAGTAGAGACCCATAACTCCCTGGTTTGGGGGAGGAGAGGGTACAGAGCTTACAGGGCTGTGTATTGTTTTGGCAGTAAAGAGAAATGAGTGCAGTATGGTGAGGCTCTTGGACTTTTGGTGGGAAGGTGTGCGGAAGGCAGGCAAAAGATGCTCTTGACCTAAGCTATAGAAGATGCAAAGTATGAAGTTCTTTGAAGTAAGAATTTCTTGGACCTCTCCTATTTACTGCAGATTAAGCAGGGAATCTGATCGAATTAAATCCAGAGTGTTTCCTAGTCCTCTTACTTGAAGAAAAGAACTGTTCTTCTATTTTTCTAAGCAACACATTACTCTTGTGTTAATTACTACAGCACTTGAGGTGACTTAGATCACCTTTGCTATTGCTGTTATGGGAAGAACTTTAGTATAAAATTTCTTCCCATGTATTCATTCTTGTATTCCTTCTTTTTTTTTCTTGTGTGTGTGTGACTGTTGATGTCCTGTTTTTTAATTAACAAAGTTTGGACCCAAGCTGCTGGTTTGTCAAGGCAGTGCACTGCAGAGACTTGTGGCTTACAGACAGAAGTAGAGTTAGACTTGTAGTACCATGGTCATTCTCTTTGACTAGCCTTTTGTTTGACCAGAACTAAGCTCCTCAGAAATAGGATTCAGGAGGTTTGTGCTGTGACTGGGAAAGGCATAACCCGCTCTAAAAGAGCAATGGAGCTGCTAATCCGCATGTGACTGGAGAGGGACTCCTGCTTTGCCTAAAACCACTGGTTCCTACTGACATCTGCTGCCAAAAATAACAATTCAACTTTGCTGTCTCACCAACATTGCTCATGTGGTTAGTTTCAGTCTTAACAATAAATCATGAAGCAGTTTCTTCTAGAGACCTAATCCTCTTTCCATCTCTATCTTGCTAAAGAATTTAGGAAGAAAATGGTCTTTCAGTTATGCCCCAAGAAATGCATAATATGCTGCAGTGATGGAAAAATATTTTTTGCCAGCCCACCCAGTAGATGTGTGTTTTAAGAGCTGCCTGTTTTCCTGAAGACTTGGATAAACTGTAGCATTCTGCTTGCCTCATATTTGATTAAGATTGGATTTACAAACTTTTACAAGATCTGTCAGGAATTCAGTACTTTTGGGTTAGAATCTAGTTAAGCTTTGCACTAGCTCTTACCTCAACTGTTTCTTTTCAAAGCTTAATATTTTTAAACTTTAAGACTTCCTAGTTAAGTAGATCCAGTCAAATATATCTAATCTGTATAATTCCAATGAAGTCTGATTTTATTGTATAGATAACGTCAAGATCAGCCTTTTTTAACCTCTGTCCTCACATTTTCTGTTGTTGATAAAGTTGAAATGGGATACAGACAAGATTTTAGTTAACTGCTGGCATTTTAAGCAGTTTTGGTGAAATAATCTGCATTGTGGAGATGAGAAGTGCTACTGTTCATGGGTTCTTTCTGATCACATCTGCTGTCAGTACTGTCAAAGCTAAGTCTATTCCTTTGTTGGGAACACTCAGGAAAAAGTTGGTTGGGATATGGTATAAAGATGTTGGAGTCTTCTGCCCTACAAAGCAGAAATTGGAATGCCCTTTCTTCATCTAACCCCCACACACACCTTTTTTCCATGAAACAGAACAGGGAAATAGCATCTCTTTTTCCTTAGGCACAAGCATGTACAAGCATGACTGTTTAATAATATCACTAAAATCTACTTATGTAGTACTGCAGTTTATTTCCAGAACTAGAATAAATGACATTTTTATTTATACAGAGATCCAGGAGGGTCTGTTCTTATTTACCTCTGAGATATCAATTAGCTGTGACTGCTTAGCTTCAAAGGCCAGTGATTTCACAAAAAAACAAAGCACAGACAAATGGATTGGTTGTAACTGGCATTTGCAGTGAGTCTTTGAAATGATGCCCCTTGTCAGGATGCACCAAGGGCAGGTGCTGCTCCACTTCACTCCATGAGGGAAGGCAGCCAGGAGCTGATTCTGATAACCAGGTGGTCAGAAGGAAACCTGCTGAGGTTTTAGAGGAGAACTGTCTTGGGGAGGCCTCCACTGAGGCCATCTCTAGGTTACTTCTTCACAACACACCTTGTGGGTTAGCTCACCTTGAGCATGGGAAGCTGAACTCCTAGAAGTGAGGGAGTGTGCTCTGACAGTAACAATGGTTTATCCTTTTGAATGATGTACCCTGTGGGTGATTACAACAAGCCTTGGACTTTACTAGAAAAATGCCAACAGTGAATGTATGTGGAGTCAGAGCACTGGGAGGTCGAGTTGGTCAGCTCTGATTCTTTCCTTCCCCATACTGGTGGAAGACACCATCTGCTTGTTTTGGTTTGGAATCAGAAGCTTTGTGTCAGTCATTGATTTTATGATTGGGGTTTTTTTCCTTTCCCATTTGACTGGTGCACATTCCTGGTTGCACATTATCCATGAATTTGGCTTGAAAAGAAATATAATTTGGGGTAAAGTTAATTCACTGTCATTACAATTGTTCCTCATATAAATTTAGTAAAAATGCATCTAAAAAATTAAGCCATGCTGATGCAGATCAGGAAACCTGAACTGAATTTCTTCCTGATCTTTCAATAAAGTGAGATTAGATTCAAGAACCAAAGAACAGAGCTCTTTGGATTTATGGTGGTGCCATTCATCCTTGATTTTTCATATTATAAACTTAGTTTTAATAGCTGAATTTCTGCACCTATACATTTATATCTGGATTGGGATAAATTCAGATCAGATCATGTTTTATTTTTCTTACCATGAATAGTGTGGAAGGTGAGGAATTACTGAGGAGGGGCAAAAAGGGTGATGACAGAAGAAAATTTACATAATGAGGTGGGTTTTGATCTGCTTTATGGTGCACGGAGTCTGTTACTACATTCTCATTTGAAACTTTGATCCTCTCTCTCATTGTGGACTCGTGAGGATACCTATGGCAGGTTTGCAGGTATATGAATATGGTACGCCAGATTCTTTTTGAGTAGAAGGTGGACATTTTTGTTGTAAAATCACCTGGTGGGAAGTGGGGAATGAGGCACTTAAATCAAATATAAAAGATAATAATGTATTTCATTTTAATATGAAGAAGTGAGCTGGTTGATGTCAGTTTCTTAAAGCTAGTAAGAGGGAGAGAGACAACTTCAGTGATCTCTGATACATTCTGCTGTCCCTTCCTCTCAAGTGTTACCTGTCTGGCTTGACTAATATAATTATTTACTTCTGTAGCAGTCTAAGCACAAGAGGCTTGTTGTTGAGGAGAGCTGTTTCAGTATTATTATTTCCTATGTCAGTAAGTAGCTATTTGTGTTCTTACTCTTGGTTAACTGTTTCTGGGTTAAGCTTGTTTGAAGGGAATTAGACCTTGTGCAGGATTTGTTGGTGGAGTAGCAGCCCACAATAGCTGCACCCTTGCCTTATCTCTGATGCAAGCCACAGTGCAGATGTTTCCCAACAGCCAGTAGTGATGCTTGTGGAGATCTCTTCAGGTCAAGTATAGTGAATTTCATATGAGCTTAAATTTATTAAATATTATCAAAGGGAAATGAGATGGATGCTCAATTTCAGGCCGGAAAAAATATTTCTTGGATCATTTTAAGCAAGGTACAACTTGAGACTAGACTTGTAGCAATTGGAATTGGGTTTGCTTGTTGTGGTTGTATGAGCTGAATCTTCTTAAATAGGTACAGATACAGAAATCTTGTCTTAAACTAGACCTTCCAAAGTTCTAAAAGGCAGGGTGGAAATTACTGAGACATGAATTTGCTTTTAGGAAGCAAAATTTTAGAGCTGGCAGAAACCTACTGTGTCATCAAATGCCTGTATCTAACAGGAGATTGCTTGCAGCAGTTAAGTGTTCAGTTTAAAGGGAACTGGACACTGTGTAATGAACTGCAAAGGAAGAAGGTTAGCATTAAACTAGGCTGCTGAAGTCTCAGTCTCTTGTAGTGGGAACCTTGCTAGCCTAATATTCATGTAGAAGTATGCTCTTTGTACGGTTTTGACACACCCCCAGGATGGAGGGTTAAAGCTGTCTTTTAAATTGGCTTCAGAATGCCAATTAATGTCTTAATGAAAAATAATTTGTTTGCTGTTGTGCAATGTCTTGACAGTGTCTGAGAGGATTACAAAGCCTGTACCATAAGCCAATGAGCTTATACTGAAAGGAAAGGAGGGTAGCAGCTTGTAGCCCTTTGTTTCCTTCATAGGAAGGAAAATGTTAAATTTATCTAGAAACATTGTTTATAATATTCATTTTTTCCTGAAAAGCCTTTCTGTCTGGTGATTCACTAAGCAGGCTGTAATTTGAGAAAACAGTTTGCAGGAGTGATGCTTTCATGCCAGTGCTTTTATATAACACAAAGTATGAAGTAAGACCCAACAGCTGGGATTTTCAGATTCCTTTGAAAGTAGTTCAGGGTTTAGAAACCTGGAAAGGGAAGGACTCAATTTTCCCATAGTTTTAGAGTATTTTTTTTTTACCTCTAGCTTACCAGTGTTAAGCCCCAGTGTTAATACCCAGTGTTAATTAGGCAATGCAGGAGTTCTGTCTCTCATTCCATGTGCTTTTGTTCCAATTCCTGTTTGCTGCCTGTGAGAGCTCTTATGTTTGTCACTGTAGAATGCCACTGGGAAATGTCAGCAGGCAGCCTGAATTTTGGAAGCTGCATCTCCTACTATCACATTGTTGCTTCTGGCTCTGGTGCTGCATCCTGGTTGAGAAGGGTGGAAGGGAAGCTTTACCTGCTACTGCCCAGATATTTTCCAGTTAAAAGCGGTGGCTTGTAAGTCTAGGGGCATTTACAGAAAAAAAATATCTCTGCATCTCTGCAGGGAAACAGCTATAGTAACTGCTGCCTGCTGTGGGTACTGAATAGATGGAGTGTATTTTGTTTAAGATGACAGAAAGTGAATGTTTCCATTGTCAGCTTGTTAAAGGGCACCTTAGGTCCCAGTTATAATCATCATTGGGTTGAACCTGAGTGTTAATAGCTTATTTGAAAAGGCATGCAGAAAACTGTTTTCTTAAATGTGTTCTTAACGGGTATTTTAACTTTCACCCTTATGCATACGTTGAGTGACTGCCTGCCATCCCCTGGTCTGCTGGTTAAATACCTGTGTGACCTTCCCCTCATCTGTTCTGGTCAACAGAAGTTGACCTAAGAAAGATCTGCTGTACAAACTGTTTCAAGCTAGTGACTTTTTTTTGCCTGAAGTGTGCCCCAAGAAGCTCTGATGAAACTGTCAGAGGGTGGCATGGAACCACTGAGGATTGTTCTCCTAAGCTGTAGAGGAGATGTGTGCTGCCATTACACACTAATTGCAGAATCACAGGAGGTTAGGAGTTGGAAGGGACCTCTGGAGATCATCCAGTCCAACCTCCAGCCCTCCAGTGCAGGCTGCAGAGTGGCATCCGGGCAGGTTTTGAATGTCTCCAGAGAGAGACTCTACCACCTCTCAGAGCAGCCTGTCCCAATGCTCTGCCCCCCTCAAATTAAAGAAGGTTTCTCCGCATGTTTAGGTGGAACCTCCTTTGCTCAAGTTTGTGCTCAATACCTCGTGTCCTGTCACTGGGCACCAATGAAAACAGGCTGTCCCCATCCTCCTGACACCCACCCTTTCAGTATTTGTAAGCATTGGTGAGATCCCCCCTCAGTCTTCTTGTTGTAACAGGAGGACTCTTGAGCATATAAATCTTCGTTTATGGAACTACATACTTGAAGAACTGATTCCTTAAAGTGCTATGAAAGATGGCATGGTTGGTTCTTTGTTTTACACTGATTAAAGGTGGAACTTTCTTTCTTTTTCATCCTTTAATGGGTAAGAATGCTGTGATGTGCTGGTATGTCCTCTAAAAGAGAACAAAAGATAAGTGCCAGTCCTTTCTTACATCACATTGTGTTATGGGTTGTCCTGCAATGTGTAAGTTGCTGAACACAGGAGCTAGCTGCATATTTACTTCCCACGGATGTCAGAGGTATTAAATGTATTATTAACTTGTACAACTTCTCCAAAAGCTTTTGATTAATAGCAAAGTGTGGCTTCCAAAACTTATTTCCTGGGTATATTTGCATACTTCCATCACACCATGAAATACTGAAATGTGTAGTTTTGCAAGAAGGCACAAATATAAAAGAAATAGATTTTTGACAGTCATTAAAAAGGTATCTCAGAATATGCAACTCTTCTCTGATTCTGCACAGCAGCAGCATGAAACAGAGGGTAAAAAATGTAGTGGTCACAGAGGTATCTGATAGCACATCCAAATCTGAACAAAATGGGCTCAAAATTCCAGAGCCATCATCCTATTGGCTAATTGGGTATTGCCTAAGGGAGGGGAAAAAATGCTGTTGGGTGCATGTACCGCCTTTTGCAAAGCAGGGAGTGGTATGTCCGTGCTGCTTACTGCTTTCAAGTCTCTGCAAGTGATGTGTTTTCTCAGAGTTGCTGAGATTATATTTATTTGACAAGTAGCTGTGCTCAGCTGACATGTCCTTTCCTAGCAAATATCCTGATATATATCCCTGCAGTAAAGGTCTGCTTACTATTTCCCAGTCTCTCTCCCAGCCACTCTCACAAGTGGCTCAACCATTTGCCTTCATTCTTTTCATCAGTCAAAGCTCCTTTTGAACTCAGGCATGTTTTTCTCCATGCTTCTTACTTCCTTTCCAACAATTAAATTATCAGCCTGTTTCTAGAGATTAGAGTAATAGGTGAATGGAATTTAAGCAGGAAACCTTGAGCACCAATTGGGCTGCTTCTTTATGATGATTTCCTTGCCTTAATTTCTCAAATTACCCTGCTGGGCTTAGGATAACTAAAGGCAGAATGTCAAGCTCTAGCCTGGATTCTTTGAACTGCAAATGAGCCAACTGATCCTGAGGAACAAAAGGGTCAGGCTTGACTGGTCTGCTGGGTGGTCTTGACTTATGAAGCCACCATTGGTGTGGCTGTAAATACCTTGGGGCCTTTATAGTTCTCATCAATGCTTGTCTAAAACTGAGGGGCTCTAGCCTGTAAAATACTGCTAGGAATTTTGGTACCTAAATGGCTGTTAAGAAAGCAGAGAGAGAGCAGAGTTTCTAAAGATAATCTCCATAATGTGTATGAAAGAGAATGAAACTTTAAATGCAGCCAGTTAATAAATATGCTCTGGGTTGGGTGGAGTGGAAAGAAACACTCACAAATCTTTCTTTGTTTCCTAATCTTTGAAATGACTGATTTTCAGGTTAAGTAGACAGGAACACATTTTGGGAAAGGCTGTCTCAGATGCAGAATGTTGTCAGGTGTCAGCAGCCAATTAAGCGGTAACTGGCAGTGACAGGATCTCCAGGAGCTGGCATCCAAGCCCCAGAATTTAAATGCTGCCTTAGAGCATCTTGCCTGGGAAATGGGCGGTTTCTCTTACAAGGCAGCATACAAGTGCATACTCCATGGAGTTTCTTGAAAGTACTGTAAGAACATTTTCATTATTGGTAATTTGGCACTTTTGTGCCTGGTTTCTTGTGGGATTTGAAAATGGAAAATAATTGTGAGGACTCGGGTATAGTTAGTGAAATGTATAGTTCTAGGCATCTTTGAGCTCATTTATGGCTGTACACAATCTGTTTAATTAGGAAGGAAGATAATGCAAACTGTACTCTTTAATTTTAAAATTGCCAAGAAATAATTTTAAAGCAACACTATTTTTCTAGGTGACTTTCTGTGACACTACTGTTGCTTTTATTTAGCAATGAGACAAGCTTTCAAACTATGAAGTTGTGACACAGTTTTTTGCAAGGGCATGAAAATAGCCAAATGAATCAATTCCCTTGTTATTCCTTTAATACTTGCCCAATTAATGTTCTATGGGGATAATATTTTCAGCATTTCTTCCACTCATTTAAGGAATTCACTTTCTCCTTTTGTTGCTGTGTTTCCAGGATGCCAAGTGTATGACTTTGGAGATTTGAACTTCACTCAAGTTCCCAACGATGAGCTGTACAACAATCTGATTTTATATCCACGCTCAGTGGGTTTAGCCAGCCAGGTCCTGGCTGATGCTGTAAGCAGAGCAGTAGCTGCTGGACACAGCTGTGTAACTATAGGAGGTGATCACAGGTGAGCTGAACGAGATGCAGTTAGAGGTGGATACTGCAGGCATTTGGAATATAAGAATTTAATTAAAAAATAAGGGGATGGTGGGAACAACTTGAGGTCATTTCCTGGTAATACCATAGGTTAGCAGAATTTTGATTGCTGGGGCTTTCATAGAAGACTTCTACAAAAATCTGACTAAAACAGTCCCTGTAGTTCAAGGCTGTTTTGCTATCTGCAGATATATGAGGTTTTCCTGTTTGGAAAAGTTTGTGTGATCAGGTCCCTTTAGGAACTGTTGCAGTTTCTTCATTGCTGAATGTTTAGTGATGTGTCTCTTATCCCTCAGCTCTCAGGATGGGCTCTCAGCTCTTTAGGATGGATTTCTAATGCCTGCATGAAAACCATTTTGTAATAGATACCATGTAAACCTCTTTCCCCTCTCACTAACTTTTGGTCTGAGAACTGGTTGAAGAAGGTAGGGCATGTGACAAGGAGTTGTGGGGGGAGGTGTCATGCCAGGAATAAAAAATGGGTGAATAGCAGAACTGATGACTAAGCACCAAGAGATCATTTGGATAGAACAGGAGACTGGAAAGTGTGAAGGGTGGCTGTGTAGAGGGAAGTATCCCTTCTCATCTGTCAGCACTAATACAGTCTTGTAGACTTACTTGGAGTCTCCTGCAATTGTCACAGTGACATGCCATGCAGTTGGTATGGGATGTACCCTTTATTGTCACAAATGTCTGATGTGCTGAATCATGGCAATGTTGCAGGGACTTCCCATTGTCCTTGTACTTGTTCTGAGTGAGAACTTGTGACTAAAGCCTTTGCTCCTGTACTTTCAGCTTGGCGCTTGGTTCTGTCAGTGGCCATGCACAGCAGTGCCCACACCTTGGTGTGATCTGGGTAGATGCACATGCTGATATCAACACCCCTCTTACAACTCAGTCTGGAAGCCTCCATGGACAACCTCTCTCATTTCTCTTGAGAGAGCTTCAAGATAAAGTAAGTATTTTGTAAAGTTAGCCTACACTGAAAGCCCCAGCATTTTTTTTTTATTCTGGTGTGAGGTGCTTTCTTGCCTGCTGCAAGATGTCTTTTACCTGGTTACAACCAAAAATACACATTTATGTGTATACACACTCGTACACAAATGCCCGTGCACATGTAAATATGCATACACTCAGCAACAAGAATGAGAAAAGGTTTTGTGAGCACTCCTGTGAGCTATAACGTAGGCAAGAGTTCACACAGGCTGTATGACCCGGCTGAGCATGGTCCATTCTGCTTAAGGAGTGGGTGCTCAGGCTGTGCAATGACAGCACCTCTTCCAGCTGAGGGACCCTCCCCCCAGCAGAGCCTGAGAGCTGTGCTGAGCTCACCTCCAGTGACAGGCAGTTCCTGTATATCTTGGATGCTTCTGCTTAGTTTGGCTCTTCCCTGTTTTGACAACCTTGCCTGACACAGGCTGTTGTGCATGATCTCCCCTAACTGGCTGCTGTGATTTTAGCTCCACTGGCAAATATTACAAATTGGAACAGCTGTACTTGCTTGCAGGGCATTCTTAAAGAGTCTTTTTCTTGGAAAGAGACAAATTACCCAAAAAAGCTGTTTACTGGGGCGTATGGACTGTCCACAGCCAATTTTTGCTACTGTTGAGCTGCTAAACGGTTGGCTGACATGAGGCCTGCCTGTCCTTTTTGGCTTAGCTGTGGACTGTATCTCATCAGTCAGGTACCTGTAGCATCAACTGGAAATACTGCAGTGCCAACCTGTGCAAGGAACTTGGATATGAGTCTGCTGCTGCTGAAGCTTAGGCTGGAGAGTGGGAGCAGGATCAGCAGCTGCAGGTTGAGCATGGATGCTGGAGCTGCAGAATTCCTCTTTTATTCTGGCATTTTGCACTGCTGGTGATTTATCTTAAAGTTCTTTTTTCTCTCTGATGAGGGTGTTGTGTTGATGGCAGTATTCCTCTTCCAAGTAAGATCAATCATGTTTAATAGTTTTATGGCTATTGAAGATCATTGCCTTAGTACTTGTATGGCATAGCAAGATTGCTATCAATTGGTAAATCTTGCCTTGCCTGCTTTTCTCCTGAAATTTCTCTCTATTGTCCTGTGGACAGAATTCATTCAAGTTATTTGGTGCTTTCCTCTTTCTTGTAAGTATTTTATGGTCTCTACAAACATGCTAAAATTCCCGAAGTAGTGCAAAATTAATGGGGCCTCTTGAAATACCCCCTGACTTGAGAAGATTAATATTAAAGGTTAATGTATTTATAATTTCTTGCCTATAAGTTAAAGGGGGTGATATTTTTTTCTTTTTTGGAACTGTAGAAGATAGAGAAGCAGAAAATTTTGGAACTTTGTCTTGGTGAGAATAGGACAAAGTAAATCAAAGCTATCTGAGCTATTAAAGAAGGAGGAGAAAGGCAGAATAAGACAGGCAGCTTTCCTCTTCTCAGTAGGACAAAAGTATATAATCAGCTTCTTGGGTATACCCCGTTGATTTCTATGGGGCTCTGGGCCTTGAAGAGCACAGAAAAGCAGGTTTGTTTGGTGGTTGTGTTGTCTTTTTGTTTGTTTGTGGTTTGTTGTTTTGGTGTTTTTTTAGGGGAGTTTGTTTTGTTGTTGTTTTGGGGTTTTTTTCTTCTTTGGTTTGTGTGTTTGTGGGGTTTTTTGTTTGGTTTTTTTATTATTTTTTGGTTGATTTTTGTTTTTTGGGGGGGCTACTGAATACTGTAAGCTTTGTGGGGTTGTTAGGGGAACTGGCCTCTTCCCAGCATCATAGTAAAGAATGAGTAAGATTAGGCTACACTTAAGTGGCAGTTAGTCACTTAACATAACAGTGCTTGTTATGAGATCTTGTCACAAGCCCACCTAAATTCTAGCTGGCAGGAAACCTAAGCCAAACATAACACAAGCCCCCTCAACTTGCATCTGCAGCTAAGCAGACAGGCATCATCTTGTTCAGAGGGTTTTCTTACCATATTGTATTGCTGTTTAGAGGGAGAAAAAAACCACCTCTGTCCTAGTGGTACAAAAGGCTTCTACAGCATTATAAATTTTTAAACACCAGTAGTAGAATATGCTTTTGACAACAGCCTGCCTGGCCACTTACCTGTCTCTCTGTAGGGAACCTTTATGTGTGAACAGGCACATGTGGCTCATGCTGTCTTTCATCCAATAGAGGAGCTGTGTTAGTAACAGGACAAAAAAGTCCTTTCCTGACTGCTTTGCATGGAGTCTTATGAATACTAAATCTATCTGCCAGAAACAAGGCTACTCTACATTCTGCTAAGCATACCTTGTTTCTCAAATTGATAAGACAAACTAAGAAGTTGCACTTTGTTTCTCAAGGAGGGTTCTATCTTGTCAAAGGGTATACAGCAGCACAAGAGGACAAAGAGCTTTTGCAATGAGCCCTGTGTCTCCTTCCTTGCTTTCATTCGTGGGGAGAGGTTTTTTGAGCAACCCCTCCCCATCACAACACGTGTACATGCTTCTCTCAGTAGACTGCCATAATTCTACCAGACTGGCTGTCTGTGTCACAAGACTTGGTCATCAACCTAATAGTCCTGGAAAGCTAGTTAGGGCTTTGCTTCCTGTCTAGATTGTTTTGTAGAACTAAGCAGCAGTTCCTTTGAGAGTATACTAAGAGAGCAAATAGCCTGCACTGTTGCATTTTATCTTCCTGATTCATTGTCCAGCTCTATGAACTGGTACTGCTCTTAGGCAATACCTAGGCTCCATGTTCTTCATTCCCTATCAAGAGGACAGGAGACAGAGCTGGCAGTGTAACATACACCTCTCCTGATGGCACAATCTGCCTGCACTGTTCCTGACTCCATGTGAGCAGTCTGGCTGCTGTAACCCATGGGCTTGCATGCACACCGAGACAGGAGCCCTGTCTCCTTGCTTGGTTAGTTTTTGAATCACATCAAGCCCCAGCCCTTGTTTACAGTGTGACCCTGCAAACATCAGTCCTGGCACAACATAATGGGGAGGGGGAGAAAGGCAGAAAGGAAGTGGCAGCAACCACTCAAACTGGCACAAATGCTGAGAACAACACCTGCCCAGGGCTGTTTCATGTATCCCTTATGTATCCAGGGCTAATGAGCTTGGTCAATGCTCTACTGAATTAAATGTCCTCTTGTAGCAGACAACATGAAGTATAAAAGTGAGGTATCTGGCTATGAAATAAACTGAAGCATTTGGCCAGGTTGCTGTAGAGCAAGCTCTGGTGTTGCTTGCACAGTCCGGTCACAGGCTGCCAGGTTCTGTCTGTTTGTCAGGTTAGCTTCACAGGAGCACTGACTGGTTACTCCTCAAGGCAAGGGGGCACTTTGTTTTTTTTTTTTTTTAAAAAAAATTAATTTTGTTTTAAGAAAAAATATTTATGAACTTAATCCCCTGACTGGCATTTTTCAAACCAAGCATTAATGTCTGGGCTCCTGGAACCAATCAAACTAAACACAAATGGCTATTTAATAATTTACCATGAAAATACCTGCACATTTTTCTGATTCCTTTTGGCTTTACCATCAGCAACTCTTTCTATTGCAGTAAAGTATAAACACAACCTACCAAAGGAAGTTAAGGCATTTAATATTTTTTTATTTGGAAAGAGATATAATTAAAACCAGCAGTATTAAATGTTCTAAATAACTGATACTAGGGAGTATATCACAATATTATTAATGTGCTCAGATTATGGCATGGTGATGAGTCTTGCAGCTATAGCTTCATTTCTGAGACCTGAATTGTTTTTCAAATTCATTTATCCCTCTTCTGAATTCATGACTGCAGAAATGTTCAAGGTCATTGCCCCAGAATAACAATTTTAATATATGTGCATATTTAATTCAAATGTAATTAAATATAGCTATGGTTGTGTTAGACTTCAAAAAACTATTGTAAGTAGAATTTAATTGGCAACTGACCCTACAAAAAGGAAGCAAAGCCTTCTTGCTGCTTGACAGCTGTTTTGGCTGTAACCACTTTCAGAGCTGGGAGAGGAAGAGAAATTGAGTTAATTGAAAGCACTCTAAAATTAGTAGATATTATTAACTGAAGGATTTCTATAATTGCATACCATGGCTACTTAATTACCAAAGCTGAAAAATTATGACCCTTATCATCTTGCTGTCCCAGACCTGCTCTCTTAGTTCTACATTAAAAAACAGTGTGAAAGCCAAACTTCTTCTCTCTCTCTTTTCTTTTTTTTTTTTTTTTTAGTCCAACCCTTGATCCACTACCGCTGCGGTTACCAGCCCATGGCACTGAGTGCCACATCCAGTCTCTTTTTAAATATCTCCAGGGATGGAGAATCCACTATTTCCCTGGGCAGCCCATTCCAGGGCTTAATCACCCTCTTGGTGAAGAAATTCTTTCTAATATCCAACCTAAAACTTCCCACTTTGTCTATAACATTGTTTTTTTGTAGCAAAGTTTGACTTTTTGGTGATTGCTCTTAAAGGCAGAGGTGCCTTGGTTTCCATTCTTCCACTTCAGTATGTATGATGTCAGTTACTTATCATGCATTTAATGGTAATAAATCTGGGTATCTGTATTAATTAATATTATGTATCTATATTAATGGTATACCTGGGTATCTAGCTTTTTATCATTCCCCCTTACACTGACTGATGCTGGTTACCTATTGCTTGTGGATTTGGGCTTGTATTTTTAATCCTCCTCTTCAAACTGGAAGAGCTAGAAGAGTTGAAAACTTATTCCATTAACTATTCAACTGAGGTAGAATGGTCTGACAAAGTAAGGACTGATTAAAACAGGAAGCCAGGCTCAAGTGATAAAGTTTCTCTGTTTCAACAGAGAAAGACTGCTCTAAGTAAATACCAAGTTTTGAGGGAAGCACTGAAGTTTTGTTATTTATGACACTAACCTAATACCAAACCTTTTCTTGCAGGTACCACAGCTTCCTGGATTTTCCTGGATAAAGCCCTGCCTTTCAGCATCTGATATTGTGTACATTGGTCTGAGGGATGTGGATCCTGCTGAATAGTAAGTTGATTTAGTTTTAAGGATTTTTGTAGATGCTGAAATCATGAACTGATTTCCACATCTGAGTGTTCAGAAGGGTTGCTAGATTTAAGCTTAGGTCAGTAAGGATTTGTATTTATTTATTTATTTTAACAGCTATATTTTGAAGAACTATGATATCCAGTATTTTTCTATGAGGGACATTGATCGCCTTGGAATACAGAAAGTTATGGAAAGAACACTTGAACAACTGATGGGCAGGTAAAAAAACTATTATCTGATCTAAACTACTTTTCTCATCCCCTTGTCCACTACTTTTCTCATTAATTCATTAAGTCATGAAGTCATGTTGATGTAAGGCAACTTAACAGAACTGTGATGCTGTCCAATGAATAGTAAAGTCTTAGCACTGACTGGTCCTCAGCCTCCACATCTTGAACTGAAACCTTTTCAGTCTTTGGCAAAACGCTATGAGGCTACACTATGATCTGTTCTGTTTCTTGAGAAATTACACATTTTGCTGCAGTTTGACAAGAGGCTTTGATCAACTAGAGTCTAAGATGTATTTTGTACTTAAGTTACTGTCAAGTTGCTATATATATTTTTTTAAATTCAGCTGGTAGTACATGAGGTAGAAGTATTTGATGGCTTCCTTCTTGGACACTCACATGTGCTGTCCTGATGACAAATGCAATGTTCAGCTAGTGAAGGTCACTGTTACCAGTCCCTTAAGTTCAGTACTGAGGTATTTACTAATCTTGTTCAAGTTTAGGGAATCACAACTGGGAGCAAATCCTGTTAGTCTATGGTATTATATTATGTAGAGATATGTAACAAATCCCTTGACTAGGGACATGTGGAATGGAGCAGAGTTAGCAAGGGTAACCTCTCACTGCAGAGCAGAACAAAGTCCTGTGAGCAGAACAAGGTCTGTGTCTGTGCTGATGCTGTTGTGTCTAAAGGTGTGCTCACCCTCCCTAGCTGCAGTTGTGCCAATGAAGTCCACCACTTGAATAGCTCCTCTGCATGAACAGGGAGTGTCCAGTTTATTAGGCTGCCATCAGTTGCCAGATTTCATGAAGTTTTAGGTTTGAGATTATCCTTCATTTTTTCATCATCTAGGTTTACATAGTAGAGCTTGGAGGCAGCCTTCAACTTAATGACCTGAAAAATGTAGAATGCCCCACTTGTCTTGATGAGCTGTCTGAAATCCTCAAGCTTGTTGCTTGTTGCTGCTTGGCTCCATCCTAGATGCCATACAAATCAATAGCTCAGCCTTTCACCCAGGAGAAAAGTCTGGATTACATCAGCCAATTCTCTGCATTTTTCCAACTAAGGAAACAAAGTACCAGATAAGATGGTTAGTACTAAAGTACTTATCTTCAGCCAAATCTCACCTGACTGGATGTTTACTGAAACTAGAAAGACAAACTTCTGCTTTTCCAGTTTGTACTGATGAAAGTTCTGAGCTAAGAGATATTTCAGAATCCAAATATATTTAAAAAAAAAGACCTTCCAAATATATATGTATAGGACTTAGGGGGAACCTTTTAGCATTATGGAGCATGATACTACTTTGCTTAACAGCCTGGACAGTATGAAATACATGTAGGTAAAATCTGCAGCTCTGAGACTGCTTTTCTTGCTTTGTTCTGTTTCAGGAGACAGAGACCAATTCACCTGAGTTTTGACATTGATGCTTTTGATCCCTCACTGGCTCCAGCAACTGGGACTCCTGTTCTAGGTGGATTAACTTACAGAGAAGGCATGTACATCACAGAGGAAATACACAACACAGGTAGGAGTTGTCCAACCGACAGCACTGGACTCAGAAGGACAGGACAAAGTACACAGAGCTCATACTGGTTGTTTTTCCTGGGTGATTAGATAAAGGTAGTGAAAGCTGAGGTGCCCACAGAGTCAGTTCAGCCTTCCGTAAGGCAAAAAGAAGTCTTGTGGTTGGGCAATACCCCAGGTGTTGGAAGCAGCTTAACCATAAACAATTTCAACTTACCAGAAGTAAAATATATAATATTAACAACTACTACCAAAAATGTTGTATAATGCTGTCCCCTGTTCCTAACTGCAAGGTAAGATGTAAAAGCAGGCATCTGGAATTAAAAAAAATTGAAGCCAACATTTTTAAACAGTTTGAAGTTCCATTCCAGAATTAAAGACTAACAATCAAGCTTTCACTAAATATACTGCAGTTGACTCAGGAGGACTTTTCCTCCTTATGTCATGCAGGTTTTATTTAATGTGTTTAAACAATGAGTTATTTGCAGTAAAAGAAGGTAAAAGACCAACCAGACAATAGTCAGCAGAACCATGAGCAGAATGGCAAAAAAATACTAGGTGAGACTAATTGATATCCCCTAATTTTTAGACTGGGAGAAAACAAATTTAAAAGCCAGGCCTCTCATAAGTGTACATGGAGGATCATTATATTTTCCTGAATGCTAAAAGGATGAAGGAATGGCAGTATGATAATGTAAGAGAACCAAGTTAAAAACTACAAACTCACATTTAAGATTGATTATTTCATCCCTCCAGAAAGGGAGGGATGTAAAACTTCAGAACCAGTTTTACATGTGAAAGGGGGAAGGGAAGCTCACAAGCTCAAATACCAGACTTGATGTAATGAATGAAAGAAAGCACATTAGAGATTTTGGGTTTTTTTGTAGTTACAAAGCTGTAAATCATTTTCACAGGAATGCTTTCAGCTGTAGACATGGTTGAAGTCAATCCACTTCTTGGAGCTTCTCAAGAGGAAGTGAAAGCAACTGCTAGTCTTGCCATCGACGTGATAGCAACGTGCTTTGGGCAGACAAGGGATGGAGCACACATTGCTTTTGATGAACTCCCAACACCCAGTTCTCCAGATGAATCTGACAGTGAAGAGCAAGTGAGGATTTAAGAATCCACAGTGTTGGGTACATTGGACATTTTAGAGCTCTGCTGAGGCACTTGAGTGGATAGATTGTCAACACTTGGCAAATACTGTTAACTTGTCAATTTTTAAATAAACTAGCTTTTCCACTGATTGGTCGCTACTTTATTACATATCAAGATTTATTCGTTTAGTTAAGTATACACAAATGAAGACAATAAAATATTTATTACCTTCTTATTAACCTTACCAGTAGTTAAAATCTGTCTCTGCATTTTCCTTTCACTGCCATTCTTGTCGCTCTAGTGTCAGTACAGTACCAGCTGAAGATGCTGTCTCATGAGACAGTTCAATCCCTCAAGACAGTCAGAGGGAACAGACAGCCCATCCAGTTCCTCAGCAGTGGAAAAGCTCATCTCAGTCATCAAGATTCATCTGCTGCGAAAGAACTTGTAGTAGACCAAACCTCCTAGGATGATTACTTCCAGGATGATGATCATTGACAGCAACAACTTATTAGTGGTCACTCTAGAATGAAGAAAATAAATAATTCAAGATAGCTTTTCTTCCCTTGATGATGAAAGCAAATTATAACTAATTGCTGCTTTACCCTGTTTGAGACAGACCATGAAGTGCTATTTGAATAGCTCTTAACAAAGAGGAATGGACAAGCTCAGTAGTTTCCTACTTATTTTCCTAGAAATTCTGCTTAAATCTTCTATTGAACAGTAACAGTTCTGTTCCTCTTTCCCCTGCCCTGTGTAGGGCAGATCATTCAGTTCTATATGTGCCTACTCATTTAGTTATGTAAAGAGGAATACATCAGCTGAAATCCTATGCTACAACCCACTCTGTGGTGCTTTTACTAGGAACTATGGAAAAACTATTTTACTGGAGTAAAATTATAAAATTTCAAAATAATATACTTTTGCTATTAAAAGTTACACAGTTATCATGACTTCCTTTAGCAGTGGAAATAAGGAAAGGTGATTGGGTCAGAAGTACCTTCCAAAAATATAGCACATGAACTGGCTGATAAGGGCAATTAAACCATACAGTTAAGAAACACTTAAGCAGCCAAGGTTTTAGTCATCAAAATAGTATATGGTCAGGCTCAGAGTTTGCCATATGACAGTCTGGCTACTCTAAGGCATTGCTATGGGCTGAACAGGTCTGTCTGTGTCATCAGACATCAACTCACCTCCTGGACATAGAACGCAGAATCTTGCGGCTCTTGCTCAAGTTTTCACTTGTATTCACCAACTAAGGAGACAAATAAAGAGTTATTGGCTAGCTGAGCAAGCATACAGCAACTCTGTAAAGATGCACCTGGGAACAGCTGGTGTTAGAATGTGGCAGTTGATAATGGGACCAAGGCTATAACCATCTGTTCTCAACATTCAGAGACAATGGTTGTTCTCTACACAAAATACAAGCTGTCTCCTTTCTCAGGAGGCACTAACACTTTCACATATACTTTCTCAGATATGTACCAAGGTACACAATTTAGGATCACTTTCCCTTTAGTTCATCTACAGATAGCAGAGAGTAAGTAGGTATTAGCTGCTTCATTTAATTTCATTTCTTTATTGTAGTTGTCAACTCAAGAAAATGATACTGCCATGTTCTCCCCAGTGCATATCTGAACTGTTTGTTTGAAATGCCTTTCCATTTCCAGCAAAAAAAGAACCACAATGCAATGACAGGTCTAAGTGACCCAGTGCATATGAGCTCTGAACTGTTAATAGATAACCCATTTCAGCTTTCTAATGCTCAGAAATTAACTGTTAAGTATTTCTCAGTCAGCTATTAAGAAGCACGTAATTAAGTGAGGTTACAGACAGCTAAAGAGGCTGTTGTCTCACAAAGAGTCAGGATTCATGATGTTTGGCCACTTGAGGTCTCCAAGTGAGATTTCACCATCCCACTTCCAAACCTTCAAGGGAAGGGCAAGGTAAGCCAGGTCACTCAGCATCACACACCCCTGCACAGTCCCTCTGTGGCTTAAGCTATTGCCCTCAACTGCCAAGCTGGCCCTGTAGCAATGTTACTTTGCACTGAGATGTACTGGACCAAGCTGGAGAGAGAAGCATACTAGATTTTCAATCTTTGCTGTGAAAGAAAGACCAAGCAAGAAGAAAGCTGGCTGTGTGGCTAATATAAATCAGCAGTGCAATGCCTAAAAGACTCACAATAACAGACAGCTTCATAAACAATGGTGGAGAGACTGATGTGCTTGAAGCACTGTAATAATTTTTATCAGAAATAGAACAGGCAAAAACTATGCCTACCAACTTAAGGATCCCATTTCCATTCCTCCACTCCAACCCAAATTTGGGAGCAGGGAAAATCCTGACTGAAAAACTACTTAGATGAAAAAGCTGCAGGCTTTGTTGCAATGAGAAGCAGTAACTTGCAAGAAAAGGGGTATGTTTTTTGTCTTGGTTGAGTATGCTTACTTGACAAACTGAGGGTCCCCCTGGAAGCCACTCACCTAAAAGCTTTACACTCAAGAATCCCTTGTACACACAAAGAGAATCCCATCAGTTTGTTACTTCAAAAACTGAATTATCAGTTATGTGTGTAAACAAAACAAATTAACTACTTTTTAAAGTTTCCAAAACCCAAGGATGAGGTACAGGTATCTTGTCTGACACAATTTTCTGTCCTTAGCTAACCTACAAATACAGAAAGGTTAATAGTTAAGTTTCTATTAAATTTCATTACAAGAACTTGCTAGCTGCCTCCCAAGTCTAAACTTTTATGACTCATCTAGTGCTTGGCAACTCCTGAGTGTTCTTTTAAATACAATGTTTTCAGTAGTTATTCTTTAGCAGAGTTACAGGTCTAACATCCCACCATGCATCACAAGCATCGTTGCACTGTGCTGTGGGCCCTTCTACAGTAATTATTTTCCTTTTGTGAGCACAGACACGCGGCAGCCTGGATTTTGTCTGTAGAAACATCAGTCGGATTACCACATCAAGGGAGCTCTCGGAGTACTTACTGGGACTTGGTTCCTACTAAAACAGCACCATGTTGCTTCAACACAATGCCCACAACTTCTCTGCTTACTCTGCTCTTGGTGCGTTCCAGTTGCTCCCGCTGCTCCCCCAGTTCCTCGATGATGTTGGTGCCGATCTGATCCGTCTCAGCAGCAATCCGGTGAGAGCGCTCAATGCTCTGACTGGCTCGGTTCAGGCTGTCTGTTCCCTGGAGCAGCAGCACCCTCTGTGACTGCAGAGCAGTCTGAAAAATAACATATGCTTTACTGTTAAGCACACGGAGGTATTAAAAAGTGAGGACATGACTCCACAGACCACGCATTTGTATAGCTGTACATGCTCCTTATGTTACCTGACCCAGCCCAGTTCCTTTTGAAAGAGTGCTTGTCAACATTGTAATATCATCATCAAAGATGGTTACACCTTGGACACGCAGCTAAAGAGTTGAAATAGTTACAAAAAACCGTCTTTGCAACAATTTATCATTAAAAAAGAAAAAACCCCAAACATTTACATGAAAACAGTACCTCCGCTTTCCAGATGCTAACTATCCCTTCCATTCATATCTAAATTCAGTCTTACTTGAGACTTCACACTCAGTTGCCAAGAAGATATTTAAGACTTTACAGTGAAAAGGATTAGGAACAAACAGCAAAAACAGATGGACTGCTACATAACAAAGCTCCTCTTTTCATCCCAGTAGCTTCGGCTAGAAGATAAGAAATCTTTGATGACCTTGGGGTCAAAAGGTAGCTCAAAAGAAAGCATTTTCTTAAGCTTCAAAATTCTAATCTACCACCCTGCTCTCAGGTTTTAGAGAAATCAATCAAAGAGGAATCAAATGCAGAAAATTCACCAAGCTACTGCAGAACAAAATAAGGAAAGAGCCTCCCTCCTATCTCCTGTATCTAGGCAGACAAAAGCCCACATCCATGAACTTTCTGTACAGATGACAGCACTTTGAAAATACCAAACAGATTCAGTCTCAGTAGCTCAGATATATATCTATGCATCATCTCTGGTTAATGATGGGTGTACTTCTTGCACTGTGGCAGCACATCCACAGCTGAATAATTGCTAAGAGAATGACAACTTGTATTGTCTTGAAATTATTTATATTGAGATTGCTTAAAAGGTCATTCCAACAAAGAATTTATGCAGTGCCTGACCCATACACTTTTCTAGTTTTAGAGACTAAAACTAGATCAGTTAACACTTCTTTTCAGGCAGTAGCATTTTTTCTATTTTCACTGCTGGAGGAGAATGATTAAATTAAAAGCATTTCATTAAATTAAAAGCATGTTTTGTAAGCTACAAAGCACAGCATTCAAAAAGCTCCATTTTGATTTTATCTTTGTTTTAGAACAGAAAAGCTCTCCTTTGAGTCCCAGGTGTTCTTTTTCCTCCCAGAGATTTTCATGTCACACAGAGAGATATACAGGGAGTTACAGAGAAGCTAAGTGGGTTAGAGTAGAAACACTGTCAATAACACACCTGGAGTCTTTTTAAACAATCTCAGCAATGCTAAATACAATTTCTATCTAATTCTTACACTCTGTTCGTTTTCTGTGGAGAAGATTCCATATTTTAGATCGCCTTGGCTTCCAGGGCCCAGTCTCAAATCCGTGCTTCTCATCTCTCTCTGGAACATGGAGAGGTCTCTCCTGTAGGCTCGGATTTTGCTCATCATTTGGTTGCGGAAAGGCAGAGGAGCATACTTCAGTTCTTCCTCCATTTCCCGCAGCTTTAACGACAGAAAATGTGTTTGTTTCAAAGCAGCTACACTCGACCCTCACCAGCAGATGAAGGGATTCACGGGTTTTTATGTGATGGGGTCGGGGGGGGATTAACCCCAAGCCCTATACCCCTCAATCTGGCATCAATCTCAACCGCTCCGCCTGCCGCTGTTCAGCCCACATGGATTCTGAGACACACAATGCCACAGGAAAAAACATTAATGAATTGCCAAGCATAAACGCTTGGTTGTTTTTTTTTCTGAAACATCACTCACTAACTTCAAAACACATGGTTCTCGTGACAGTTTGAGCACTTCTAGGATGCTCTGGATGTGGGGTATCAGCTTCTCATCGTACCTGTGCCACAGGGATCAGCCACAGGCAGATGTGCCATTAAACACACACTCTGAACACTGGGCCTGGCACCCCGAGTTGGGATTTGTAAACACTCAGCTTTTGGATGTGTGAATTTTCACATCAGCTTTTAGTGGCAGGTGTTGCACGTTCACAGTGCTTAAAGCTGTTCACCAGCATGAGCTCTCTCAGGATATGAGCTCTGCATCTCATACATCACCTGTACAGATGCACATCAACAAGACTCAGCAAGTTAGAGGAACAGAGCATCACAATCAGCTCTGACTCAAAAAACATTGCAATAACAGGTCAATTTGAAAAGAAAGCCAAATCCATAATGTCTTGTTCAAAAAGGCAAGTCACATGGGGTTTCACATGCTGTTCCATGTCACCTGCTGTTCAGGAAGCCTGTATAATAGGGGTTTCAAATAGTCAAGGTCCCTGATATTTAACCATCAGGCTATTGTAAAAAGATTAGTTAAGACCAAAATGACAAAAGACAAATGGGGAAAAAAGAGGCAGATTCTCTACATGCTCTCCCTACAGCCTCCAGCTATTTTAATTGCACCTCTATCACTCTCCTTTGTTCAAAGAGAAGGCAATATCCAAACCAAATGCCCAAAAAACCCCTCACAACCACATGCAAATGATTTGTCTGAATCTGCATACATAGACAGATAAATATAACAGCCTTGACAAACACAGACACATCTATCAAATCAATGAATCAAACATTAAAAAAAACCCAAACAACCCACATCTGCCTGCCAGAATAGGATCCATAAAGAAAGTAAAATTTGGAAGTACTGTCCTTTTTAAGGCATCAATATTGCAGCCACTCAGCAAACCCAGAAGCCTGAAGGTTACCGTTTCATTTGCTTCACGTTGCTTCTCATCAAATTCTCGAACAAGTTTTTTCTTCTCCTCTGTGAAAGAAAAAGGTATTACGTCAGATAAACTACTGAGGAATGACCATGTAACTCCAAATTAGTCCATTACAGATAAGGAAGCCATCACAGACAGCTGATTACAAAGATAACAGCTCAAAATCTTCCTCCAACAGGAATACCCTGTTCTTACGACAACCTTTCAGAAGGGGGTGGGGGGAGAGAGCAGAAACCACCCTCCCAAATTCTGCCTACTACCTCTGGTAGACAAAAAGAAATTATTTTTCAAACCCTAAAGTTTTCTGAGCCATCCTCCTCTAATTTAGAACTTTTTCTGCACAGGCATGTAGCAAGAAGACAAGGGGAAATGGTTTAAAACTTGAAGAGGAGAGATTTAGATTAGATACTGGGAGGAAATTCTTTCCTGTGAGGGTGGTGAGACACTGGCACAGGTTGCCCAGGGAAGCTGTGGCTGCCCCATCCCTGGAAGTGTTCAAGGCCAGGTTGGATGGGGCTGTGAGCAACCTGGTCTGGTGGGAGGTGTCCCTGCCCATGCAGGGGGGTTGGAGCTGCATATTCCTTAGGGTCCTTTCCAATCCATTCTATGATTCTGTGAATCTCCACTGACAGAACTGTGTTAAAAAACATTTAACCTGAAAGAACAACAAAGAGGACATGCTCATCAATATTTCTTCATTTTCACACACATTTGGCAAGATTATTGAAGGCTGAAACTATAATTTGGATCTGAACATCAAGTGAATCTATAATTCCAAGTGGGTCCTGAAGTTCCTGCCAGATTGGGCACCCTGCATTCTCATGCTCATGAAGTAACTAGATAAACAGGATGAGCATGCTAAAGTACTTGAGGATTAAAGATGCCATCCAGGTACCAACCCAGGTCCAGGGATTAATGCTTCCCAAATGCCTTCCTCCACTGGAATGACATTGTTTGAATCAGCCACCAAAACTACACCATTTTAGTTGTCTCTAACAGTCAAACAAGACAGATCCTTGTATGGCTTTGGAGGCCAAAGAATGGGTTCTACTGCTGTCATTCTGTTCTTAAGCAAAACCTTAAGAAAGGTATTTTGCCCATGTTAAATAACTGTCATACTTTTTTAACATCCATGATCAACAAAAGTATGATTCTGAAACTCCCCTTATCTCAGTGGAGCACAAATGTATGTTGTCATAACCTTGTAAAAGCCCTGAATACAACCACTTCCGTAGACTACTGCAAATTAAACCAAATTCTGTCAGAAGCATGACAAACATGCACTCCTCTCAGGGAAGAACAATTCAATTGTAAACAAAATTCTGTGTATCAAAAAATGCAGATGATCATCTTGGTAACACTTCTCTAATTTGATTAAACTTAAAAGATAAAATTAAAAACAATATTATGAAAATACCACTGCAGTAAAAAAAAAAAAAAAGACTTGATTAAAGAGTTTTTGTAAATATGATCCCGTGCAAAAGAAGTTTTTAAACCAATGGGCTCTCAACAGAGAAAAGGAAAAAAATCTGAAGCAATCAGAACATTTTTATATAGCTCCCCCCTCATACATAACATGCCTAAGCTGTAGGCTTTCCTTTTCTGTTCAAATTCATATTAAGCCCCTGAATTCGAGCTGCAGAAGACAAAATTAAAAGCCATAATCTAATAAGAAGCTATGCTCTCAAGAAGCACACAGAATTACTACAGACTGAGCTACATTATGACTGTTACTCTATTACACACTGGCTGATATCAGAAAATGCAGTTTCACATCCCAGTTTATCAGGAGGAAATGCTGACTTAAGAGGTTCCTGAATACATTCTCTTGAACTTTTTCCGTGATTTGCCATTATGTACATTTGTGCTGATGCAATTATTTGTGTAGCTGGGTTGCATGTGAAATCACTGACACAACCTGCAGGAAAACAGCCTTCAGAAGTCAGTATTTTGTTTCACACAGGTCATTGCACTAATATGATTTAAGTCACAGAATGGTTTGGGTTGGAAGGGACCTTAAAGATCATCCAGTTCCAACCCCCTGCATGGGCAGGGACACCTCCCACCAGACCAGGTTGCTCAAGCCCCATCCAACCTGGCCTTGAACACTTCCAGGGATGGGGCAGCCACAACTTCCTTGGGCAATCTGTGCCAGTGTCTCACCACCCTCAAATTAAAAGTTTTTTCCTAACATCTAGCCTAAATCTCCCCTCTTCAAGTTTTAAACCATTTCCCCTTGTCCCCTCTCACTGCACACCCATGTAAAAACCCCTACCCCAGCTTTCCTGTAGCCCCCTTCAGATATTGAAAAGCTGTGAGGTCACCTCGGAGCCTCCCCTTCTCCAGGCTGAACAGCCCCAACTTCCTCAGCCTGGCTTTACAGGGGAGGTGCTCCAGCCCTCTGAGCATTTTAGTGTCTCTCCTCTGGACACGTTCCAGGAGCTCTGTGTCCTTCTTATGCTGGGGACTCCAGAACTGGACACAGCACTCCAGGTGGGGTCTCACAAGAGCAGAGCAGAGGGGGAGAATCACCTCCCTTGACCAGGGGTCTGTGCTGCTTCTGATGAGCCCAGGACACAGTTGGCTTTCTGGGCTGCAGGGGCACATGGATGGCTCCTGGTCCACCATCACCCCCAAGTCCTTCTCCTCAGGGCTGCCCTCAATCCTTTCTCCTCCCAACCTGCATTCCTGGATGGGATTATCTCTACCCAGGTGCAGAACCTCGCACTTGCCCTTGCTGGGCTTCCCGCAGCCACCCGCACACCCCCGGAACCTCCGCTGCCCCGGCCCGCAGAAGCACCAATATTTCACCTTCTCTGCGTCCCCCAGGCGGATTAGGAAGGCGTTGCACTTAAAAACGAGCAGCCGAAGAAAAAAATGCAAGTTTCCCCAAGTTAAACAGCTTGAGACTTTTTTTGTCTATACGCCAAGAAGAAATCAATGAACCTGTGGCTTGAAATCCCTACACTGGATCCAGCCTCCCACAAACGCCAGGACACCCCGAGTTGTGCAATTCATATCACTCCAGATCAAACTGCTGCCTAAAGAACTTTTTAAAATGCAGCACAAGTAAAAATCACTGTGACACTACCCACATGCTCATAACATTGAACCCATTTATGTCCCATGAGTTAGAAAGAGATTCAGTTGAAAATTACAGCTAACTGAATTGATTAAAGCATCCAAATATTAAAACTGCTTCAGGCTGTTTAAAATGCCTTCTTATGAGCTTGGAAGGAAAAAAAAAATTGTTTCTAGAGCCAGGAATTTGTTATCCTGTTTATATAGACTGAAACAGCATTTCCAAACTTTTGCCCCCAAAGATGTCCCAAGGACTACAGATGCTGTCTTCCCTCAAGCTTGGGAGAGTGCCAATCATCTCAAAAGGGTATGCAAGGTTTCTTTTATAGCTTCCTGAAGCTGTCAGATCACAGTATAAATATATACCTATACACACACTCTCCCCTCCCCATAAGTGCCAGAATCAGACAAAACACATTAAGAAAGTGGAATGCCTCCAGCAGATTCACAAATTCTTCACTTATCTTGAACTCCTTTTAAAAGAGTTTCCAAAATATTACCAGGAACATTTTCAGCAACAAATTAAAAAAATTTGTTATACAAATTATATAGTTATATTGAAAGTTAGATTAAAATTTCAGAATATATCTAAAAAGTCAGTTTGCAATTGTTTGCAACCTGATGAAAACCACCAAAATTTACAGTAAGCACTGTAAAAATTGCTCCTTGTAAAGCCTCCATCTAAGCCCACTGCTCAAGACAACCCCAGTTCCACAGAGACCTGACAAAGCTTTACGTCTTAAGAAACTGACCACTCTCCTTTCTACAAGGAAATAAGGATTTTTTACAAGGGTATTTTCTCTTTTATGCTTTTTATTCTTGCTGATTGCTAAAGAAATTAAGTCACCTTTGAAAACCCTGTCATTTGCAGGTTTGAACTTCTTTCCTGTACCAACCTTTGTGGAAATGCTGATGATGAGAGTTGAGACTCTGAATTTAACTCATTATTAACTGGAAAGCCAGGCAAGAAAGGGAATATTAGGCTTTTCATAGTACAGACTGGTACATTCTGAATTAAAACATTTTTTATGATTTTACACATAAACACACAAAAATTATCAGTTCTAGGAGAACGACAAGACTCCTGGAGAATGTGTTTGAGAGTCCCTACTCCTTCTTGTGGTCCAAAACCCAAGCTGAGCTACAGCAGCTCAAGATAACTGTGTATCCTGTTTCCCAGAGGAAGGAAGTATTCTACCCAAAGAGATGCAGTGACATTGGTAAAATCCTTCTTGCCAGACCACTTCCTTTTCCAGTTCTCAGAACTCTGCCCTCTGTTAAGAACTGAATTGGAAGCACAATGCCAAGTCCTGCAGAGAAGTGCTCCCTGAGAATGTTCTACCCACTGCTGGGGTATAAAGAATACACATAAAGAGAGGGTTTGCTTCTAATTTTGGGCAGCTTGATAGTTTTTTCTAATCTGTGATTCTGTGGCGCACAAATCAGACCTTGAAAGCAATCATTTAAAGTGCAGATCTGCCCCGGTAAGTCTACAAGTGCTTGCGAACAGCTGGGATAATAAAAACCGCTTTTAATTCTGAGATTTTAAACAAGAGTCCAGCGATGACAAAAAAACAAACAAACAAACAAACAAAAAAAAACACAAAAAAAACCCCAAAACAAAACAAAAAAAAAAAACACACAAAAAACCCCCGCACAACCCAAACAAAAAACCCCACAGCAAAGCAGTTTAGGCCGGTGAAGAAAGGCCCCGGCTACCCGAGAGCCGCCGGCGCGGCGGGGAAGCCCCAGCCGATGCCCGCGGTCCCCGGGCAGGGAGGAGGGGGAGGAGGAGGAGGAGCCCCGCCGGACCCCGCCGCGGTGGCTCCCCAGCCAGGGACACAGAGAGGGGCCCGAACGCCCGCTCCCGGTGAGGCCGAGGCCGCTCCCCGCCCGCCATCCCGCGACCGGGACCCCCTCCGTGTGGCGAGAAGGNGGGGGCTGCGCGCTCCGTGGGCTCCGCGCTCGGGCGGTGTCCGTGGAGCGGGAGAGAGGCGCTCCCTCCGGCCCGGTCACGGCACGATGGCGATCGGCCGCTTCAGGCTGCGACGCCCCGAGGCTCCGCGCAGCGGTGATCCCGGGCGTTGGGGCCATACCTGGGGCTGCGGGTGCCCCCTCGGGAGGGAGGCTGCCCCCCGGCCTCCCCCGTGACTGCCGCCGCCCTCTCTCGCAGGAGGTTTGTCGCGGGAGGACAGTGCAAGTCAGCAGCTAAGCTGGAAGGGAAGGTGGTGATAATCACAGGAGCCAACACGGGCATCGGGAAGGAGACGGCCAGAGACCTGGCACGGAGAGGCAAGTCGCCGGCCTTAGGCAGAGGGACCTGCGTGTGCCCTGAGCCAGGGTCCCTGTCCTGGCTGTAAGGGAGCAGTATTTTATGCGCACATTTAAGTCACTTGGATTCCAAAATTATTTCAGACAAGCCCAAGTGCTGCTCCTCCCGAGGCTGTAAGCATTGAGGTGCGAGTCCCCAGTTGCTCAATCTGGCTTTATTGCTTGAACTCCAAAATAAAAAAATGTGCTTTGTGACAGGGAAATGCTCTGCACACACGCTGTTTTGAGAGGACTGGGGAAGTTCCTGGTGCTGCTGGGTTCTGCTTGTATGAAGCTGGGAAATGCCACAGGACTACTGCTGTGTGCTTCACTTGTTCATGTTGACACATGAATCAGGCTGATTTTGGTTTAAATGCTTTTTGGGTAGCAGGTAAAGAGGTTAAACTACCCATTCACAATCTGTTTAGAAATTACTTTGTCTGTAATCCAAGTGTCTTCATGTGCTCCTGGCTCAACTTTCCCATTATGGGGACAGATGTAACCCTATCATAACCTATCACTGTGTGCTACACACTCCAGACCTGGGAGAACCTGGACATGGCACCAGTGCATTTTCCTGGTCTAAAAAACAGGATCAGAGCTAACAACATTGTAGGAAAGGCTTTGTCCCTCCCTTTAGGGAATTTGGCTGATGCCAGTTCCCTAAAGAGACAGCACGTGTTTTGTAAGCACTGTGTAGTGAGCCTGCTTGTCACAGCCTTGATCATCCAGGGTGCTCCGGAGATCTCAGCTTCTGTTCCTGCTTTGCCCCCTCCCCTGGCAGGTGCGAGGGTGATCGTCGCTTGCAGAGACACAGCCAAGGCAGAAGCAGCAGCCAGTGAAATCAGAGCTGAGACAGGGAACCAGCAAATCATTGTGAGAAAACTGGACCTGGCTGATACGAAGTCCATCCGGGAGTTTGCTGAGAAATTTCTAGCAGGTACAGTCTCTAGATCCTTCTTTTCAGGGAGAGTATTTTATCACAGACTGCTGCCTGCTCTCCTAGCAAATGTGAAATCCCTCCCCTGCATGCCTCGGTACCATGCTGGGCACAGGGGTTCACAGCAGAGGCTTGTCAGAGGCCACGAGCCAGGGTTTTTTTTTGTTGACTTGTGCCACCTTTTTGTCTGTCTTCAGTCTCTGTTTCCCTGTTTCTTGCATGTTACCCCTTGCAGAGGAGAAGGAACTCCATGTTCTCATTAATAATGCTGGTGTAATGCTGTGCCCTTACTCCAAGACAGCTGATGGCTTTGAGATGCACCTGGGAGTCAATCATCTTGGTAAGGCCAGTGGAGTCATGTTTGCATTGAAGTATCTGTGGCAAAATGCCAGAGGAAAACTCTGCTTGCAGATTTTCTCTTCCTCATCCTTTCTCCTTGGGAAAGGATAGAAGGCCAGAGCTGGAATTCTGGAGATGCAGTGCAATGGGTTTGCTAATCATGGACCCAGTTTTAAGTGTCTACCTGGGACATGGGCAATGTATGGCAGCTCCAGCTTTTTGAAGCTGAGGAGCAGAACTCAATCACCCCCAGAAAAGTTCAGCTATTGTGTCAGGGGGTTCTTCTTCCCCTGGCTGATGTTCTATCTTACTGCTGCCCTCAATTCAAGTCTGTATGTTGTACATACTTTGAAATTCCAGTATGGGGGACCCTTCAGAGAAGGATGATGTTTCTTCTCACCTCTAGGTCATTTTCTCTTGACCTTCCTGCTGCTGGAGAGGCTGAAGCAGTCGGCCCCGGCCCGCATAGTGAACGTGTCCTCGCTGGCTCATCACGGCGGCCGAATCCGCTTCCATGATCTTCATGGAGAGAAGAGCTACAACCGTGGCCTCGCCTACTGCCACAGCAAACTGGCAAACGTGCTCTTCACCCGGGAGCTGGCCAGGCGGCTGCAAGGCAAGTCCCAGAGGAGGGCAGACTGGTTTTCCCCAGGGCTTTTGAGCACTATGGATGAGGAGAGTAGAGTGAAGAGAGGTGTGCAAAGTGGTCAGAGGCAAGGGTCACTGCTGGCTCTTCACAGAAAGAAAATACCTCCTGTCTGTGGAACCAGGGGACTTAAAACACTAATTGTCTTTACATCAACAGGGCAGGGGAGTTTAGTAGCCCGTCACAGTTGAATGTGTTTCATTTTTCTTTAGTGCTTGTCAAAAACTAGATGTCCATGAAGACAGTTGTGGGTGGAAGCTGAAAAAAACAGGAGCTGAACTACAGTTGCAGTCTCCAACAGGAAAGTTCCTGCATACAGGACTGCCTTAAATGTTGATGGCCTGTACAACAGAAGCATAGGACTGGACAGTACCTCTTATGTCACAACATGTGTCACAGCCATGTCATTCTGTGCTTTTCATAAGCTTAAGTAGTATTTATTTTATTACGACAGAAGCAGTCTCTTCTGGAAGTTAGTTATTACAGTAACTCAAAAGAAGCTGTTGTTCTGAGAAGCCTGATGGAAACTGCTGCTGGTTTGGCTCCCAGGCCCTTTAGCACATTGCTTTGCAGAAGTCAAGTAGTGGCTGCAGTGTGGGGGAGGAACTGGGGGGTGCTCCAGCAAGCAGTAAATACAAAGGACTTCACTTACTTTTCCTGTATCCATGCCTAAACTTCTCCTCTAAGTTGTAGAATATTTGCAGGTAGAATTAAGGAGTGTATTACCTTTTTTTTTTTTTGGTACTTTCTTTTCCATAGGCACTAAAGTCACAGCAAATGCTCTCCACCCTGGTTCTGTCCATTCTGAGCTGGTCCGGCACTCGTTTGTAATGACGTGGCTGTGGAAGATATTCTCATTCTTCTTGAAGACACCTTGGGAAGGAGCTCAGACCAGTATCTACTGTGCAGTAGCAGAGGAGCTAGAATCTGTGACAGGACAGTACTTCAGGTGGGTGCAAGCTGGTGGAGCTGATAGGCTGTGGAAGGCAAACCTGTTGGCTGGGGAAAATGAAAATTCGTGTCCTTCTTCATTAAGAAGGGACTGGGTAAGAGGCTGGCTGATAGGATTGAGGATGACAAATACTGGAGTGTTACCCCTTCCAGGGCTTTTGAGTGGATATCGTGTTAGAAGAAATCCCTGACCTGGGCAACACTTCACATAATAGCAGACCCTGCAGTGCCAGGAATATCACTGCACTCAAAGTGCAGGAGGGGCTGTCACATGCTCAGAGCTCTAATCCTGATCTGCGGGAGGCTTGGGCAAAGCACTTTTCAGTAGAGCTCTTTAGTTAATGAGGTCACTTGAGTCAATCCTGGGAAGATTACTTTTGGTTCCCTTTGTAGTTTTATCCAACTGAAGCAGTAGGGGCCTATGCTCCCAGGGAGCTGGGGGGGCTGATGGTTCTGCAGAGATAGGAAGTAAAATTTTCAGGACTGGCAGTGTGACAGACCCCCAGCTGGAGGGGGCTCCTGCAGGGATGCTTGGCACTCTGTCCTGCAGACTGTCTTGTGTAGCTCCTGCTACTGTTTCTTGACTTCTTTGACTTACTCCAGGACCCTACAAAATCATGCTTTTCCCTTCACCAGAACTACAGACCAGAGCAGTTCTACATCATCATCATTTCATGATAACTGCCATTTGAACAGATCCATGCAGATGTGTCTGTCAGCTTCCCACCAGGAGTGGAGCAGTGCAACAGTACTGTTTTTGTGGAAATGGATGTGAAAATGCCTTTTTTCCACCCCCTTTTTTCACATGAGTACTGCTGGAACCTTTGCATCTTTCCTCCTGTGATACGTGACCAGATTAGTCTCTGTAATGACTTTGTCTGATCTTCACTTGGCAGTTTGTACAATCTTAATCAGACTTTAATATATAAATAGATGTTTTAATCTTCGCCGGATTACTGCCTGCCCCAGGATGTAAATGGAGCATTTACATGCTGGCGTACAGAAAACTTTGGTGTATTTTAAACTCAGAAAAGAAAGGAGATTTGGATTTGGTGGGAAATTAATAGCTCCAACAGTAATTCACAATTGACACTGAACTAACCAAAAATCCTTTACACTTTCCAGAGAATGGAATACAAAGCACTAGTATAGACATTAAGAATTTTCATGGGATAGCAAGACAGGTGGAGTCCTCCAGTCATTTCAGGAACATCAGAGACTGTGGACCTACAGCTCTCAAAGCAGTAGGCTGGGTAGAAAACTACTGAGATACGATCTCCTCTCTTCTCTTAAACTCTCATGGTAACTGCAGTCTCTAGGATTACAGCTGGGAGCACGTGATCTCTATTCCAGAGTGCTGACTGATTGCAAGAGCTGAGAAGAAAGGAGCCACAGTTCAGAGGATAATGAGAAAAGGGACAACCCTACATGGTTATGACAGTGTTATTATTCTGGGACAGCTTTGCCTTTCTTGAAACGGCAATATATGGAGGTGAATAGAATGGGATAAATATTTTAGAATCAAGGGCTGTTTGAGTGGCTTTTCTGTACTGTCTTCTAGAAAAGGTGATCCTGAAGAAGCCTGGTTAACATTTGTAGCCCTTTTTAGAGCTATTAATGAGAATGTACACTGAAGAGTATACAGTAGAACATATAAAGGTTTGCTTAAGAGTGCAGACAGCAGACAGAGCCAGTCTTGCTTGCCATTTCTTGGTGCCATTGGGAGGGAATCTTACATAGCCAACTGGAAAGAAAGCTTTCTGAAGGTGTCTTAGCACCAGCCATTTGCTGGATAGCCTCCCACCCTTCTTCAATTGGTCTTAAAGTGAAGCTGAGAGAAAGCAACTCCCTTAGCACAGACATTTCAATGTGCTAATGCAGACTGACTTAAAAAATAAAAACTGTTCCTCTTGCAGTGATTGCCAGCCCGCTTACGTATCTCCACGGGGTCGGGATGATGAGACTGCAAAGAAGCTTTGGAATGTGAGCTGTGAACTCCTGGGCATCCAATGGGACTGAGCAGCACAGACCTCGAGTGTGTACCTGGCTGAGCCTGGTGATGCTTCTCCTGGGAAGAGCATTGCTGAGAGACCTCAAGACTAGAATGCTGATACTTCAGCTGCCCTAATGGTGGCTTTATGGGCACAACCTAATGTGAATGTCCAGAATAATATACTTAAGGATTGACATTTGTAAGCAACTGGTCCCTTCCTAGCTGGAGAATTAGAGCATCAATGCAGGGAGCAACCCTTGCTTGGTATCTCACACAACAACCAGAAGCTGTTGTTCCTTGGTTTTAGAATAGAAATGGAGGTTGCAGTCTTAGGTTTAGATTATGAAGTAACACTTACCTTTAAATAAAGCTTTTTCCTAACAGTAACAGGTTGCTCTAAATTTATGACCCATGAGGTTATTTCTGTTCCCATTATTTGACCATGCAGAAAGTACTTTAGAATATTAGATTTTCTGGCAATTACATGCAACACAAATGCTCTCAAACACTCAGAAACAGGTGCTGGCCTTTTCTGCACCAAGCATTATGTAAAGTTTTAAAGTGGGCTCAATTATTTGTCCCTGTATTCTCTTGTCAGAAGCTGGACATTTTAAGTACCTTAGCCCCAAACACCCGTGATTGCAGTGAGTTAACTGAGGGCTGGTGTATCTTTTGAAAACCCAGGTCTCGGTGCAAATTAAAAGGTGCAGGAGTGTCACAAGTGTGTGTAGGCAAGCTGTCTTTTTAAAAAATAACTACTCTCCTGTGAAGCACTGAGCAAAGATGGCGTAAAAGTTGTCACAGTAAACACCCCTATCCTGGCTGCACTGTACTTCGAAACCTAGAAAAGAGGGCAGAATGAGTAAAGAACATCTCAACAATGTTAAAAACCATTACCTTCAGATGAGACTTCAGCTTTAAATAACAGCAAACTACCTAGAACTAAATAGCTGAAGCAGAGGTAGGTACTATGTTGATCTTATGGTAAAGTTAGTTACAGGACAAGAAAGTAAGACTTGCACAGAATTCCTAAGGTTTGCCTGTAGCTGGCCTGGGCATCCAGCACCAGACAGGATGCACCAGACAGCCTGCACTTCCCTCAGCAGCTGGGTCACTGCACGTAGTACTGGGACTCCTGCCTGGGAACTCCAGAGCTACTGTGGTGCAAGTTGCTGGAGTGTGATCTGTCATCAGAGATCATTTCTGAAAGAGTTAAGGAGTTAAACAGGTGCCACAGCTCATGGGATTATCTTTTGCTCCTGAAAAATAATCTGAAAGTTTCTGGACTTGCAGATGAGCATGACACTGTGACAAACTGCCAGTTTTGGGAAACAAATGCTAATTTTATGATTAACTCTTGCTGCCTGGATGCTACCTATGCAGATCAGTCCTGTGCTACCTCTGAGCAATACTAAATAAACCATTTTCAATCAGTTTACTTGGTGTTACTGGTACCTGCAGCTGCCTTACAAATGCAGAGAACATAGTTTGGTCAACATTCTAAAGTCCTTTTGTGTTTCTTCTTGTGACTATTTTTTTTTCCTCTTTATGCTTCATGTTGAATGTGAAACTAAATCCACAACTGCAGTGTAGCAGTAGAATGCCACCAAGCACTGCAGGCTTAACTTGCTTTCTCTGTGTGCCAGCCTCTGATCTTGGAAGTGGCTCTGAGGAGCAACAGAAACCATTTTTTAAAAAGCAGGAAGTGTCTCAGCTGAAATATTTGCCCTTGCAGGTCAGTGCTCTTCTTGAAGAAGTCTGATTGTGGAATTTAAGGCATAAAGCTACACATTTCCACAGGCACACATCCACCCTTTTTTGACCTTGGACAAGTCATTTATACCCTCTCCTAGGCTGATCTGTAAAATGAGGGAACTAAAGCTCATTTAGCTGCCTCAAAGGGAGGCTTGTAAGGGAGAGTTAGATTAACTTGCAAAGCTCTCTAAAGAGGATTACTGGTCTGTGAGAGTCACTGTATGAGGCTGAGCTAGCTACTGGGAGGTATTCCAAAGATGTGATATTCCAATTGATCTGAATGTCGGGGTCACTGTATAAAAGGGAGATTTTGCATGACAGAACAATTTTCCCCTTTCTAATTAATCTGTTATGCAGAGTAATTATCCAAAAGCAAAATACAGACCTAAAAAGAGATCCCCAGTTATGACAAGATAAAAAGCAAAGAGGAGATACTTCAACAGTCATAATACTTTATTATCTTTTCTCTCTTTATCATTGTAAACAAACTTCTGTCATTATATAGGTAAGATCTTTTTAATTGGCAGTGATCAATCCCTTCTTGATGCTCAAAATTGAAAGCCCCTTGATAATTACACTATTTGTGACACAAGGCAATTAGTCAGGATCAAAATTTCAGTTCTGCTGGTAAGAGAAAGATCCCTACAATTCCAGGTTAAGAACATCAGGTTACATTAAATGCTATATAAAGTGCATCAGGTACAGTGCAAAGAGGTCAGGAAGAAAGGCAGGTACAGAACTGACTGGCCTGTGTGGCAAACTCCACTCTCTGTGCTAGTGCAGCTATAGGAGCTTGAGCAGGAAAATAGGTATCACAGGAATGCAGATCTGGATAGCCACAAACAGTACAACCTCTGCCCCGTGAGAATTACAGATTTGTTAATGACAGAGGACATGGATAGTGTCACATTTTAGGATTAGCCCACCGGTTGTAATCTGATGGAAAGCTAGGTCAGTCTGGCTGAGAAAACAAAAGCATCTTTCATTAGTACTGCTCACTAATGAGATAATGCAAATCTGCAGTCAGGAGATTCTGAAAGCTGAATGTGGTCATTTCTGACTGCTTTGCTCTGAGACATTTCCAGCCCTGCTCTAATGGGCACAGCACCTCCAAGAGAGTGTTTGTGTCAGTGGGGCACTGCCCATGAAACACTAAAGAGATGGATCAAGTCCTTTCCAATACCACGGGAGTCTGTTCTGTTACTACAGTGAGGTTGGGGTTGGTGCAAAACACTTATCTGACAGTCTCAATCATTTTGTACTCAACTACTTAGTTATTACACTTCAGAAAACCTGTTGTTTCACTTAAGTAACCAACTTTGTAACAAAAAAGTGAAATGGTTTTCCTACCTCTTGTTCTGAAACTAATGTAAATGGCAAATGCAAACTCTTGTGGAGAGCCATGTTTTGTTCTGTTTCTTTTTGAAGCTCCTGCTACTGTCTACCATTCTTCTGCCCATTTCTCATGTCCCAATCATAGTTGAAGAGAAGCAGCTGCTTTTTTTCAGCAATCCTGAACACAGCCATTACCAAAGATTCCTGTTTTTTCACAAAACCAAGTTAACCTGACACTTCCAGAGAAAAGCCTATATAGTCTATACTATACTACTATACTACTACTATAGTCTATAGTCTATACTATAGACTATATACAGTTAATAAAAATGTAGTGTGGTTTTCTAGTGTACCTGACATGGTATTCTGATAAAAAAAAGCAAATAAATCCCTGTCTGATAGGGACACGGACCACCTGTTGAATTTTACCACACCTTGTTCTACCCATATTTTCTGCTATACCTGATGAACAACTCCAGAAGTTTACTGGCAACTACTCAGTGATAAAGCTGCATCACAACAATTTAGTGGATATTAGCACAGCAAAGAAAGAGGTATGTGATTTTTCAACTACTTTAGAGGATTATTTTCCCTTTGTACTCCACTCACAGGATAGGCCCTTTATAACTTTTAACGTCCATCTAGTAAGGGCTCAAGTGCTGTATGTATGGCACACATCAGACAGAGTGACTGGTAAGCAGAAACCTGTGATGATGAATCAGTTTAGCTTCAAATGAACTAAAGAAATTGGGCACATTGTACTAGTTGGACAGGGGGAAGAAGGGAGGGAGAGAAGATGGTAGCAATGGTTTGTAGAGAGGCTTTACAAAAATCTCTGCATTTCAGTCTTCATGAAAGATCTCTCCAATCTTGAAAATGTTTACAGGAAACCCATAATCACAAGTTCTCTCGGCTACACTGAGTTGTTGAATTTTTTCTGTTCTCTCTATGCTCTCTATACAGGTGTTGTTGATTAGAAACAAAAACCACACAACAAAGTTCAGTGCTTTAAAAAAAAAAACCCAAACAAAACAAACCAACCTCAACCAAAAAAAAAAAACCAACCCAAAAACCTCCCAAGCCAGAAACAGAAGCAATCTCTTCCATACACCAAAATTCTTGCTTGTTCAGTTTGAAACTGCCCCCACCCCCCTAGTCAAAAAGATAGCCAAAAAACACCCTGAGGTAGTGACTATTTGTCAAAATACAGGACTGGCACTTGTAATTTAGTTCCCTTCCTTTCACCAGAGACACATTAGCAGCATCCATTTGCCACCAACACCAGCCAAGAGGCTTCCCTTTTACCAAGAGATAGTGGAACCACACACCTTCTGAGTGGTCTTGAAGTCTTCCCCCTTCTGCATGATGGTGGATGGCAATTACTTATTACTTTCTAGTGCCCTGGGGAAGTCTATTTCTCATTTTGGGCTGGTGTACTGAGAGCCACTGGGCACAGATGGCCTTCACAATGTCATCTCCACTGCCCTCAGCCAGCTGCCGCACGTGCTGGACGAGCTGCACTGCTCTGCTCTTCTCCTGCCTCACAGAGACCAGATAGGCAGAACGTAACTTGTTGCACATCACATAGGCCTGGATCTGAAGCAGAAGAGGCAGTCAGAACTTGGTTAGAAACCTGCAAGCTTAAGCAAGGATTCATTGCAAATGCCTGGGGGAGAATGTGTTGTACAAAGTAGCAACAGCACATTATGAAGCCGAGTATGGCACACAGCAGACCCCAACGTAGAAGATGGACAGACACCTGGATTTTGTTAAGTTTCTCTCATGTGGAAACTCCTTTACTGTATCTACATAAAATCAGCATCAGCAATCCTATCTTGTGCATTAATCTGCCAGATCCTCAGAGCAGAGAGTCTAAACCAGATTCTTCCATTGCTAGTTCTAGAACAGCTCACATCTTTCAGTGATGGCTCTTACATAGGGGCAGAATGAAAAGCCCATTTCTCAATCCACATACAACAGCGAGTTTGCCACTTGGAGCAGGATGGAGGACAGTCACAAATCTTAATATGTTATCTTCTGCTATGCCACTGGGATCTACAACAATCCACAAACACTGAGCCACAGCCTCTTCATCTATATACATGCATCTACACTTCACATATCTATGGTGTGACTCTCCAGTCCCTTGGCTAGCTGGTAACAAAGCTACAAAGAAACCAAGTACTTTAGGTCTCAATTCCTAAAAAAAACCACCTAAAAACCAAACAAACAAAAAAACAAAAAACCCCTCAAAATTGGAGTTAACTCTTGATCACAACAGAAATAGTATAACCCTAAAACAATAAGCTGAAATGGTAATCTTGGAGGTGTGTTGATCCCCATTAACTGTCTGACACTACGAGAAACTTACATGTCCCTGTGTGAAAAGTTGGATAATGACCCCAATAAACTCACCACTGCACTTCTCTGAAATACTTTTCTTCCCATTTTAACAAACACCCAGCCCTCACGCTTGAGGACTGTCAAGGAGCTAACAGGGATAACATTAGTCAGTACCCTCATGTCACATCTCTACAGTCACAAACACCACAGCCTTGAGAAATTCACTGTCATTTCTACAGTCTAGGGAGTGGCCTTCAAAACTATGGCTTAAGTGAGGATGAGAGAGGAGATGGTGAAAGAGAGCACACATCCTGCAGACCACGACTGGGCCCTTTACTGTACTTTTACTTACCTTGTTCTCATCACTGTCCATATCCTGAATCAGATTATCAAGATCCTGTATCCAGAAAAGAAAAAAAGGTGTGACTGTAGTTTGCAAACCTTTACCCCACCAAGGACCAAACCTGCCTAGAGGAAGTGCTCCAGAGATCACAGCTGGGTGGTTACACAGTCCCAACTGTGAGTGCTACAGATGTAAAAAATGCACAGTCCAGTTCTTCTCTTTACCAAAGCCTCTCCTGCCTCCTGTGCCTGTGGGTATCCCTAGAGAATGCTATGAGCCTGGGAGACCCCCATGGACATGGCTCATGTTGCTTGAAATGAATTTGTAGGTTCTCCTCACCCCAGCAGGAGTCACCCCTGTGGCCCACCCTGACCCAAGGGGTGGACTGCATCTCCTAGCCTGATTAGTAGAACTTCACAGAGAACATCTTCCTTCATTGGGATGGAAAAGACACTAGGGTAGGCAAAAGAAATCTTGAAATAGTTTCCTATGGAGGCAGGAAGTTTCCACCTCAACATATTCACTGTGTGGCTAGGGAATCCTCATTAAATGGAACACCTCCTGTACCAGTTGAGCATTTGGCAGGATCCTGTGAAGCAAAGGTTCCTTCCTAGCACGGGTACTCATTTGGGAAGTGTAGGGTGGGAGCATGCTACAGATACTTACTGTTTCCTCTCAAAGTACCTTGCATAAGGCAAACCACACACTCCCACTTTTAAGCAATGCATTGAGTACAGAGCCAGAAGACAGGGAGGTCTCACTAAGAGAGCAGCACCACAGGATGGTTTCCCTGTAGTCTGTATTTTATATACCCACTTTACTTCAAAAGGGACACAAAGCAGTATAGAATTACCTCAGAAGGAATATTCTTGAACTCATTTAGACAGTTTAGGATAATGTTATCCCCATCATTTTTTGCTGCAACTCCAGACTCATTGACACACTTGAGGAGCTGCCGGATCTCACTGTATTTCTGCTGCTTCACCAGCTGCTTGGCCACTTTGCTGTACACTTCTGTAGCCTCGAGCTGGAAGTCCTAGAGGTGGGTGGAATACCAGAGCAACATGTTCAATGCTCTCTGCAGGGAGTATATACAACTGAGATGATCTCTCATCAGGACAAAATATCACACCACGCTCCTAAACAGTCAAAACTGTTTTGGGGGCTTCTAATTCTTCCAGCCACCACTGCTCAGGGCTGGCTTAAAGGTTTCCTACAATCAGACTAGCACAATTCACTTTTGCTCAAGAACAAGAGCATTGTTACAACCTCATTTTCAGGGTGGTAAAACATCAGTTTTATTTCTTCTAGCAAAAGTTCTTTCCAAGGTCCCTCCCATCACTTCGCAAGTTCCCACTATATTCCTCCAGACACCCCAACAGCAGCAACCCTTTATGTATCCCAAGAAACAGGAGGCAACTGACCATCATACACCTCCCACATGAAGGAACATATTTTAAAAGCTGTGGACTGATCCTGGCAAGAATAAGGCAAGAAAATAAAAAAAAGGGGAAAAAAAATAAAAAAGGGAGGAATTAGAAGTCATGCCAAGCAGTCCATTTTTTCTGGGAGGTAGTGACTGCTGTTACAGTAGGAAGTGCTATTTTTCTAAAGCTCTCCACCTCACTACCAACAGGCATTCTGCCTTGCACATCCTGACCTGAAAGAAGAAGCAAGGCCTGCAATATCCACAAACACTCTTTTAGGGTGCCATCTCTGTCTAGAAGTGGCCCTGCTATATCTTCTGTCCTCCACAGGAGTCAACTGCAAACTATGCTGTTTGAAACAACATCATTTATCATCTTCTCATGTACAGATGAGAAACACACAGAAATGTTTGGAGGCTCATGAACTATGCTGACTGATAAGTGCCACAGCTTCTATCCAGACAGGAGGAAGGAGAGGTCCTCAGAGGGAGTTTCCTGTTAATTAGCTTTGTTCTACCAGCCAAAGATATTCCTGGCCTTATCTGTTCACTGTGGCTTTGCATGGCTATCACAAACTGCAGAGCCACCAAGTTAGAGCTCTCTACTACCCTCTGTGATTGTGGTGTGCCACAATTAAGTCACTGCCTGAGGTGCACAGCAAAGGAAAAGTTGTACTTAATTCCTCTGTAGGAATTAGTATGAAATTGTTCAACTGAAGCAGCATCCCAACTTTCTTACCAAGCTTCCTCCAAATACCTGGACATTTAAGACTTGAAATTAGTGACTTTTGTCAGAAGAGGTTTTTCTTTTTGAGGATTAAAAGATAATTTGAAAAAAGAGCCTTGCTTTAACATTTGTTGCTTGTAGGAGCTACTTTTATAACGTTAGTCCTTGTTATATAAAGTTTTTTCATACCTGAAGGACTCTAAATGCAATCCCAAACCCTTCCTCAATGTTTTTGCCTTCCAGTATGACCTGAAAACAGACATAGACAAGTTTTGGCAAACATATTCCTTTTTCATTGCACACAGTTAAGTAACAATGCATTTCCACATTTTGCCCAGAGGCCAAAAGACAATGCATTACTTTAACACAAAACAGCTCCACCCCAACAAGTAAATTCAGAAAAAAAAATGACTGCTTGTGGGACAATGGGCAAGCTACACATGGAGCTGAGCCGAAGTTAAGCAGGGTTAGAATAATAGTGATGCTTCCCTTGCTTCAAAACATGACAATACCTAGCCAAAAGGCACATTAACTATTTGTATTTGGGACCTTCTGCCTCTGAAAGTTGGAACTTTGAGGAGAGAAACGCCAAATTCTACTTAGAGGAAAACAATGAGTTTTAATAAATGGTAGGCTACATACATGCACAAGTAACCTGCCCATGAAAAAAAAGCCTCCTCCAACCATCAAATGTTTCAACCTGTTTATTAAGTTAGTATTGCTGACAAAAATAGAACTGTGTTTGAAATAGCATAAGTACCTTGCAAGCAACATCCATTTTCATGTTATTGTTTCCAAATAGTGTGGGCAAGGAGGAACCTGTCATTTGAGAGGTTCCTGAACTTTCACATCGATGCAGAAACTTTGTCACTTCCATCTGCAGATCTACTGTATTGATGTGTCTAGAGAGAAGAAAAATTCTGATTTATTTTGAAATAGAGCAAGCATCCATTATAGTGTGAGCTTACTAATTTCTTCATCACATTTCAAAATCAAACTTATTTCTGAATAATAATTGTTTAGTTACTTTGACTTTGTCTTGTCTGTAGCCAAGTCTGCAGCAATGTGGCATTTTCAGATCTGTGCAGTTAATGTGCATCACAAGCTGATGGTGAGCAATTGTTCATATTATTTCAAAGAAGAGAGGGAGGGAGGGNTGTGGAGAGGAAGAGTAAAAGCAAGTAAACTTGTGGATTGATAAATATCTGTTTATGCACTGTAGGGTTTTTGGTTTTTCAGTTAGTGGAAGGCAGATGACACATAGGCTGATATATTTAGTAGAAAAAATTGCTCATCTTCTGAGTTGGGTGGCTGGGGCAAAAAGTAATGGGAAACCTATGCACATATAAACACAACCACTAGGAAATAAAAAAGATAGGCAAAAGCCTGGTTTTCCCTTTTCTATAACAGCTTCTTGTTTATACATACCTCGAAACATCTGTAGCAGACATCTTCTTCCGAAAAGTGAACGCCATTTTTTTCCTTCCTGAACTTCTTGAGACCTCCTGCAGGTAGACTTTGAGGTGGTCCTTGATCTTTAGAAGCCATGTCTGTTTGCCTCCCAGCTCAGTGTAAGACTTAGCTCCATGGGTGAAAAATCTAATGCAGGTCATGGCAGCACGGACATGATCCTAGAAGAAATACACTAGGATGGACCACAGGAAGTGACCTCCTGTAATCCTTGTCTGCACTGAAGTGCTCATGCAAAGCAGGCAATGTTTTATAGTCTTTCAAGGAGTAGTTAAGCTACTGCAATGCACCAGACCCACAGCAAATCCTTCAGCTAGGCTCAGGCCTTCCTATCTGTTTTTCTGGACTGGAAAGCAGCAAAAATATACTTGCCCATCATGCAGATTTTTATCAAAATAAGTAAACAGAAGCCTAACAGTGTTCAACATTTCAACGAAAGATGTGACACTGACATCATCTTACCTTCATGAACTGTTGCAGCTCATACAGAATATAGTAGTAGTTCCTTCTCTGCAAGTATTTGCAAGCTGCAATCAAGTAGACCCCCCAGCTCTCCAGTCCTGGATCAATGGTTTCCAGCAAGTTCTCCAACATATGTAGTTTTCCACTTTCATAACTTGGAATGAAGATGCCTTCAATGAATATTTCTGATGGGGATTCCTACACAAACATCAATAAGGTAGCTTGAAGCAAAGCCACTGTGGCTTGTTGATTTTCCTTATATAACATAAAAGAATCTCAAGTGACATATATCGAGGTCATTAAGCATAAGTTAAGTAATTTAGGCTGGAAGAGATCTCTGGAGGTGATCTGGTTCAAATGCCCACTCAAAAGAATGGCTCCCACATTAGGTCATGATGCTCTGGCCTTGTCCAGGCTCTCTGGGTCCCAGATCCTGCATCTAAACATGCTCACTGCAAAAACCCCTTTTCCTGACATCCAATTGGAATTTCTCTTACTCCAAGCTGTGTCCACTGTCTCTTCCCCTTTTACTGTGCATATTTGAGATAAACCTGGCTCTATCTTCCCTAGGGTCACCCACTTGGTAGCTGAAAACAGCACATAGATCTTCTTTTGCCTTCTCTCCTTAGAGGTGGAAAACCCTAACTCTACCACTCTCCTGTATCATGTGCTATCACTCTCTATCATGTGCTTCAGGCCCCTAATTAATTTCGTAACCTTCCAGTAGGCTTGCTCCACACTGACAAAGTCTGTTTTGCATTAGGCAACCCCAAACTGGGCTCAGTAGCTCAGCTAAAACCTCACAAGTAGTGAGCTGAGGGGGATATTCACCTCCCTTGATTTTCTACTATGGTCTTGCAAACACAGCCTCCCATATTACTGTTATCACAGAAAGAAGCATGTGTGCCAGCATGGTCTGCATCATCATTTTAAAGACACAAAATGTATCTCTTTTAATAGTTTTCAAAATCCCACAGTAAGATGCAAGCCTCAAAATGTGTGTACACAAAATCTTTCCAAACAAGCAACTGAAAAATGTTTTGTTAAAATCCTAGTACCTTACAGTGTTAAGGTAACAAACCTCCCTCTGTAGTTTGTGTGACCACCACCAGTCTCCTTGTCCAAAAATCTGCATATCAAGTTCTGTGTCCAGAGCATTTTCAACATGTGCTACTAAAGTAGTGCCATTGTTTCAATGACATTGAGAAAATACACAACTTTTCTTTTTAAAGGTAAATTTAAACTGATATAAAGGACACATTTGAGAAGCAAATTTAATATGTGAGTATCAGCTTGGAATGGTTGGTGATATAATGAAGACAACTTACCTTCCTATTAATAAGCCCAGAAGCAGACTAAAGAAAATGGAATTCGGTGTTTCAACAATAAAAATTATTGCAATTATTAAAAAAAAACCAAAACAGCTTATCAAATACAAGCACAGAAACTTGAAAAAGAATACAACCCCCCCACACACTTAACAGCTTTCAAGCTGGTGAGATGGAATGGGTTTGTGTCTCCTCCATGCCTCCTAGGCAGCATCCTCAATGAATTAGTGAGAACCTTGCTGGAAAAAATTTCTAGGTTTAATTGTTATTTAGCATCCACAGAACTCCACAGACATCCACAGAATATCTCCAGACATTCCTAAGACCTCTCACATTATGCAGTTTTTCTAAGGCAAAACCTGAAAAGTTTGTTTCTCTTGGTTCCTGTCCTCCAGGACATGATCCTGTATTCCCCTGTAGTCCTAACTGCTACAGAAGTGCAAATGCAGGTGTCTGATTAAAAAAAAAAAACAAAAAAACAAAAAACTACCAAGAGACAGGGACATTGTGATACAGAGTAAAGTAGCTACTGTTATTGGTGTGTTGGAATTCAAACCTTTCCTCCCCTCTTCTGAACTGTGTAACATCAGTTCCAGATTTTCAGCTTTGTAGAAAAAAAGGAACATGCTGTTGAGGCAGGGGCTCTGCCAAAATCCCAGAACAACAACCCCTGCCACACACACACTTCTCTACTCTCTAGAAGCCACTGTTTCAACACAATGGGGAAGAGAGATTAAAAACAGATGTAAAGATCAAGCTTATTGTATTTTCTCATGTCACTGAATTCTTGTCAGTCACCAGACAGCTCATATAACAACATTTAGCACCCCAGAAAACTCCTGTGCAAAAAACCCACCCACAATGCTGCATGATGCTCATTATCATCTTCAACTGTCCTTGCAGTCCTCTCAGATGCTTCTCAAATTCTCATTTAGGTGATGAAAAATTAGATTACTCACCTTATTTAACAAGTGAAGGAGTGCTTCTCTCATACAGTCATGTCTCATGTAAAAGCTTATTATGGCTAGATTAGTGCCATAACTATGTAAATAGAACAAGCACTCTTGATAGTAGCTGTTGTGTTGAACCTTCCCCTCAGACATCATTTCCAGAGACAGACTTCTTGTTCTCAGTGTTGCTTCAAGTTCCCTCAATGTGGCAAAGTAATCATCATCCTGCCGCAGACACAAAGAATCAATAATAGGTGATAAGAGGAAAACTTTCTTTTCAGTGAGATTTTGTCACTGAGCCCTGAAGCATGTGAGTGCCACATCCAGTCTTTTTTTAAATGTCTCCAGGGACGGAGAATCCACCACCTCACCGGGCAGTCCATTCCATAGCCTAATCACCCTCTCCGTGAAGAAATTCTTTCTAACATCTAACATAGAATCATAAAATCACAAAATTCCACTGTCAACAGCTACTTCATTAACCTAGTCCAAACAGGCCTTTTTATTCTTCTCAAATATGTACTATTAAGAGGTCTTTCATCATTAGGATTCTGCAGTTACTTTGTACTAAAAGTAATTTTTTGGTACCTAATCAGAACCTCCAAAATTAATACCAAACCATGTAACACTGCATTCTGACAAGAAAAGAAGAGAGGGATGGCACTTGTAAATTCTCCCCTGAACTCCTGCAAAGTTATCATAGTTTCAGTAGAAAAATTGCATCAAAACAGCATTGCAATATATTGTTGAGATTGAGTTTAGTTTTGTCAGACTACAACAGTAACATGTTAGTCCAGTACAACTGTATCCTCCACTAAGCATGCCCCAATTATGACAAAATCCTGAGATCTGGTTCTCAGCCACCAATTCACTGCAGTGAAACAACTGACAAATTTCTCAAGAATACTTGCTTTGCAATATGCAATCATAAAGCAAGAAGGATAAAAAACTGACATGAGATACTGTAACATCCATTGCTGTAAAATGTATATTAAAACATTATTATTTGGCTTTGTTTCAGCCCTTCAGAGCCTACAGAACAGAAGACTCTTACCACAATGAGTATGGGCTTCACTGTGGACTCCAGGTACTGTATCACCTCCTGGACCAGCCTCGAACCATGGCTCAGCTGGTTTAGATCCATTGGTGGCTTTAAACATCGACTGAACTTCTCTCTTGCTGTACTTAAATTTCCAGCTTTAAGGCAAGCCATGCCCCACGCATGCCATGCTCCACCTGGATCCAACCCAGATTTTGTAGAAACCTAAATTCAAAATGGTTTGTTAATACTGCAACACAGTCCTGGTACAGAAAACAGGGAAACTGGCACAGAAAAAGATGCAGTCTGCAACTGCATATTTCACTTCCTAGAGCATATTTCCCATTAAAAACAAAACATGAAATAAACCCATGCTGATTATTTCCATATGACTGGGAATGCCAAGTATCAGAAGACCCACAATATCCAGATGACAATGCATGATTGTACAAGTTTAAGCTATCACTTATCTGGGAAATTTCAGCCCAGCAGTTTTAAAATTCAGGACATTTTCACAACTCTTTTTCTAAAAGATGATTTTTACAGAGAAGACATTAATCAGATTTGTGGCTTAAAAAAACAAAACAAACAACAAAAGAAGATGCTTCATGAATGTCCAGGAAATTTTTTATTTCCCTTAATTTTGCTGATCACATTTATCCGTGATTTTCTTTAGTGGAGCAGCTGCCTTTAAACATGAATCAGTTTTATGATCATCTATTCCTACTGTTTATTACCCCTTAAAAATCCTAATCCTGTTTGTAGAATCATAATCCTGCTCTTAACAAACTTGCAATGCCAGAAAATAGAGGCTTACGAAAACCTGGGAGCAGATGGAAAAAAAGATGATGATAAACTGGGTCTAGGACAACGTGCTGCCCCCACCTGGCTGCTGCCAACTCACCACTGGGACATTTGGGTGCCGCTGGGCTTGTTCAGCATTGTGAACAGACCTCGTAGGGCAGGCTGCTCTGCTCACCCTGCGCTGAGCTTTGTAAGGAAACTGAGTGTATGGGGGAATTAATGTGCATGAGTCACATAGTTTTTAACGGGAAAAATTAACGACTCCAAATGTTGAGTTATTTTCCAAAATTAAAGAAATGCAATTAAAAACCATCAAAACATAAGTTTTAAAAGTGATGTTCAGGACCATAACCTGAGACGATACATTTGATTGTCTTGCCTGAATCTCATCATTAATTTTTTGTTTTCTCATGTTTGATTAAGTCAGCTTTATTTCACTGTTAATTTTTCCTGTGTGACTTGAACTCCCCTAAACACACAGAGTTTCCTTGCAAAGCTCAGAGCAGGATGAGCAGAGCAGCCTGCCCCACGAGGTCTGTTCAGGTCACAGAAGGAGCTCAGGCTGCTGGGTGACAGCCAGATGTCCCAGCAGCCAGCTGGCAGTATAGAAACTCCAGCATTCAGTTTGCTGTGGTCAGCTGAGGGGAGGGGTAGAGGGGCACTTGTCCCTCTCCCATTAAACCATACCAAATCAGCTCTGACAGACAGACCTGACACCATTGTTGCTTTCCAAGCAAACGCTTGGGAAGGTGCCACACTAATGTGGGTGTTACAAATGAAATCAAACCTACAAGCTCCAGAGGAAGTCCTGCCACCAAGGATCTCTCAGCCCCTTCTATGGGATGCAGGATTCCTCCATTTAATTGCTTTCTTGCAGTTAGTCCATTCCAATTTTAATTGTACTGAAAACCAAACACTCTTCCTTTCAGCAGCCTGCTCCATGACTTTTCCTTCTCACAAATGTTTTTCCCAGTAGTCAGAAAATTGGTTAAAAACTTAAGTCCCAGATTGTAATTGTTTACATATTATCCATTTCACACATCATGTCCATCTTAACTCAGGAAGGAGAAAAACAAAAGCCACTATGGGAGCATTATTAGCACTGTCATCCCTCCACACTGTCATTACCTCTATAGCTAGTTGATAGTACTCTGCTTCCAGAAGCTGATTTCTTAATCTTGTTACTGCTGCAGGAAGAAGAATCTGATCCAAAGATGGTATTGGGTGGTAGGCAGCAGCAACCAAAATATTCAACACATCCACTTTGCTGATATAGCTAAGATAAAACAAAGAAGTTAAATAAATACACACACTTTCACTATTATCAAGCACTTGGAACTTCAAGGTAAAGACAACTCTCCCATCAGTTGCTCCTAATTACCAGCAAACCAGATTTCTCTATCCATCATTCTATCATATTCAGACTGTTTTTATTGGGATTTTTACCAAGTTCAGGGAAACACTGGCAGGTGTTAATTGCAGACACAAGCTGTATGTTACCAAATCAAAATAGCACAGATGAAATTTATACATCACACCTGCCACCTCAAGCTCTGTCATACAAAACTTGAGGGAAGCACAAAACACTTATTGTCAGAAAGTGCAGGTTTAATATCCTATATGGAAATACAGATAGAAAGCAGATACACAGTATCAGAAGTGAAATATTTACCCCAGTCTTTGTGAATTATGTCTCCCTACTCTGAGAACTTTATTGGTAATTATTATGTAGTCATAATAATATTAATTATTATGTAGCACATAATATACTAATATTATATTAATATATCAAATATATTAATATTCAAGTCATAGTTGAATTTCTGCTATTTGAACTCTTACTTTATTCTTACACTACAAACTTCTCCTCTTGTTTAAAATGTCCAGAGTACAATCACAAAACAAATTTCCCACCCCTCAGTAAAAAAGGATAATGGTCTCGACAACACCGCAATACATCCTAGTGAGCATCTGATAAATCACCTGTCACAGAGAGCTAGATCCTGGCTCCTTCCAGCTTTTACAAACATCATTTTGGCACTGAAGAGCAATTGTTTCATGATGTCCATAAGGAGACCAGCATCCACCTCAGGGTTAGTAAGCCCCTGGGACAACTTGCAGCAGTGCTCTATGAGTTGGTGGCCACACACTATGCTGTCACTGTGCAGGCTAAGGATGGCAATACACAAGGAAGAGCTGGGAGCCTGACAAATTGAGGAAAGACAGACAAACATGGGTATCCGAGGTAGCTCTCCAGGCAACTGCTTATTCTGGACTCTTTCCCCAGACCTCACCTGCTCATAATAAAATTCACTGCGTACAATTTCATTTTCCTCTTCATTCAGGGAAAAAATCCATTCAAGCTCAGTTGCCTTGGGTATTCGCACCACTGAGGAATATTCATTGTTAGAAGTTTCTGCAGCCAAAAAAACCCAAACCATCACTAGGTAGAATCATTGCAGAAGTAACAAACCTGGCTAAGAACTCGTAACGCAGAGTATTCCTGTAGCCTCATAGAACAGCCATCTGCAGTCCCTCACTGTGTCAGTTCCTGGCAGTATCACCACGTGCCCAGCACAGAATACAGAAATTTCCATTCCTCCACAGGCTGCCAAACTCTACCTAAACTTACTGCCACTGTTGTCAACACCCTGTCATCAAAAACTGGTTCCAGTAACACACCTTCAAATGATTATCTGACTTTTATACTACTGGAAATCAAGCATAGCAAACTCCCCTCTTTAGCCTTAGTTATTACATTTTTCTGAGCAGAAGGGAAGTGGAAATATGAGGCTTCTTATAGCTAAAAAGGGAAACTGAAGAACCAGTTATAAAGTAAGGGTAAACAGACTTAGGCATGTGTCTTCTTTTTAGAATTCAGGTTACTTGAATATATAGTCCAATAGCTCTAAGACAAAAGATGGTGAGAACATGAGCTAACACCTTATGTTGAGTTTTCATATAAAATAGTACTGCAGAAAATTGGAGTTTTGATCAAATGATTTTTCAAAATATAATTTCTGTGAAAAGTTTTTCTTTTGTCCAAACTAAGGAAGTTTCTGTTTTGAAATTAGTAAGCCAGAATAGCTACAAATCAAATAGTGTCTGTCACCAGAGTGCCACTGAGGATGCCCAAGCCCTATGATGCTCAAGTGTGTAATTGCAATTGCTGTCAGAAAACCAACAGCCAATCTCACAATGCTAAGAAATGGAGCAATCTCACAATGCTACTCTTCCTTTGATCAACATCTCACTCTCCCTGGAAAAACTAAAATCAAAAAAAGGAGCCCCAAAATTCATTGTTCTAGATTTCACAGAGGGTTATTAGAGCACTTCAAAGAATGTGGCAAGCTTTCTTCACAGTCTCAGAGAACTGAAAAATCACAATAAAACACTTTCTTAAATCTGAGGACTTTCATGGTACTTTTATTCACTCCTATTAAATAAACTAGAAGCAGCAGCTCAGAAACTGCATTTCAGCTGTTTCAGTCTTGTAAAAAAGGTAGCAGTAAAACACACTTCTGTTAACAGGAAAAAAAAAATCTCAAATAGCCCATCATATTTATAAAGGGACAAGTAAGGAAAAATATTCTCATTTGTTTCGTAGCACAAATGCAAATTTTGTACCATGTTCCACATTATTGCTACAAGCCCTGCAAATAACTATGTTTTGGTCTGCCAGAACTTCACATCAGTGTAGGAAAATTTTACAGAACCACCTCAAACACCAGACCAACAAATAGTAAATACCTTCTGAGGAAAATTGACAGAGAAAAAGGAAAAGTCAACAAAATTTTGCATTACTCCTGAAGCATTATGATCTTAGATGTTGAAAGCGAGACATCAACAAAGGAGATGGAACTCAGGACACAAGCAGACCCACGAGAGGGGCCTCAAGCTGTGCCACCTCCAGCCAGCACGGGGTGTCAAACACCACAGCACACTGCAGTGCTGTTCAGCATTGCCCTACCATGGTTTGTAAAAAGAGGATCACTCAGCACAGCTCTGTGCTGGACTGATTCCTACTCATACCACAGCATCCCACTGTTTCTAGTACGAAAAGTGTATTCTCAAACTTGCTGTTTCTTCTTCCTTTAACCTTTACAGCACATTCAGTATTGCTCAGACATTTCTCCTAAATCTCAGTTTCCATTTGCAGAAGTTTGGAATGCTCAATTTGAGCCTGCACATGCAAAAAACAGTGATATTTTGTAACTGGATATTTGATCATCCTTCAGCTGCAACTAGATGTACCAGCTTCCTATTTCTAACTCTGCTGACAATCAGGTACTTTAAAAATAAAATAAAGTAAAAAACCAAAGTTTAGTAACATAACTCCATTCCTTACCTTCCATTTGGTCCTCATCTTCTTTTCTGCTGTAATAAAACAACAGAAAGAAACATCATGCCTATTCTGGCACACTAGGGAAAACAGTTTTAAACAGAGATCAATACAGCTAGTCTTTTCAGAACACTGTCCTATAAAAATCTCTCACCTTCTGGAAATCTAAGATTGTGCCTCTGTATTGTTGTAACAAAACAAACCAAAAAACCAAAAACAAACCAAAGAGGAAGTGCAGGTGGAAAGAGGAAGCTTTACTGTCTGTGATGCTGTCAAGCCTGCTGATAGCAGTATCAGCTATGGCAGTATCAGCAGCCTTGAAAGGGTCACAGAGAATAAAACTCACTCTTTTCAGCTGCACTTTTCACCAGCTGGCCTTACATGCACACAATAATTTCAGACCAATTCTCAGCTTAAAGCAACCACATAATGAAAATCTGTCATCACACCTGTCCTTTTTATTAAGGGCAGCTTCAAAGCCTACCTAATCATGAACTTGCCTTGGAATCCCCAAGGGTTCAAGGAGTCCTAATCAATGGATTATGGGGTAACACTAAAACACTATGTTCAGCACAGCTAGTCAACATGCAATGCTGATACAGGAGCTAAGTAAACCACAGGAAACTTTGTCGCATTGCAGCAGTTTGTGCTGAGTATGTTTTGCATCAAAGCTTTCAAATCTTAAAGAATTGAAGACTTTGTAGCCTGGCTCTCCAGTGTTCTTTCTAATATGAAAAGTATACTGAGGCATAAGGAACAACCCCACACCTATCAAACCTGAAAACAGCTGGAGGCCAAAAAGATGATGTTATATTATCCAGACAAACCCAAATGCTTATGTGTCTCTCATTCATGTCCCCTGCTGTGTATGTGAAAATGAGGAGAAGCAGAATGGAGGGCTTACGTAAGTGCATCTTCTACAAAGCCAGGCAGATGCTCTCTGTTGTAGTAGCTATAGCACTGATCACACACACGAGACAGATTTTCTCTGCAATCTTCTATTGCCATTTTCTTGGTGGAGCAAGAGCTGCAAACGAGCCTGCCACAGCGCCTGCAGTGATGACGCCTGTTAAACTAAGCAAAAGAGGTCATGGAACAGCAACAGCAAGAATTTACTGAAGTCCCCTCCTGTATCTGCTTCCACTCATGAGCAGAGTTACTCCATTTGAAGAGAGGAAACAGCACGCATGATAAGGCTTTTCAGAACTATACAATGATTGACTCTCACTGTTACAATTCCTTTCTGGAGAGGGCGAGGCAAACAAGAAAAACCAACCCAGAGGCAGGTATTTAAAACATGTTTGCTGCAGTCTCAGGCTTTTAACTATTTAAATTGGGTTTTTATCCCAGAGCTATTTAGATCATCACTTGGAAAAGTTAGAAGCTGCAGACTGTCTTTCTGACACTATTTTAATAACTTCCAAATTCAAAAGTAAGATAACGTTGAGAAAACAGTACTGTTTCCAAATAACAGAAGTTAAGACTGCCAAGCACACCTGCAAAACTCAAAATCAAAATTCCCATTCAAAGCACCAATGAAGTTGCTCAAGTACTCTACAAAAAAGAAGGTTTTAGAAAAGTGCAACCAACAACAAAGATTGTTTTCCATACTGGTAATCTGAATGATATGATGCCCACTATTTCTTGCCAACACAGTCAACTAGACAGCCTTCTGAAATACTAATACCACTATTACACATTTTTGAGACCTCACAGTCATCTCCTCCAAGACGAGCTGATTTCCTCTTTAGGCTCTATGACTTCACAAAACTCTGCAAGGAGCTAACTGTTGACAGTCTCTACAACTACACTAAACAGAAACTAATGGTTAAATATCAAAGGTCTGGCAATGTTGTCAGGCCCACAAGATGCAGACAAACTTGCTGAAGTAGCTTGTGCCCCTCAGGAAACCAACAATGAGCAAGAGTTCATATTAAGGTCCCAGTTCTAGGAATGTCTGTACTTCTTTTCTGCTTCTTACCATAGTAAAGCGTTCGGTTTTGCAAACCATACAAATTGTTTCAGTGTCATCAGGTATCCATTGCTGCTTTGGTGGTGGCTTCTCAGGGGGCACAAATTCCTGAGGAAACAAATTCTGCTGCAGACTTCTGTCCCTGGGACTTGCAGATATGGTGGTTCCTTAAAACGAGGCAGACCAAAACAAATATGGAACAGGATTTAAGCTGCTTAATGGGGTCTTGAATACCAGAAAAGACTATGGACTTACTATGGCTATAAGATCTTTCTGGCTCACAGAAAGACTGCCATGATCTTTCAGCCAGGCATGACAGAATAACATTGTGTAAGAGTATATATTCTTTAAGCTAAAACTGAAAGACTGCAGACTTCTGGTACTTCAACAGTATATACTTACTAACAGACTTTTACCATAACAACTAGGATAAAACAACCTGACAACATCTGTCCTTGTATCATAAGCAGAGACCCTAAGAAAGAAGAAAAAAAAAATATTCCAATATATGGATACCAAGAGGTGATATGGAATAGAATATAATCTGAAAGATATCCAGTGTTGACACTCCTGAAGCCCAAGGCTTTTCTTTGTTATCTCAAGAGAGCCACAGTATATCTGGTCCTCTTGACAATCTACTGTGGAGAAAGCAATTCCAAGAGGCTGGAGTTTTTAAGTCTTTGACCTTCAGGATTGTTGGCCTTGGCAAATTCATTGAACCAAGTTTGCAGTATTAGATAGGTTTTCAGTTTATATGACGTGAGCAAGTGACAACACAGTCAAATTAAAAAGTTCAACATGTCACTGCAGCCCTGCAAGCCACCTTGTAAATGGATTCTAAACTAAACAAGAAAAAAAATTCCATTCCAATAAAGCTAACTCATGCTCATCCCAGTAGACACTGGATTGCAAAGGAACATTAGAGACAATGGATTCAAGTTTTGTAACAACACAGACAAGAAAAAAATGAAGAGCTACAGAGCCCAATCCAAGACACTGCTGTCACTTCATGTAGGCAAAGCAAGATTCTTCAGTTCAGGATACAGAACCAGAGAACAGTTCAGACACCTTAAATTGTAGATCAGCATATCATTGTGTGGCTCTGGTCCAGGTCCACCACTTGCTAAGAAGATCTGAGGATATCCTTTTCTAGCCATTCCCTGAGAGCTCTGACTGTGTGTCTCACAATATATATCCTCTAAAAAGAGCATCTCTTGCACCAAATGCTGAGTGGAACCTACAGAATGATTTGTGGTTATTTTTAAGCCACAAATGTTTTTCAGTTATTTTGACAAATTATTTTGTCTCTGTTTATTTGTGTCTGAGGATTGTAAGGCCCTCTCAGACAATACAAAACTATTTCCCTCAGGTCACAAGAGGAACACTACAAAAAACAAATTCAAGGACCAAAAAAAATGATGCAAAAATGCAACACAAGTATACTACTGTAAAATCAAATTTAAGAACAAAAAATAGTTACTGAGCAAAGAAGAGAGAGTACAGAAGTCAATACACAAAAAGATTAACCTGCAGCAGCATTAATCCACTAGCAGCCTAGCTGTGGCAAAGAAGTAAGTTTTGGTTTTTGTTGGGTTTTTTGTTTTTTTTTCCTGCAGATGTAGTCCATAGGTTTTTTTAGGTTTTTTCCCATGGTCTGCTCATTTTCTGTAGGGTCTGGAATGAAAAAGCTTTGAGCTGACTTTTCAGACATTTCCTAAGTACCTAACAAAAATCATCACAAATCACACACTTCTTGGTTCCCTTTAGATTTTCATTTAACTGGGCACACGGCACTCAGCTGCAGAGATCTACACTAACCTGCACTAATTGTGACCCAAGATACTGTTAAGCAGAGGGATACACAGATCTGGGGGATAAAACGAATATCAACAGGTTGAAAGAACATGGCACCAAGGTCTTAAACCTAACCAGTAAAGCTGACAGGAGACAGTTCTGATGATCCCGATTTAGATAGTACTTCACACTCCAATACTTGATTGAAAGTTTCTTGGATACATATCAGAGAATCTAGGACAAAGGGAAGAAAGAAGAAGAAAAAAATTAAGAGAACCATACTGGTCATACATCTACCTGTTTTTACAAAGATTAGAGGAATCCATTAACAAAAGTATGTATGAATGTCAGCACAAAATGGGACTAAATATATAATCACAATGATGTTTTCATGAAAACTAGTCCACAGCAATTGCAAACTGGTAAAATTCAATGACCTAAAACAGAGAGGAAGGGGTCCTTATCAAAGTAATGGACTAGTGATAGGGACAGGAATAATAGAGCAGAGATTAAATAACAGATGTGTGAGAACAATATAGTTGACACAAGATGTTCATGACAAATATTAAATGCTTCACATAGCACTTGCAGGAACATATTTAAAAAGTTATAGGTCATGTGGTAGAAAAAGATAAGTTTGATGCTTTTATGCTAGCAAGACCTGCATCTTCAGATCGTGAAATGAAATCAGCATTTGGAAACTGGCATAAAACAAGCTGGTACCATATTTGTAGGTACAAATAGATGTGTACACACGCCATGTGCTTCTCATGCACTGAAACAAAAGCACTGGATTTGATCTGCAGCCCCCTCTGCTGTTTCAGTTCTAAAACCCTTCAGAGAGCCAGATGCAGGAGAATCAAAGACAGCATGGATGAGAAGGGATTGGAAAACAAGAAAGGGGAGGTGTTCTGAGAATGTTAAATAGTACTACAAGTTTAAAAGTCTTTTACATAAGAAAAGGAACAGGGCTCTGGTAGGAGGAAAGACTACGGGAGATCAAATCCCCATTCATTTTTGGGGAAGATGCAGCTGGCTGCAGGTTTTAGAACTGCTTAAGTCAGCAGTGACTTCATGTTATACAGGAAGGAAAAAACATTGAACACTATCATATAAGAAAAGAGACTCCAAAAAGCAGCAACAGAGTCAAGTCAGAAAAACTTTTGAAGCTGTTGGTGTCTGAGTACATCTACTGGCAAGAAAGGTAAAGACTTTAAGAACATGCTCTTGTCTAGAGATACTAGAGACACACATCTACAAATGTTGTGGCACAAGTGTGGAAAGGATTCTGGTGGGAAATTTGCCTTTCTTTCCAAAGTGAAAAACAGCATTCTTACAGTCACCTGATCTCTTTTCTTTTAATGCAAAAGGGAAGTGGAGCGCTTTTTCTGCATACTTGGAAAGCAAATTGTCAATGTCTTCTACAGTAAAACCAATTTCCTGTTCAGCTAAGAGTTGGTGCAGTGTCTGCACAGCAACAGCTACCCAGTCCACCTTCATATTCATGAGGAGCTGTTCCACCATGAGCAGTGGTCTGGAGGAGAGGTGGAAGTAGTTCACACGGGAGAGTTCAGGAAGAGTCAGCAGCACCTAACACATAAGGAAAAAAGCCTATGTTAAAATTATACACCTCTACATCTGTGTTTCTGTGAGAATAAAGACAAGAAACTAGCACAGTAGCTTATGCAACTAATGGAACAGCATTCAAAAAAAACTGTGGAACTTCTCAGAGCTATTGCTACTTTTGTTACAGAATTACTGAGCGGATTTGCAGAAACCATTTAGCTTACATTTTCCCATTCCATAGAAGACTGCCTCAGTTCAGAAGCAATTGATGAGGGGAAAGTGTATTGTTATCCTGTGACAGGTATGTTGCAGCAGGGTAGAGCACATTATCTTACTAAAATAAGCTCATAAAAGGAACAATCCTTATCCTTGTGTCCTTTGAGGAAGCAGCAAGAGAAGAAATTAAGAGCAACTCTTCTAAAGATGCTCAGTTAACATGGACACTTCCAAACTAAATCACATCTTCGAAACGGACAAGGGAGCAGGAAGCCCATATTTGAGGCAACATATATTGTGGGACACTGGAGAAAGATGCTTTCTGTAGTCCTACAAAATAGTATACATTACCAAAAGCACTGCATTTTGTTTATGTATAACACAACTGCCTAAAGTAATCTACCAGTTCCCAAGATGAATACAGAACCTGTATGCATTCTGTAAAGGCAATGGCCAGTTAAAAAGACTGATACTGTCTACTTCTGGAAGGCACCTGGGAGAAACATGCCATGTAAACTGTCAAAGACCACTATACAGGCAAGAATTTATTTATATTACCATGCAGGAAGGACACTTGGTGTTTCTGACACAGTGAGTTAAGCATGCTTGCTTTTTCACTGAGACAAAGGTAGCAACTGTCCTGACAAAGACTGCAATTTTATTTTATACCAACTCCCCCAACCCCACCCCAGCTTTTAGTCTGTGCATCCCTCCACTTTTAACAGCATAAATAACAAGACTGCTCTGTTCATGTTGGGAACTACACCTAGTTCATAATACAGGAACTGCAAAGATGGAGAAGAAGAAGAGGAGTTTTAAGCCATCTCAAACATTCCTTTGGATCCTGAGATTCAGGACCTTAAAACTGTTACGGTGAGAATGCTCTGGTCAATTCTAAAGACTTTGTATTTTATGTGCATGCTATGTATTACAGAATTACTTACATTATTACATATTGCATTAAGCCCACAATGCAGCTTTACTCACCTTTGATCCCATATAGAGTGCCTGGATTTCATTACGACGTGCTGTTGTCAGATTTGCATAGAAGTGAGCTGTGAGGTAATCAGCCAGGAAGTGAGAGGCTGTCAAGTTTGGATGCTGGTCAAGGGACTGTTCACTGATTGCAAGGCAAATACCAGGGTCTTCAATTCTGTGTAGAAGCTACAAATGCAAACAAAATACAGTGAATCCATATTACATTCCTGGAAATTAGCCTTTGTAGCAGCCAAGTCCAGCACAGATTATTGCCCTACAATGGTCCAGCAAGCAAGTTAACTTACATAAATGTCTTACATAAAAGGATAACTTAGATAATCCATTTATAGACTACTTCTTCCCTATTTGTTCCATTTATTAATCAAAATGTTTTTTTAAATTAAATAAGAATAATCAAGTAAGAGATAGGTCAGAAGCTGTGGTGATGAGAAGGTCCTCCTTTGCTTTCAGAAAATTCTCAAAGCCACATAGTCTGAAAGAGCCTGTACTTTATTTTACGCTCTCTGTTATCAGCAACAGCTCCACAATTACTAAAACCAGAAGAATTCACACTTCACTTATCTGAGCATTAAAGCACAACTGACCAACTTTTAGTTTCACTTTTGTTTCTTCTGCTTAAGCAGTACCAAAATGCTTTGTAATGATTTTTCACATAAAAGGAGCCTTGTGTTCCCACGTAAGTGACATTTATGCTATTAGGTCCAACAATTCAATTGCCAAACTGGATTTTCACTTATGTAGAAAAGGGGAGAGCCAGGATCCTAAAAGCATATCTAAGTAAACAGCACCTCTTCAGGGAGGAATTAAAAAGGCCATGAAAGCAGCAAAGAAAACAGTTCTCATTTGACAAGGGTGTAAGGCTGAAAATCTGCCATTACCTGCAATGCTTTTTCCATGTCTCCCACCTCCAGCAAGTAGATAAGGTGCTCACGGTGAAGGTTGATTAAGTCTTCTCTTGGGACAGGATACAATTGCACCCATTCCTCACACAATTCATAATCCTAAAGATTTTTTTTTAAGTAAAAATAAAAAATTAAAGGAAAGACAAACTCTACCTTCTCCCCACCTCTGACACAGCTGTTTCACCCAATGCTCTGACCAACTTCTCATGAAATTCTGCAAGTTAGACTCCTCTCCCATGAAGATAATAGTCAATTTTGTCAGTTCCAGTCTGCATTAAGAATACCTTCTCATCTTGCAGTAAGCAAGTTGTCTTGCCAGAGAGACTTTCAAAGCCAGACAGGTGCACAATATTAGTAGCTACATAATAGCCACGCCTGTATTATGTCAAAAGCCATGCTATTAAATTCCACAAAAAAAGAGAAGGTTGTATCTTATTAACTGCATGTAAATCTTGACATTAAACAGAGATCTGTATTTGTTTCCATAGCACAAAATCCTTCCTCCCAAGGTAATGTCTATTGGCTGGAATTTTAAGATGCTATTTCAATAAATTTTATCTATTCAAAGTTTAACACATTCTAATTCAACAGAATTCATTTGACAATGCCTGACCTTTGCTTTCAGAATGATATTCATGACAGCCTGGGGGTCATCAGTGCAGGCCTTTTTCAGATCCTGCCAGTTGTTCCACAATGATTCATTTTGCACATTCAAAATCTGAAAAAGTTAGTATTAGGATAGCACAAAGTTTAGAAGCTTTATCAACAACAACCATTAAATCCAAGAAAACAGCTGAGCTGATCACATCAAGAGTCGCTTCATACAAAATAAAAAAGTCAAAAAGAAGACCCATCTCTAGCCCTTTTCTGGGATAATGCAAAGCACTTGCACTCCAAATCTGACTATGCAATTTTCTCAGAAGCATGAGTCTATAAAGCACATGTATAGGAGAAGATTTTTAAAAGACTAGGTGGCAATAAGTATGGATTAAAAATTATATGTTTGATGCAGACATTGCTGGCACTTACCAGAGACACAACTGAGGTTACTGACAGTTAGCAGAACCACCACCAGATGCAGTCCAGCAGGGATTTATAACTCCTGTTTTTGCTCTGTTTGATTTTTCCACTTGTGCTGAACTGCAGGCCACCTAGCCTGACTTCACTTGGGTGTCTGCACTACCCTGCAGCTAGAAGAACTGACTGCAATACAGACACACTTGTTGGACAACTGCTCTTGTACACCATGACTAAGTATCTCTGCACTTCTCAAGCTGATAAACTGATGAACTGCATGGAATGCTTTCAGAGGCTCTAGCATTTGTGTAGAGTGGAAAAACAAATACTTCGCAAAAAAGCAGCCTCATACAAAATGTTTATAACATCTAATTGTGTTTGCAGACCAGAATGCTAATAGGAGAGTGGAAAAGTTATGAAGAATGGAAGTAGAGTGTAAATTGGTTACATGAAAAACACATGAACTGTCTTGGAAGAAACACTTGAAAAGCTGTGATGATTAAAAAAAAGACCTAAAATGCTTTCAAAGAGCAAGTATATTTCCTCTCTGCTGCCTATTTCATCTCACTGGTTACTTAAGTAATTACTTTGTACCTTTTGATAAACCTGAAGTTCTTTCTTCCTGCTCTGCAGACTTGCTTTTAGTTCATTGGTTATGCCCAAATCAGAAATGCAATAAGCTAGGATTTCCAAACAGGCCTCAAGGGGCCATTTGTCCAAACAGCGCAAGGCCAGCCGACTTCTCAGCGTCGCATTCTTTACTTGGAACAAGTATTGCCAACCATCCTTATCTGTGGAGGAAACAAACCACTAGTCTGAAACACAGTTTCTATAATTCAGAAAATTCAAAAACTCCTTGTCCTCAATGGATCCCATCACCAAAAAAACAAATAAATAGTACAGTGCTGAAAAACCTACCCTAGACTCATCCCAAAAATCAGATTCTTGGGAAGTAACCAATGATAATTTTTCCTGATCTATTCAGCTGTTAGCATACAAAACACCACAGATGCATTTACATTGTACTAAATTGATCAGAATGTGTAAATTTGCAATGCAGAAACTATGCCATCAGAGAAAGCAAATTCAGGGAGAACAAAGGGGTCTGTTTCTGTCTGGATTTGCCCAAGGACCATTACATTGGTTTCCATTTCCCAACTCAGGGTTTGTTCGTCCTTCAAATAAAAGCAAACAACCTAAAAAAAACCCCAAAAAAACCCCTAACCAAAACAAAACAAAGAACACAAGGCTGACTTAATCCTTCTTACCTTCAGCAGTTGCACAGCTCAGCACAGCATCCTTCACTTTGACCACTTCCTCCAAATCCTGACTGTACAGATCCAAGACTTTCACAGCTCTATCCCAATCCTTGGCAGCAAGAGCTTGTTCAAAGACTCCCATTAATACCTTAACAGACGTGCTGGAATGCAATCCTAGAAGAACCAGAGATACGTACTTCTTGCTAGAGAAGACAGCAGCCAAACTGCCACCTTCCTCTTGTTGATTCTGAAGTGGCTCAAACATAGCAAGAAGGAAGCGTTCCAATATTGGGAACTCCTTCAACAACACCTCACACTCCCTGGAAACCTGTTCCAAACCTAAGGGCACCTCCCGCTTGCCCCGAAACTCCATCCAAGATAAACTTGATTTGGTAATTTTCTGTACATTAGATGCACTTAGACATGCCACTGTGGCCATGAGCTTTGACTGAGACTTTAGGAAGTCCAGGGAGGAGGCAGTGAGTGTGTGCTGGCTCAAGTCATTCACAGAGGATGGAGCCTGAGTGGAGGTTTCCTCAGAGGTCACTGCAGAATTGTGCAGAGGGATTTCAACATCTGGCAGGCAGTGGTAGGCACACTGGTGTGCTAAGTTGCTGATGTTTGTCAGAAGAGACTTTGCCTGACTGTTTTGCCTTGCACTGCACAGGGACAGTGGTTCACAGCAACAGTTAACAATAACTTGCTGCACATTCAAGTTCAACTCTTCCTTAGCCAAGAGAGAAGAAAGCCTGTAGGATTGAAAACAGAACCATCTTACCCAACACATATTAAGGAGACTGTAGAATATTTTCATACATCTAAATGTTTTGTGAACACAAGGCCCCTATGACTCTTCAAAGGGATATACAGGGGAAGAGTACATATCCTGTGTTTACTGGGTGTTTTTTTCTTCATGAAAAAATGCATACAGCACATCAATAACTCACAGGCTTATGCTGCCATTCCTTTAAAGAAAAGGAACTTACTCCTCAAACACTGACTTTTACTTAAATGTGACATCCTAAAATGACCTGCATTTAGAGCTCATTTTTTAAGAGCTACTTTGTCAAATCAGACATTTTTCATGCCAGCCTAATTTAGTAAATTGTGATGGAAGGACCTTAGACTATCCAGTTTACTGACCAGGCCAAGAGCCGTGTCTGTTCTGGTCTGTTTTTTATTATTAAATTGCTAAGTTGCAAGTCCAATGCTCTGAGCTGACACATGTGCAATTAAAAAAATACACAAATTCACTCTTTTCACAACAGAGGGTAACTGTTAAAAATATGAAGCCACACTTTACCCCATAAGAATCTTCAGGTTGGTAGAGAAGCCTCTCACTAAGCTTCTCCCTGCACACCAATTCTTGCAGCTTTAAGTGAGAGGCTGGTGGGACAGAGCAGGCTATTTTCTACCTGTACTGAGCAGCCAGAATATAATTCAATCCTGGCTGAGGTCCAAAGGCATCAACACCATAATAACCTAAACAAGTATAAACTGAAAAGCACTAACCTGTCAGGATGAACCTGTCTGTCAAACACAAGCTGTGAAAGCAGCTGAGATGGACTCTGCTGTAACAGTATGAAAGGGTTCCCTACTTTCACTTCTGAAGATGTATCTTTAAAAAAAAAAATAAATCAGAACATTTTTTAGAAGACAAACACATACTCACATATTAGGTGAATACATTGAGTCTTATTTTAGGAACACAAATTTTAAGAGCCTGAATCTGAAACCTATGACTATATTCACAAAGGTCTATGTTCACATTACTGTAGCAAAATCCAAAGTTAGCTGCAAGATATTTGTGATTATGATATACCCCTTAAACTTGAAACCACTGGCTCACATTTTACTGACTCTATTACCAAAAGAGGCATACTGGAAAGTCTTTGGCCTTTAAGTGAGATCTAGGTTCAAATAGTTTAACAGTTTAAACTTTCACCAAAACACATATTTGTGGAGACAGACAAAATTGGTTTCTGGGGAGTCTTTACATATAGATTAATGAGTCCATGCTCTATTTAAGTCAAAGTGAGTAAAGGGAGACAGAATTCAGAGATTTACAGCTACTTTTACAAAAGAAGTGAAACCCTGGTCAGTACTGCTGAAAAGCCTTTCATCCACCACTGAGTTCTGCTGAGTAACTCTGAACAGACTCACATGAGCTTACTTTTCCATTTATCTTTTAGTAATAAAAAATTTCCCCAAAATTCACTCAGCCATTAAATATTGTGCATTTGTTTTTTTTTGCTTTGGTAGTTAGTCAAGGAGGACTGAATCATGTCCACATAGAAGTTACAGTTGGCATGACAGTGACCTGAGCTGAACCAGTATGTCTGAAAAACAGATCTTTGCCCTTTTTTCTTATCCTCTTCTGAAAGTACTCTCTGAAATCAGTGCTGTGGTATTTTACACTCGTGCAGCTCAGTTAGTGTAAACTTTAAAAAAACCAGACAAGTGTTTTTTTCTCCTAGCACAGTGAACTATTCTGTCCTGACAGTTTTATATGCTGATGGTGCATTTCTTTTCTTGAACCACAATCATCTGATTGTATAAAAAAATTCTGCCTGGCTGCCTCTGCACAGCATTCTACACACTGTCTTTTTATCCCTGCGGAGCAGCAGGGTGCTGGTTGCCCCTAAGGGAACTGAAAAGTGCACAGCATGTTGATCCACTGGATATATAAATCAATCAAATAAAGCAATCTTGGCTTACAGGGTAGTGATGAGAATTTTGGAGGTCAGGGATCGCTTGTTTTGTCCAAACAAATTGCAAAATCTGGGTCAGTAGCTAAAAATTCCTGTTCTCAATTTCCTACTGCCATGAGCTACTTTTATGTTAGCTGCGGGTGGCAGAGGTGCTAAGAAATAAAATTTTAAAAAGCAGTGTAATAGTCAGCTGAAATAAAAAGATCTGACTATGCACAGGTAGCAGGTACATTTGGCAAGGAACCACTTCTGCACTAATGCTTTACAGAATCAGGCCAGACACAATCTGGATACTTTCACCTCAGCTCAGCCTTTCCAGCAGAAATCCCTCACCTAGGTCAGTATTCAGGCTCCGTAACACAACAGCAGCCAGTGTAGTGATGTAGTCAAAGAAAGCCTTCACAAAGTTTGTCTGTGTGCTGCTTTCTCCCTTGGTTTGGACATGCTGGTCAAGGGTTCTCAGCAGGAGCTGTGTTTGATTCCAAACCAGGTGCTTTTCCAGCTCCACAGGTTTCAGAGACGCCTGCTCCACCAAGGTTCCAAGCACACTCCCTTTAGAATCTGGTTTAAAAGGACAGACAGACATCCAACATTCAAGTATGAAATGCCAAAAAGGAAGAGGAGGGGTGGAGGAAAACAAATGAAAGGCGGCAGGGAGAGGGATAAATACTGCTTCAGCCTAATTTCCCCTCTGTAGCTAGAGATCTCAGTCAGGGTATTATAATTTCACTGAAAGCAAGAGAAATTTTCACAACAGAAAAAAAAAAGTCATCTAAATAGGTAACCACACCTTCAACAAATGAGAAATATATTAAAGCAGGTCTAACATGTATTTAATTTTGTGTCATTAGTACAAACTTATTTTAAACCACAGCTGTTGAACAGTCCTTGTGCTCTGTAAAATTCAGCCCTCAGAGCTCTCCTGAATTTTTCTTCATTAAACATACAGATATCTTTAAATATTTAACAAACACCCATATGCCATTCAGAAATTTGGTGAAGGAAGGAAAAAGTTGCTAAAATAAACCACCCCAGTGCTATATAATGAAGAAAGATCTGCAAAAAGGCAACTATAAAAGACTTCTTCAGAAAGGGAGATGTTTCATGAAGCAATATGGAAATTGGAACATACTGGAATATATGCTACAATTTTACAAGTTTTTCACCTTTTTGTTAAAAAAAACCAACAATAAGGATATACCTCATTATCTATAAGCTGTCAGGTTAAAATACACTTAAAGAATTCCTTGTTAGAACTGCAGAAAAGTAGGACAAATAATAACCTCAACTGTACTCAATGATATTTTACTTTCTTCTCTAGTAAGTTCACAATTTTAGCTCTGAAAACAAATGCTCAGAATATAAGAATTAATAGACAATTTACATTTTGCATTTATGTTTCAGAAATTGTATATTTATGCATATGTCAAAGAGCATTACTACTTGATTCATAGTTGCCTCAGGAGGCCAAAACAAAAATTTAGATCCATTTGTCAGTCTTCACAATCAGAAAACTCACCCAAGGAACATTCAACTTGAGTCAGTGCTTTTAGGATTTGATCCAGATTTTGTGATAAAATGATTTCATTGGTAATACTTTCTTCAGTCAAGACAGGGTAGCAAGCTTGCAGAAGATCTACTATGCTGCATCGAAAATGACTCCCAATTTTCTCATCTGAGACCTCTACAAAAGGGAAAAGAAACAGCAATTATAATAATGACAAATATTTTTGTATGGAAAAAAAGCCTACAGAACCAAAACTGTATTATAATAAAATGAGTTTGCCAAACTCAGAGTGCTTCAGTTTATTTAGAATTGAGCTTGGGTGTCTCTTTTTGTTTTGTTTTCTTCTAAATACTAAGATTAAAAATGGAAAGCTAAACTTTTCCATTGCAAGAGAAAGCAAGAATTTGATTTAAGCACATTCCAACAGAAAATCTTACCAGCAAAGCACACTACCTGGCTTGCACTGCCCTTGTGATGCACAGGAATAGTTGAGAATTTTACTTATTTGCTGAAGAACTGCTGGGAAACCTTTTACACCTTCAGAGTGCAATAAAACAATGTCAGGTCTGTGGCCTGGAAAAGTCATTGTGCAAAAGGGGAACAAAATAAAAATTATGAGTGGAAAAAGGAGAAACTAACATGAAAGTATTAAATGAGATTTAATTAAGACTCGGGTGCTAGCACAAAAAACACAACACCAAAAGGCATTTTCCACTCCCAGGATGGTGTTATTAAACACAAAATCAAAAGCCTACCCCGAGATTCAAGACTGCTGTACAGTCTTCTTTCTGCTGTTTCCAAAAGCTGTTTGCATGTCTTCCAAAGATGACACTGAGTACAAGCTAGGTCAAATGCTGCCATTGCTGAAGGACTGAGGTCCTCAAGGACTTCTCGCAGAGGATCAGTGTGCTCCAGTTGGATGCTGCTGTTCCAGAAGTTTTCTTGTAGAGTAGGGGCAAGACTTCCAGAAGTTGCAAGCAATTTATCAGTAACGTCCGAGATGGAATAAAATACCATACCTACACGTGTCAGCAAAAGACAACTGCTAATCAAGCAGCATACTTATCTTTGATCCTGTCACAGATAATTATTCTCTAATCCTTTAAGAAAATAATTCACTAGGTGACCTGCTGCATGGACCAATGACTGCAGAATGGATAAAACTAATTGGGCATCAATGGCAAATATCAGCATTCTTAGTCTCCTTGTAAGTCAAAGAACCACTACATCCTCTTCTGAACAATTGCTGCACTCATTAGGACAGAACCCAAATTGCTTATTCATGTTTTCCATTTATTCCTCACCTTTTGTGATAACTCAAAACCACAGTCCTTACCAGCTGCTGCTGCATTCCCAATAGCTTGCAGTGTTGAACGGCCACTGCCAGATTTCTTGATGCCTCCAGTGCCATTCGCTGCTTGATTCTCAATATTGTGCTCCACCCTTGCCATTTCTCCTACCGCCTCTTGGTAGCGCTCCATGAAAACCAATTCACCATAGCAAGGTGAAGTATCCAGATTAAACATCAAAGCCACCTTTAAAAAAAAAGGCAAATACAGAACACGTCAAAAGATGTTTTCAAAGGTCAAAGAGATCTGGAGGTTTTTAGAAGAGATAAGGGAATTTAAAATGAAACAACAAACAAAGAGATACTTGAACTGAAAACACCCTCACAGACACAGCATGGTTGGTTTCTTTGAGAGCTTTAAATATCTGAAAAACAGGATCTTGGAGGCATTTTTCAACTATTTTTATACAGCTCAACTATTATTTGAATTAATTTTTGTCAACCACACCTTTCAGAGTGACTCCTCATGGTTTCTATACACTGTGTAAGTCTTATCAAGTTGGGCCTCCAAAATAAACTATTTAAAACAAGTTGTTATTCAGCAAGGAATTTAAACACAGGATAAGCACAGCTGTGCAAACTCCTATTATCAGTTCAGCAACAGAATATAAATCAAGCTTGAATTCTTTATCTACAGTGATGCTGAAATTCAAAGTAACAAAGCAAAACAAATGTTTTTTTTGGTCCTTCAAGTAAGGAAAAATGAAATGGCACACTTGACGTCAAACAGAACTAAGGAGCAGTTACTGAGCAGTAACTTCCTGCTAGTGCAATCCTTCAATGGCATTAACTGCTCCAATATCACTATCTGAAACTCAGCCAGGTCACTGCTTGTTCCAGAGAATCCAATCACTGATGCATCAGCCCAGAAGCCACATAGAGGAAAGGTATGCATAGCTGTGAGGGAAGAACTACAGATGTGCAGACGATCAATTTAAAGTTCTCCTGCCTGTTTTCAGTACTATGAATTTAGCCTCAAAACATTCCTCCTCCAAATAAATGCAATTACCACTTTGGATTCGCTTTGGGTGAGGAATATATTTGCATGTTCCTGCTGAGCAGACAACTGGCAGATTGTCATGGTTTGGATTTACTGACTACAGAGTAAGCAGTTCAGATGCTGCTTCCTCATGAGGCTTCACTTGAGCCCTTGTTCTTCATTTGGTTTGAAACACTAAGCTTGGGCAGCTCAAACATCTTCATGCCTTGAGAACCCAGACTTAAAGAAGGCATTTTTATATAACAAGGAAAAAACCAAAAAGCAGCAACCCAGCATCCTTGGGATGTTGGTTTGGAATATCTTTGTTCCTTTTACTTGTTTCTACTGTTGAAGAAACTCTGTCCACTTGGAATGCAGATGTTTCAGCCCTGTTCTTGCTAATACAGGAATAGAAATTTCCTCAGCTACAACAACCACAAATGTCAGTATCAAATTAGATTTTTAAATTTACAAAATACATGCAGCTTATTTACCTGATGGGCTTCTACAAAGTTTCCTCTCAAAACACAAGAAACTAGTAGTGATTCCGGTGGGGCAAGCATCATAGGAATGAGGGGATTTTGCTGTTGTGGTCTCACCCTGGTTTCCACATCACTTGAGCCAGACCCATTACTGGTACTTCCCTCTGCATGACAATGGTATTAATCAGTATGCTATTACAGAAAAAAAAAATGCCCAACAGCCACCAAATATCAGATAACATTATTTCACATATTTAAGCACAAAAACAGAGGAGCAGAGAAAACAAGCAAGCTTTAGGGTAAAGAGGTCAACATTTAAACTTTAAGAATTCTTGTAGTATTTCCCTATTTGGTCAGAAGTTTCAGTTTGGGTCTCATTCAAACATAATGCAGTTCAGTGGCTACATAATAGTGATACAGTGCCAGAGCACTGGTTCAATATGAAGTCTTAAGTATTGCATTTATTACATTAATCTAGCATGCCTAAGCCTGCTTTAGGTTACATGACTACCAGCAAAAAAGCTGATTAGCTTTTTTGATTATTTTCACGTTACTACATTGCACACTGCTTCCTGCAAGGCAAAAATATCAAGAAAAACCCAATTTTCTTATTCCAGGAGAAGAGATATATACTATTCTATTTAGAAAAAAAGTCAAACAAACATGGGAGCTCTGAGGAGAGAAGAGTTCTAATTCTGTCCTGCATAGAGCAGTAATTTGCATTAACTAGTCAAGGAAATACTTCATCATGCACATTGACAAGACAAAGCAAGACTACTTTCATGGTTTAATACCTGAGGTACTGGTGCTTAGGTCACTACTTGTGCTTTCTAATGATGGACTGGAAGTTCCCTCTTTCCCACCTAAAATGAAAACAAATCCAAGCCAACTCATTAGATGTGCTTTTTCTGGACAAGGTAATTAGAACCTACTGCAAATAACACATCAGGCAACTGCAAAAGATCTTCAAGACTATCTCACAAACAGGTCATCACTGAAGTTGAAGATAAATGCAAAAACTGTTGATTTGTAGAAAAGGCTTCTTATTTTGGAACATTCCACTCAAAAAACAGATGTATCTTTTAAAGGCTAAATAGAAAAAGGGTGAGAAACACAACTTTCTCCTCAGGCTGCCAGTTTAAGCCAAAAATTCCTGTAAATTCACACCCTAGATACTAATGTGATATTGTCCTGGTTTGAGCTACTTTAGTAGCCAACCCAGCCTTAAACCATGACAGATATGAATGAAAATATACCTCTTGCTAGATATAGCAGAGAAATGGAAGACTTAGTAGTGTAATTGCAATGTTTTCCCCTGCCCCAAATCAGACTATGTAAGAAAACTTTTTCTCTTACCAGAATTTAAAATTACTTAACTTTTAGTTGTGCAAGTGAGCTTTAGGAAAACAACCCAAATCCAAGTAGAACTGGATGAAGACAATTCAAACCAGTTAGAAAACTAAAGGAAGTAATTGTTCTCTGCTTGTAGTCCATTAAATCTAGTTGCATGAAGCTTCGAGCTCAGCAAAATCATGTGCATTTCAGAGATGTCTTCTCCAAACCACTTTCTCAACCCACCTGTTTTGTACCTTTGAGATCTACTTCGTTTCTTAAAGCTAGAGCATCTGATTGAAGAGCAGCATCTCCTGGAAGTTGCAGTCTGATGTTCTGTGAGACATTTAAACAAAACCATTACCTGGACAGGCCATAAATAAAGTTATTTGTTTACTGTAAAGAACATACATCTACATATGTAGAGATATGCCTCCTTTGGAGGCAAATCTCTCCAAAGGAAACAGCTGGTCTCAGATAAAGGTCTTTGGCAGTAAAGTTTAAACCATCTCCTTGAAGCAATTTTGATGCAATTAAACTAATCCTGTGTCTTTTACATCCACACACAATGTTGATTGGAATGTACTATCTTTCCATACACCACTGATGAGTACTAAGGGTCTTTTCCAAACTAAAAATAATTCCATTATTCTAGCTATACAGAAAAATAGACATCATTCAAGTACATAAGCAGCTAGAAACAAGGAAAAATGAGTAAGAAATACAACAGCCAAAGAGAGGGTTTGATTTGTCATTAAAAGTTTTGCCAAACAACTTGGCTCTTCAGCAATGCAGGGTAGTGTGAACCCTGACCTGGTCAACAGTTGTGGAAGTGAGCAAGAAATGGATGTGCCAGCCCTTCAGACAGAAAATACAAGAGATACAGTGTCAAGAAAAGCTCACCACCTTTCTCTGATAGATGTTTCCCAAACAGCTGTCATAATTTGCCAGAAGTCACGACTCAAAAGTACAGAATCCCACAGAAAACTGCTGCCTGTCCATTGTAAACACTGAATGCTGCCTACTGCAACGTACGACTCATCACATCCCCTCCTTTATAGGATAAGACTTGGGAGCCAGTTGAACACAGGCTGGGAAACTTGGGACATTTAAGGTCCATACTACCCAATCTTTTTTGGAATGTGAACTTTGGATGGTCAGAGATACACAACAAACCACATTACAATACAAGGAGAAATCCAACATCAGCAAGGGCAAACGATTATAAGACATGGTGAAGGGTGAAAAATAGGTTCCTGGGCATGTTGTTCTAGCTACTCCTGAGAAGTGGGCTGCATCTCAGAATAATCCAACTTCATCTGATACACTTTCCTGACATTTCCAGACTGGGCTAAATCAACACTGTGTAGAGGTGAGTCTATCTGGCTTGCACTGGATCACCCACCACCACGCCACTACAAATCACTGCACTGTCAACATAACTTGTGACAAAGGGGCAGGAGAAGGACAGGCAAACTGAAGCAGTGTCCACAAAGGGAAAGGGAAAAAGGAAAAGAAAACCCAAACCTCTCGGTTATAACAGAAATCACTCCTACTGGAAAACTGTGCAGGAACCAGGTGAATCTCTAACTAGGTCACTCTCCTATCTGCCAAAATGTGCTCCCTCAGTAAGATGCTCAGGGAATGTAGTCTTAAGACCACTGCTTGGACAGCTGTACCAGAACAATGTCAGTATATCAGAAAGTGCCAAATACAAAGGCTACCTGCATTTCTGTTACTCATCACCACCTTGTATCTCCAGTGAGCTTCAGAAAGGTACTTGGAAAACTGTAACACACGACTTCCAAAGGCATCTCTGCTTGAAGAAAGATTCAAGCACTCAACAAGATCCAGCTCTTCACGAAGCACATTACTGGAGTCCCATGGGAGAGAACTCTGAATTTCTTCCAGATGACTGAGGAGCAATGTGAGAAAGGCATCCATAGCCATGTCATCCACTAAAAATCCAGAAACACCACTGGTGAAGTGTTTCAGATCTAAGTAGCTCAGCCTAGAGGCTTCATAGCTTCTGCCATCTAACATCAAGTCATGAAGATCTTGTGTGTCTGTGAGAGCTGTCTGAGCAGCCAGCAGATGCTTCTCTGATTTCCTTTCAGCCTCTGTGAGGCATCGTGGACTTCCTGACGTGGAAGACTGCTGACTAGCACTGCCTTCTACAGGGAGAGTAGTACTCTTTTTGACAAGATCATCATCCTCTGCATAGTCCTCAGGGAGAAGAGTCTCTGCTGTGTGGAGGTCACTGTAGGAAACAAAGAGCAAGGAGAAGATATTCTCCAAAACCTCGAGGCGCAGAGGAGCAGGAATAGTCCTTAAGAACTGTTGACACTTGACAAGGTACTGAGGAAATACTGAAGAGCAATCTGTATAATTAAGAACAAAAGTAAAGAACACTTAACAACATTTTCCAGGAGTTCCTTCCTCCCACCTATGCCCTTTAATAAAACCTTAGTAGAGGGAACTGTCCCAGTGGCTCAGAGCCAATCATTCCTCCACAAACCAAGTATATATATGTTCAACCTTTTACATTTCAAAAAAGTAGCGTGCATCCTGCCTCTCAGCAATGCAAATTATCAAGATGTGCACACTTAGATAACACACATTTTACAGAATAAGCTCTTACAAAAGAGCCATTACTGTCTTATATCTAATATTCCCTTATTTTTGCACTGTATTTTAAATACAATTACCTCAAATCTTTTAGACCAAAGCAGACAGCTTATTCATACCTATTACTGGGTATTACATACCTATTACTAAAGGTAACAGCATCTTAAAGAAATGCCATTATACTTGTTTACAAAGACTTTGCTACTGAACCTAAAAACAAAGCCAACCACCTGCTGGTTCTTCAGAAGCTGCATCTTCAGGGATACCCCTGCGAGGGCTGCGCATGCAATCTCTGCACATGGAATGCTTGTGTGAACTGACACAGAGAGCATAGATGGCATATTTCATGGCACAAAATGCTCGGAAGAGCGCCAGGTCGCGTCGCTGACTCAGGGTGTTCGGGGAAGTTGCTGCTGTGGATGGAAATAAAGGTGGTGAGGGGTAAGAGGTAGACAAGAAAACAAGTTAATTTTCTCCTGTAGTTACCACACTGCAATGCTTTACAGTCCTTCTTCCCCCATGTCATCCCAGCTCTTCTCTATTCTCACTATTACTTCACAACATTTAAAAAAAAATTAAAACACAACAGATGGGCACAGGAAAGTCAGGCCCAAAAGAGAAATCTTCTGTGAATTTGCATTAGAGGACCTGGCTACTGCACAGTTACACAGCTGCACAGTTACACAGTTACTGCACAGCTACACAGCTGCATTACAATACAGGGACAAACCCTATCTCTTTCCAGCATCTTAAGTTTTGTGTTCAATCACATATTAGATAAGCAGGGAGACAGCAGACTGGCTACGACCATGGTGAGAATAGACTACCGACGCCTCTGCACTTTTGTCCTGATAGCTACCTATCATGGTTTGATTCTGACCACAATGGCTGGCTGTACAGATCATATACAATCTGCAGCATATTAAAGAAAAGTACAGTCCCACGGTTTCCTTCCAACATTTATGGTAAAGGCAGCTTGGAGTTCAACACCCACTATTTCCACCTTTTGCTTTTTATTGAGGAAAGGTGTCACACACCAGAGACAGGGTCCCTTCTTACTGCAACAGAACACCAGAGCTGCAAACAATGTACAAGCCACATTATCCCCTTCACCTAGGAAGAACAAACCAATAAAAATATGCCAGACAGTGTTAGATTAGTGCTTGAATCCACTATCCTACATACTTTTACGAGCGATAAGTTGTCCTGCCTCTTGTCAAGGAGAGGAAGCATTAGCTAAAGAATTTTTGAACAAAGCACTGGTTTACTGTACTACTGAGGTCCCCACACAATTCCTGGGACTGAACAGCATTACGTAGAAAGTGCTTCCACAATGTCCTCCACAAGGCTAGAGCACAATTTCAAAAAGCACCAGCCTGGACTCTCATGAAAACTACAGAGCAGCCAAGACAAAAGCCCCAAGAGCACAAACAGCTTGAAACCAATTATTTCTTATCACTGCAATTCTAAACAGCAGGAGCTGTAACACAGACAGCAGACAGAACAGAGGAAACATCCAAGTATGAATCATTTACAGAACCCATCTGGGCACAGAAACCATGTAATTCATCAGCAGTTCTACCCTAACATGTATAAACCCAAAAGCTCTCAGTACCACTGTCTTAAGACGTCTTCAGCTTGGTGAAGCAAGAGATATGATAAACAGTCTTCTGAAACAGAGAACTCACTGAAGATACACTGATAATCAAATGCAAGTTCAAAACACTTTTGCCTCCCATTTGGAAACTTGGGTGCAGCCAGCCTGTGTCAATATTCATGTCTAAACCAACCCTTTTCCTTGTACCAGTACTGAAGAACTACACTTTAACTACAAACACTTGATTTTCCCATGCCAGAAATAGTAAAAGCTTATTCTTGAATTCTGTAATGCACAAGGAAATGTCTGCCCATCATTCCTCTTGTTAGTGTGACTGCTTATAAAGCCACACTACACACTGATCTGAAGGGTGACTGAATACAAATATCAACCACTGCCACTGCTTCAGTTTCATTACTGCTGCTGACGGATGTGTGTCAGAAAGAAGGGGAAGAAAGGGAAGTTTGTGGGGTGAGGGGAGAAAAAGGCTTGTTAAGACTGCCTAGTCAGACAAATGAAAACTTTAGGTCCCCTCCTTCCTTTAGGTTTCAAAATAGATTTTTTTTTCACATTTTATGCAACTGTGAATAGACTGAATAGATTTTATTCAGCTGTGTTTATACAATTAACTGGATTTTACAATAATCACTGGTCTGAAAAACAGGGGATTTGTCTTCCATTAACTAATTCCATAAATAAAAGTGATGAAAAAACAGAGAAACAACAACTGTAGTTCTTTTGTTACACTCATGCAACTCCCAGAAGATATATTTTTGAGAAGTTTTTGACAGAATTTATGCAGAGAACATTTAAAACATAAGAACTGATTAAAAATACCAACAATGGCAACAACAAAGCTATTCATTTCAAAAAGCAGCACACTGAAACCAGAGATATATATGTAGTCTCAATAATTAAGTTTTTAAAGACTATTCAAGCCAAATGTTATTATAAGTTTAATAATAAAATCTGTATAAACAAGACTAGAAAACAGCATCCTAACAATATGATACTGGAAGGAGGGAAAACTGCTTCCCACTAAGTAATCTGGAAGGTCTATGCAAGATCCATCACTGAGTGCTCTCAACACAATTCAGGCTGAAATTACGTATGTACAAATTCCCATCCTTAGGTGAAATAAGGCACAAAACACTGTAGCTTTATCAGTTCTAGTACACTCAAGGAAGACTGAGCACCTTATCATTATTAAGAGGCCTTAGCAGAAAACAGCATTAAAATAGCAGCAGCTGCATCTGGAAATAGGCCACAATCAAAAGAGCACATAAGGAGAGAAATAATGCATTCAGTCATCTCAGGGATTACAGGCACTGAACTGGAACACAGAAAGATGAGAGAAGTGAGCCAAAAGGGAAGTGAACACAACCTGTAGGCAAGCCTCACTGATTCTAATATTAAAGTAGCATTTTCTATCTTCCAAAAATTAAGATTTCACAGTATGAGATGTTGTCAATTTCATCTGGCTTTATGCTTTGATTTTAAATTTAAGTGTATAGATGGCTGAAATATAAATCATACACTCCCTTTTCAAGCTAAGGTTATTAGACAATATATAAGTAATGAGCAGCACATATGAGCCTGTGCAAAGTCTTGTTATCATTCTGAAGAAGTTCTTTCAGAGGTCTGTCCTTGTGGAAACTCACAGCTCCTTCTCGGGAAACAATTTACTCCCCAGAAAGATTCTACAGTAATTTCCACATGCTCTCTAGTTTTATTACATGAAACAGCTGATAATTCATTTGCTGAAGTAATTATTTGCTGAAGTCAAAATAAAAGATTCTTCCTGGCAGAAATACTGAGCAGCACATATTCACTGGATAGGGGGCTTTCTGTGTTCTCATGATCCTACACACTTACCATGCACCTGTTGGTCTTTAGCAGGAACTTTTTCAAGAAGATCAATAACATCATCTTCATTCAGTGCCAGAAGATTAGTGAGATGATGAAGAGAGTACACTGCAGTGTGGCAATCCAGACTGTGCAGGTGTTGCAAAAGAACCTTCCTTGGGACAGTGATACTGCAAGAGAAAAGAAAGAGCTGGCACAAACACATTTAGGCCTCTCAGCCATCTTTAAAGATGTATCTTCCACTCTAATTCCAATTCACCAAACTACTGCAGTTAAAAAGAAAACCAAACAGCCTAATTAATGCCCATGAAACATTTCAAGAGCTTGTAGGAGTCACTAGGAGCTGATTAGCCAAGGTTCACAGAAAAAGAACCCAATTTCTATTTGCATACATAAATTGACTAGCAGGCAGATTTGGCAAGACAGTTTGGGAGAATTCCTTCTAATTATTTTACCTGTTTCGCTGCATGCACCATTCAAGAATTTCCACCTGAGCCCACAGCCCATCACAGAAATCTTTCAGTACTGAATCATTGCACAGATCCTAATTGGAAAGACAAATACAAGAATCCCTTTACAACAAAACCTGTAGTCAGACAGCAGAACCAATCCCGTGTCACATACAGGATATTCATAGGACTTCTTTACTGAGGTGGTAACTTTCAAATACAGAAAATTGCCAGTTTTATCACAAAGGCAGCTATTCTGAAGGAGCATCCAAATCAGTCAGCCTCCTCTCAACACGCCAGCAGACCATTGAAAGGTGGCTACAACTCTTTTCAAAGGTAGCTTTCCAAATGCAAATTAATGCTTTTTACTAACAGTCCAAGACGCAAACTTCTAGAACTAATCATGTATCAGAATAGATAATACACAGTTATTCTCCTTTTCCATATGCTTTTCTACCACAGATGCCTGCCTGTTAAAATTTTATCTAAGACTTGCTTTGCAAAGGCTACTGAAGAGACCTTCCATTTATTACCAACAGTCAGTAACTCCCTTAAGGCAATACAAGCCCCAGCCTATCCCAATAACCCAGCAGTGCAAGGCTCCCTGTCTCCCCACCTCTGTCATTCAGTTCCCTTGACAGACATCTGAACTCTACACCCCCAGAATTAACAACCTCTGTCTTCTTTTCAAGACTCCCCCAGACAAGAAAAATCTTTCAGTCACAGGTTTTGTTATTTAGCATTTCATTTTTGAGAATGTGTATGGGAAATTTCCAAGCTACCCTGTTGCTGAACTCAGGTTAGTCGTGACCAGAATTAGTCACTATCCAGGGATGACTCACTGGATAAAATGACACTGATCAAACATCACCCAGTTCTCTTCGAAACTAGACAACAACTGTTGTTATTTTCCCCTCTTGTGTTAACAGCAAAGGCTGAAGAGTTCATACAAGAGAAACTTTCAGAATCTCCTGAGCAAGCATAAGCCCTTCACAGCTGAGGAGTAAGAATACAGGTTGTGTTCAATAATGTTACCTACACACAACAGCAACATCTTAGCTCTTGAAATTCTGAGAAAGACTGGCATCTCACTGGAAACTCCCTGTTTTATTTCCTTATTGAAGAAAATGTGCAGTTCATTATCATAACTTTCTGTTGTAAATAGTGGGTTTGTTTTTTTGTTTGTTTTTTTTTTGCAAGCCAGGAAAAAATCCAATCAGAAACCCAACCAAGAACTTAAGCAAATAAACTGTATTATTTGGACTCAAACTGGAATACCACCACTTCCTTTCAGATGAGATACCCGAGTTTTGTGAAGATTCCATAGCAATGCCTTTGCTGATTCCAAGCTTTGACAATGAGTCCATCCTAGCAAAACCAAGAGGCGGCTAAGGGGGCTGAATTCTCTCCTCAATAATCTGTTCAGACCTGAGTAGTCTTCTCTTTTCAGTAAACTTAATCCGGTCACCTAGAAAACAAAAGGAAAATGTATTTTTCCAAAATGCAGAGAAGCATAATGCCTGGCAGGTTACATAAGTAAATAGCCATTTCAGTAACAGCTTCACTTAAGTTAATGAAGTTCTGCATCTGGAACTTCCCTAAACTTGTATTTTCCAAGCTATAAAGTGCTCCTCAGTAAAACTGTCATAAGAAGAAATCAATAATTTCAAAACTGTACTAGATCTCATACTTCTCATACTACATTATATTTGATTATGTGTCTGTCAAGGGCATTATGAAAAAACTTCAATCAGCACATTACCCCTAGAAGTGGAAATATGTTCATCCTTAAGAATTTGCACTTTAAAGATGACCAGCTGCTTGTATTCTATTTCTTCCATCTATGTAAATACATTTAAATAATTTAATTCATACCAGAGTACTTCTCAACAAGTCTTCAAGATCTCCAAAATATAAATTTTTCTATGCAAACCCTTTGAAAAGTCTCACTACCTCAAGTCTCCCAGCATCAGAAAAGCAAAGCAACAAGCTCAAAGTTATGGGGTAAATCACGTGGCATATCCAACAATATTACATGCAGAATACCAGATTTGTTAAACCCTAAAGATCTACTCTTCAGTTTGCATGCAGATAAGCTTTTCCAAAAATTTCACTGAATGTTTTGATTTCACCACACCGCTGAAAGTAGGGAAGTTATCATCAGTTATACCCTTGGTTCCTAAGTCAACAGCCCTATAATGAGCACTATTTGAATACAAAATGCTTCTGCACATCACCAAGAGATGTTCAATACAGAGGCCATCTTCAGCTATCTTTGAGTTTCCCCAGAGGTCCCATGGCCATACCAGAATCTGTTCCAGAAAGTGTTTGCTGCTGCTCAAGCAGTAGAAATAGGTTTTCTTCCAAGAAACAGCCTCTTTGGGATCTGAGAACAAACTCATCACTGTTCGCTCTGTATCCAGCTGGTCAGATGAACCTAAAAATCACAAGGAGATCAGCTTCCAATAGAGAGGGGTACCCTTGAAAGATGCATAAATACTGTTAATTTAAATTGATAAACACTCAACATTTCCTCAAATACTAACCAGCTGTTACATGTTAACTGTTAAGACACTCAAATATTGTTACTGGACAACAAGAAAGCCAAGCAGGAGTTTGACAGAAAATCAACAGGTGAAATAGGAACCTGTCTGGACAGTGTTTAACCCAATAAGAGCCTGTTCAGAACACAGGTTGTTTGAATTATCTCAAGTCTCACCACCATTCTTTCTTTAGTCATCTGCAGCTTATCTGGATGTTGCATGAATTCTCACTTGTGCTCAGACACACTGCTGCTTTGTGTGGCCTTAGCAAAGACTTGTCCCACACGGGAATTTGTTAGATCCATGCAAAGTGAGAAATTAACTACTTTGAATGCTATCCCTACCTCCATTTCTGATCCATCACAAAGAAGCAATAACTGTAGTTATTATGAGAAATGCTAGAGCCTGCCACACCACACCACCCTTCAGCAGTCCCTGGAAGGAAGGGAGGAGAGAGGATACAAATCCCACCAACTCACACTTCAGTACAGAGGCAAACAAAAGAGGGTAGGCATTCTAGCTTCTCCCTCCTTGCACGTTCACCTGCCACTTTCCTGACAAGAGTATGGGGCACCACTTGCCATCCAGCTTCAACTGAGATACTGAATGTACCAGTCACAGGGAGCCAGACAGGAAGTGTGAAGTTAAAGCCAGTACAACAGTAACAGCTGGGCCTGACAAATGAGCAGGCAATCATACCACATCTTCTTTCCAGCTAAGATACTGACCTACTCCATGTCTCCTTCCACTTCTACAAGTTTGCTTTCCCTATATTAAGGGGATTGAATATTTTGGGACTACTGACACAGCTGAACTGAAATGGAACATCCTCCAACACAGATGACCCTGAGTTGGAGCTGAACAAAAAAAATAACTTTATATACATATGGAGTTCTAGTTACAAACAAGGTATTAAGCAGAAGAAATGCTCAGCAGATTAAAACAGAGCGCAACAAGGGGTGGTAAAGAAAGTGCTCACAGATTAAGACAGCATAGACTGCAGAAACATAGAGAGCACCCCGGGGTTCTGATGCAAATTCCTTGCTTTAAGTCATTTTAGCATTGTATTTTACAGAACTCCACAACTTGTTAAGGCACCTTAGCAAGAACACTGCCCAACTTCTGGACAGCTGGTCTGTTTAATGACTCAATAATAGCTTTGTTAAACAATACATTAGAAAAAGCAAAAAGTGAAACAAACCTCTTTGTATTGATTTTGATACTAGAAATTTTTCTCTTGTTCTTTCTATAAAAACACTGCTATACAGGCTTAACAGGCCATGGCTCTGTTTCCTCAACATACAGCTTAGTAGCTTCTCCTCCCTCAGTGGGCTTCCTTCAGCCCAGCATACATCCATGAGCTCCCTGAAAAGGTGCCGTACTTCATCTGCCTGATGCTCCACCTCAAAAGTCACTATGCTAAGAGCAGCATAAATTGTATCTACTAGTTCTCTTTGATCTAGTTCTGCTGAAATCTCAGAACTGCACTGAAGCCTCTGCAGAGATTTCAAGGAGTCACGAAGAAATTCAACAAAGATGTTTTGCAAAGAGAAATATTGCTGGAGTGAGGCGCTGTATGCATCTTGTTCCTCCTGGAAGAACTCCAGCAGGGCTTTTGCCCTCTGGGGAGCCCGCAACAAAAGCTTCCGGAGAGCTGAAACAACATCCAAACTGAATCTGTGAGGACAGACATCTCTTCTTTTTCTCTCTGTGATGTGTTTGTTCTGGGTGCACTCAAATGCTTCAAACAGCTCCTAGCAGGGAAGCAATAAATAAGTAAGCCTTTCAGACTCCATTAAAAATATGAAATAGATTATATAAAACACAGGAGAAAGTTGAAAGCAAGAAGATAATATGATCTTGCTGATTTGATTTAACTAGGAAACCAAGTAATCATGGTCCACCTTGTCCAATATCCTTCCTAGAAGATAGTAAGTAACATAATAAAGTCTCAGTAAGTAACAAAATAAAGAGAATTCTATAAGAGACAAAGAGATGAAGTTGTTGAGTCTCCTATTTCTGTGCAACAATGCAGATAATCATGGAATTTTTCATGACCTTGGGGGTTAGATGGTAATGTACACAGAATTGATTACCTATTAACAGTCTTCAAGCAGATTTATTTTAATCAACAGTCAAGTTTACCTTGCTTGCTTTCATCCTGTATCTGCTAACCCTGTATCCTCATAGAAACATCGAATACCTTTTCTTTCATCATATTTAAAAGCTGCCAATACCCTCTAAATAATTTTTCATTGTCCTCCTAAAAAAAGGCATAAAATCTTCTTTTAAGATTTAGAACATATAGGACTACAAGCAACACCCAAGGACATTCCACACACCATGTCAGGTCTAATTCTGTTGAAACCAACACCAAATTAGGGCAGTTCTACTGTTAGTAACTCTCCCAATATTCTGCCATATGCTTGCTTGGGATATTAATCTATCTTTGCACATTACCATGTATTTCTCAAATAAACCATTCTGCATGTATTAATAATGGAAAAATGGCTTCTGTACCTCAGAGCACACATACCAAATAATACAACACTAAAAAAATTCTAGGAAGGGAGAGGGTTGTGAAGGAGATGAAAATCAAGATCTTAAAATGTGCTTGCTTCCTTTGGTTTATTTTGGATTTTAGCTTTACAATTACTAAAGAAGTCTATAGACATAAGACTGTGGGAAGTAGCTGCAGTCAGGACTGAAGTGTGCTAGAAAGACAACACAGAAAAGCTTGTTCGTTGCCTGCCTATAGCCTCTTCTCTAGCACTTGAAGGCACACTGGGTTAACTTCAGAAAGGGATCTGAATTACAATCTCTTTCAGCTGCCCAGATGTCCTGGTCTGGGCCAGGATAAAGGTGATATTCTGTTTTGTACTTTGCTTTCAGCTAAGTTTCTGATCCATGCCAGCCTGAATCTGTGTGTTCCTGCTTCCAGCTCCCAACTGCTGCTGACTCCAGGAGTCCAGCTTGGACTCTGGGCTGCCCTGCAGCCTCGGTGGTGATGTGAGAGTTACTGGGGGAAAGGGGGGAGGAATGTGGTATCAATTTTCCTGTATATTTGTATATATTTAGTACTTTTTTTCCTTTTTATCATTACTGTTCCATTAAAGCTGTGTAGTTTAGTTTCCAACCCATAAGACTCTCTCCCTTATTCTCTCTCTTTATCAGGAAGGAGAGGGGGATTAATAGAAAACATCTGTTATTCAGTCTAATTGCTGGGCCAGTGTTAAACCGTGACACCAGAACATTACTAAACCATCAGTCAGCCAAGTTAGCAGAAAGCATTAACTTTGATCCCCAAACCTGATACAGTTGCACATTCAGTGTAACTAACAACAAGGAGGGGATCCGAAGTAGCTCACCTTAAGGACTTCCTCAGAGACATCTTTCTGTAGTTCTTCCAAGAACAGTAAGAATTCTGTTTCTTTCTGAAGAACCACTGGAACAGTTTTCTGAAACAATTTAAGAGAATGGGAAAGACAGTAGCCAATGCCATTAAAACTTTAGCTTTTTTACATTATCATGTAAACTTTATCTTCATTATTTCATTAACATTTTGAGCATACTGAAATAGATCTTGATGAAGATATCTAATTCTCAATTGAAGGCCACTCCACCACAGTTAGGTTCCACTCCTGCACCAATTACTTCCATTTATTCCACATTTGGAAACAAGGACAAGAAATTACAAGAAACAAGAATTGCAATTCTATCAATTAGTGACATCTTTCCTCAGATAGTAAGGAAAAAAATTGAAGCTTAAGCACCGACAAGGACAAATGAATTTTTACAAAAAGTATGATCACATATACCAGAGTGCCAATTAAAAAAAAAAAAAGGGGGAATAAAGACTAATTTCTCCTTTACTCATGAAATATAGTGTGCCTGTCTCTGCAACAATAGCAATACAGAAAGCACATCCCATCTAAAGTTCATAAAGAATTGTCTGCTGCCTGACCTATTTCATCTTGAAGGTATGAAAGATGCACACATGCAGATGTCAATACAGTCATTCTTTCCATTTACAGAAATGCTCAAAGCTAAAAAAACTTCTATCATCTAAATAAACAAACAAGAAAATCCCATTGTTCCTCTTCAATGTGAAGATTTAATAGTTGGTTTGTGACACATTTTTAAAAGCAGAAACAATGCACCAGCTACTTTAAGAAATGAATTCCATGAAACACAGGAAAGCCTTTAAATAAGCACTTAGACAGACATTTTGCACTTGGAAGTAAAAAGTCTAAGTTGCACTTGGAAGTCTGACAGATATTTCTATACCTGGTTCCTGGCAAGCCATTTTTCCAGCACAAGAAGCCAAAGCCACGCAGTTCTCCATGGGCTGGAATTCTCTCCACATCTACGGAAGAAACAAGCACATAGACTGGATTATTTAAGGTCATTCCAATCTCTAAGATCCTGGAAAAAGCTGTCAGAGGTAATTTTGATCTTCATGTTTATTTGTGTAAGATAAAACCAAAGATGACTAAATAACTGAAAACAAGTCAGACAGGAAGACCATGCACAGAAAACAGAATATTGGTACCACTTACACATTAACTCGATGATTTCTGCTGTGCAAATAACTGCTTTGAGATCTGCCAAATACTAACACTCCTGCCACAGATACTTGCTTCAAAACAATGACATCTACTTCTGGTCTAAAGTTCAGTCTGTATAGCAGTATAGAAGTTTGAGCACTTCAGCAGATTTCTTTGAAATTTGACAGCTTGCCAAACACTATTTCCTTTTTTGACTAGTTCTGCCCCCAAAACTGAAACTGTTTTAGGTCACGGGAGCACAAGTTCAGCTGCAGCTTTATGTCCAAAAAAATGAACTAATGTACAAATTAAGCAAAGAAACACACATTCCAAAAACTACACACATTCAGTACTGTCAAAGGGACTAGAAAAAGCCTAACCTGGTTTATTTGCCTTTAAAATCTCAGCACTGCTAACTAAGGCCTCAAAAGTTAAAAAGACCAAAAATGCTTGTCTCACACAGCTGTTAGCTATATTTGTCTAACCATGTGCATGCCTACCTACAGACTCCTTTAATTGCTGTCCATGTAAACTGTTTCTTTGAACCTTAACCAAAACATTGCACAAATATTAATATGAAGAAATAGCGTCAACTCCTTGGAGGGCTCAAATACTAATATTCCCTGAAGTGCTAGAAAATCACCCTTCAGATGCACTTAGCTGAAAAGCAGAGATCAAAACTAACTAGGACTGAGTAAAATCAATACTATTTCTAAACTGAGTGTGAGAGAAATAAGAAATCAACAGCATAACTTGAATTTTTTGAGTTTAATTTTTTAAGAAATTAAAGGTCTTCTAAGAGCTCTAAACAAGAGCACATTTTCAATAGCCACGGAGCTGATCTTGATGGTTCCATTTCCAAATTAACTGACACTCATTGTCAAAGCAATATGATTTTGGAATATGTTCCTTATCCTTCAATCAAATCTAACAAAATCAGTTTGGAAATGTTTCCATGTAGTTTTATGCTTGTATCCATGCCCATGGTAACTGCATAAGTGAACACAGCTCATTATCTCAGTGGGCTGAGCAGCCTGCCAAGTGCTTGTCAATGTTCAGAGAGCAGCACACCTAAACACATCCAAGACACCTGAGCACTGCCACAAGTGCCATTTCCCAAATTCTGCCAGTCTCCCTCAGTCACCGCTGGACACCCACGCCTACTGAACCGAAACGGTACCTTACTTACCTTATGCCCACGGGACAAGCTACCAGAGCCTGAAGAATTGCTTCCACCTTCTCCGGGCCATCTCCGTGCCCCTGGCTCAGCTGAGGGACACAGGCCTGCGCAAGCTCCCAGTCTCCGTGCCGCACGCACTCACAGAAAAACCCAAAAAGCCGCTCCAGAGAGTCTGCTTCTTCATTCCCAAAGGAATGCATCTTTACCAGGACGGGCAGGAGACCTGGAGCAGGGTGACAGACGTGAAACAGGTGCCGTACGGGCTGGCTGGGCACCACCCTACGGTTCTTCTGGAGAGGGACAGGCGGAGAGCCAAGGCCAGGGCTTCCGGGGGCTTCCTCCCCGGGGGGCAAAGGTGCCAACAACCACCGCGGGCTGACAACGGGGCTGCTGCTCGGCCACGGCCCCCGCCGTCGATGCGCCCCCCGGGGAAGCCCACCCCGGTGGTCCGTGGGACTCCCCCGCC
>JAAWXA010000009.1:6712747-6812267 GCA_038090715.1 Florisuga fusca
GCCCCGCCCTCCTCTTGCACACCGCCGGCTCCGCCCCGGGCTCCGCCTCTCGCGTTTCTGATTGGCTGCCTCCACAAGCTCTGCCCCTTCGCGCGCGCCTTGTCGTGCCGCTCCCCGGGGGAGAGGCGGATCCGTGAGGGGGGAGGCCCCGGCGGGGGTGTCTGTGCCTCGGCTCGCAGCGGGGAGGCGGTGTGCACGCGTGTTGTACCCACCTGTGTGTACATACAGGGGTGTGCATATGTACCCCTTGTATATGTGTATAGCCCTATATGTGTGCCTCACTATATACCGGCCTATATAAGGTTATATTTTTAATGTATACTATGTAGGTACATAGCATATATCATAGAATTTTCAGGGTTGACAGGGGCCTAAAAGATCATCCAATTCCCACCCCCCCTGCCATGGGCAGGGACACCTCCCACTAGATCAGGTTGCTCAGAGCCCTGTCCAGCCTGGCCTTAAAAACTTCCAGGGATGGGTCTTCCACCACCTCTCTGGGGAACCTGTTCCAGTGTCTCACCACCCTCATGGTGAAGAACTTCTTCCTAAGTTCCAACCTAAATCTCCTCTCCTCTATCCATTCCTCCCCCATTGTGTCCATTCCTCCTAGCCCCATAACAAGCTGACATCCCAAGAAGTCCCTCACCAGCTTTCCTGTAGGCCCCCTTCAGATGCTGGAAGGCTACAATAGGGTCTCCTTGGAGCCTTCTCCTTTCCAGACTGAAGAACCACAACTCTCTCAGGCTGTCTTCACAGGAGAGGTGATCCAGCCCTCTATATATTCATATAAATATATATATATATACACACACAGATATGTGCATATTTTGTATGTATATTTATGATGTTATACATACACAATTACTTGGACTGGAGGGTGATGGTGGACCAGAAGCTCAACATGAGCTGTCACTGTGCACTCGCAGCCCAGAAAGCCAACTGTGTCCTGGGCTGCAACAGAAGCAGCACAGACCCCTGGTCAAGGGAAGTGATTCTCCCCCTCTGCTCTGCTCTTGTGAGACCCCACCTGGAGTGCTGTGGCCAGTTCTAGAGTCCCCAGCATAAGAAGGACACAGAGTTCCTGGAACATGTCCAGAGGAGAGACACTAAAATGCTCAGAGGGCTGGAGCACCTCCCCTGTAAAGCCAGGCTGAGGAAGTTGGGGCTGTTCAGCCTGGAGAAGGGGAGGCTCCGAGGTGACCTCACAGCTTTTCAATATCTGAAGGGGGCTACAGGAAAGCTGGGGTAGGGGTTTTTACATGGGTATGGAGTGAGAGGGGACAAGGGGAAATGGTTTAAAACTTGAAGAGGGGAGATTTAGGTTAGATGTTAGGAAAAAACTCTTTAATTTGAGGGTGGTGAGACACTGGCACAGATTGCCCAAGGAAGTTGTGGCTGCCCCATCCCTGGAAATGTTCAGGGCCAGGTTGGATGGGGCCTTGAGCCCCCTGTTCTGGTGGGAGGTGTCCCTGCCCATGCAGGGGGTTGGAACTGGATGATCTTTAACGTCCCTTCCAATCCAAACCATTCTATGACTCTATGATTCTAAATACAAAAGGCGATGCTCACATGTACGTGATTTTAAATGCTTATATAAAATTGTGTATGGATAGATACAGGCACAACTACAGCTGCAGGTTTTCTGGGCATTCCTGTGTGGGGTGGTAGGAGCCTGCCCACCCTTTCAGCTCCCCTTCTCTTCCAGGTGCCCCAGCCCCGTTACTTGAGACCTTCCCCAGTGGATTGAGGCATGGAGGGCTGTGACTCAGCTGCTGGGTTGGGTGGTGTCCAGCCAGTGTTTGGCAGAGATAAGCCCCTCTCAACATCCTCCCTTTTATTCCTGGCTTTTTGTTTGTTTTTGTCCCAGCACACAAAACAAAAACTCCTCCGGGGACTGCTGTGGCGAGGGCAAGTGCAGGAGGCAGAGCAATGACAGAAGAGTGGTGTCCCAAAGTAAGTGACCGAGTGACTCTGCGGGGCTCCTGAGTGGAAAATAAGGGAAGGGGGCTATGTCCATGTGCACGTACTGGGACCCACCAATAAACCGAGTAAGATGCCACGGGAACATGTACCAATTTGTCCTGCGGCATCCTGAATACTTTTCAGACTGTACTGTCAGCTCAGCATGGGCAGAGAAATGGCATATGAGTTGTCATGGCTCTGAATTAATTTCAGCCATGCTGGATGAGCTGTAAGCCTTGGAACCATGTGGCTGTCATTCCATCTATTCAGTTCTGGTTCCCTGAGCCTTTAATGAGGGTGCTTGCTATGGCACAGCTCTGCACAAACATTTGCCCAACGTGTACTTTCAGTTTGGGGTCTTAATTTGTATCTTGTCTCCAGTGCAGGCAAGAAAGGAGCATTAATGGGACACAGGACCTGTATAAGAAGGAAATTCATTTAGCCTGGGATCTCTTATGCTTGTTTACCACTCTCTAATTGCTTTATCCAGTTTAGTGTGTCTCTTTACAGTCAGATTCCTAACTTGAGGGGCTGCTCCCTCACATAAGACATCTCAGGTCCTTGACTCTTTTCGTTCATTACAAAGTTCATGACATACCTGCTGGAGTCACCTGCCCACTTCTGCAAGTGTAAATGTACACTACTAACAGTCAGCAGTAGTGCTAGCATTTTAGAAGTATTTAAAAAATCGTTTTATTCCAATATTGGCTTTGGAAGAAATCAGAGGTTTATTAATATATCTGTGAAGCTGTAAAGGTGGCTGCATTCAAATATCAAGGTGGGAAAACAAATTATTTAAGGTCATCTTATCAGAAGATATAACTGGCATACTGAAATTAGGAAATGGAATATAGGCAAAACATTTTTCATCTTGAATTTGTGTTTCCACTAAGCCAGCTTTCAGTAATGTAAAAATCTAACATTGGCTATATTTTCCAAAATTTAAAAATATGTATGGTATACCAGTAGCAACTTACACTTGTGTGGAAGCACACTTGCTGTGAACAGAAGCCTGTGGGTTTCCATGCCAGTGTAGTGCTTCTCATAGTCAAAATACTAAACCATGCATTTATCATGCAGGTCTTCTAGCAAAAAATGTCTGAATTTTTACTGTGGAACACTGGGATGATAAAGCGCTTTTTATCTAAAATAGGGTCTGCTGTGCCTTGCCTTGGAATATTATCAGTGTTAGGCAAATTGCTAATAACACTTAGTGGTTTAGAGCAGCTCCTTTCTAAGTGACTCTGCATGGAGAGTGATTACATGCTCTAGTGTAGTACTCTGGCATTTATATTTTACAACCATTTCTGAAATGGAAGTCTCAAAATGTCCCAGCCACGTGTTCCTAAGCTCTCTCTTTTATTTTTCCATGTCAGCTATTGCCTATATTAATTTCTTCACTAACAACTGAAGCTGTTAGAGAATTACTTAAAGCAAGTAAATGTAGATCTGACCATTGGGCATAGTGTGCAGCTACAGGTCTTTGTGAACAGGACAAAAGCAGATCCACCAAGAAGCCATTTCCTGGCTTTGAAAAAGTGATGGGGACAGAAGTGACTGGGGTCATCTGTAAGGACACGGTTGCATTTCTGTCAACATGTAGCAGTGGGGAAGCATCTATGCTGGCTTGGTGCTCTTGTCGTGGAGGGCATCTGTCTGGGTACTGCCATTTGCAAGATGTGGGTCACTGCAAATTCAGACCTTGCAGCACCTGCACTGGTCTTGGGGAATTACATGCATCACCTGAAGGCAGCAGTGGCTGTTCCCAAAGCCACCTGAGGCCTGCCTTATGTCAGGCTTGTCACTCACACATATGGGTCAGCTGGAGCACCACCAGCAGCCACTCATCTTACTAACAGCAGGCTTGGTCAAAATCTGCCTGCTGGAGGTGGCAGTCCCCTTGGGCAGCCAGCACCTGGTTGTTAGCCTGTCAGTTATGGCATCCCTCTCACTCACCTCAGATATTAGAAGACAGAATTTATAACAAGAGCCCAAGAAATATTTTAGGTCATAAATATTTTTAAGTTCTTTTGTACATGTAAAAATAATAAGTTATTTGAGTTTTCACTGTTCCCTGCAGGTAGCACAATATGTTGGTGAAATTAAAGGTGGCCTGAGACCAGCTATGAAACTCACCATCATAGGAATGGTACACTCCAACCCCAAGAGGTAGGCAAAGGGGCTGGTGAGGGCTTCACCCTTGCCATATGTGCTCCTACCTGTCTTCTAAATTAAAATGATTTCTTGAGGGACTGTGCTATTTGGAAGGAAGAAAGTAATTGAGTAATTTAGATTCATAATTTATAGCTCAATTTAATTTTCCTGCTCTTAGATTGGAATTAAGAAGGTAAGATCTTAGGTGAAGTCACTGCTTAGACCTTCTGACTGCCCTACCCTGCTCTGTCCTTTGCCCTTATCTAATGCAAACCAGAGGGGGAAAATGGGACATTTCTCCTCCAGAAAGAGGTGCTGTTTTGAACCTGCATCCTTGAAAACCAGCATCTGCTGGGAGGGGGAAGAATCAACATCACTTGAAAACCAGTGGTTTTGGCACAGGAGGTGCAGGTTCATCGCTGTGCTCAGTCTGGATGACAGCAACTGTCCTGTCATTACACTTTTTTGCATCTACAGTGATCAATTCCCATGCTATCAGCACTGCCAAAGTTTTTTCATAACTTCTTTTACGATACAAATTGGAATCAGGTCACCCACAATGTGTTTGATTCCAGTTGCAAAAGGGGAAACAAAACATCAGAAGTAACTAGCATCCTACCAGAAACTGGAGGAGAAACAAAGAGCAGACAGTTCTCGTCTCTTTCTTCAGCCTCTTTAGCTGAAGTTAGTTTAGTCCTGTGTTCCAACCTAAGAATTCAATAGCTGTCTCTAATCTTTATAGGCTTCTGAAATGCTCACCCTGTCCTTTCACATTTCTGAAAGTCACAGTCATTTAGTTGTTTTTTTTCAGCTTTTCAGTGACTCTGCTCTGTGATCCAGTGGATGTGAACAAAGATGTTGGGCTGTTATTTACAGTTAACTTCAGTGACAAGTCCATCACCCGAAATGCACGAATTGCTGGGAAGTGGGGAAGGGAAGAGAAGACTATTCCCTACTTCCCATTTACGGCAGGTGACACATTTAAGGTAATTTTTGTGGTACAATGATTAGGGTGGAGAAAAGGTGGGAAGAAAAGGCTGAAGGCTGTATATATGACCACAAGTAGCTAATTATTGAAACTGACAGGTTAACTAGCCTAGTGTGGCAGAGAGCAACAGTTAAAAGACTAATGGGAGAAAATCATTCCCTTCTCTAGTCTTAGTGAGAGAACTTCAAGAGGAGCTTTACAGTACACTCTCAGCAGAGACTAAATTATTTATTAAGGGCATTTCAGAAGAATTGATAGACTTTGTGCTTCACTATTGCCCTCACACGGGGTTCTAAGTCTATGCTGGTGAAATCAGATTTGCTGCTTATTCTTAATGCCATCCCCTGTCCTTTTCCATTGTAGATGGAGCTCTTGTGTGAACACCAGCAAATACGAGTCCTGCTTGATGGGCGGCAGCTCTGTGACTTCACTCACCGCATCCAGCCCCTGAACTTGGTGAAGGCTTTGCAGATCACAGGGGACATCAAGCTTACCAAAGTAGCTTGAAAAAAAAGATGGCATTATCACCAGAGGACAGAGGCAAATATACTTTCTCCTTTCTGAGAGATGTTTTATATTTTTCTCCTGGCTAATTCTGCAGAGTGGGAACTGTATCTTTTTAATTTTCTCATGTGTTTGAAACATACACTTCTTTTCCCATACACACTCAGGAATTGCAGAGCTATGGCTGCTCCCCATAAATAAGGAGGCCTTTCCTGAGATACTCTTTTGGCCTCCCAAACTGCAAGATTTATGATGCTATGCAGTATTTCACATCCTCATGGTCCCCTAACCCCTAAGCATGCCAGCTGGTGGAGGTCAGTCCTCTGTGGGGGGGTGGCTGTTACCTCTGTGACAAGAACTGGGCAGTATCCAGGTGTGGGACTGAGAAAAGAGAAGCAGGTTTCCTTATAAGTGAACAAGGGAGTCTGATGGGCCCCAGCAAGGCTCACATTATCAGGAGGGAATTGCTTTTTTGGAAGATCTGCTCAGCTGGCACAAAGCCATTTTGTGCTTCCCAGTACAACAAATGCCTTACCACCATCCCTGTCTCTTGCAGGTAGCATTCTCATGATCTGAAAGGTTTCAGCAGCTGTGGATTTCACAGTCTCCTCTGGACCAGCCTTAGGAAATGGTATCTGTAGCTGAAACTGCATTGCCATTCTTGTATCTAATTAAAACTACATCTTTACTGGCAAATGTCTTTACCAGCTCTGTTAAATATTTGAATGCACAGGAGTGTTGTACTGTTATTTCGTTGCTATAGGTTTAGAAAAAAGCCCTAAATACATAGCTGTTCTATTACATATATAAGCATTTATCATAGCTGCTGCCTTTGGCTCTGTTATGATTGCTAGATTGTACCACAGGATGGAGTGGAAAGTCTTCAGATAAAGAGACTTTTTCAGCTTTCAACTTGGAGAACAAAAAAATTCTGCAATGAGGTGGTTCTGTGGCTAGAGGCTATCAAATTCCTCTGTGACTTCAGGGAAGATACATAGCATGCTGTGTTCAGAGAGCTTTTGGTGGCTCTGCAGAGTCTGACTGCCAGATAACTCAGATAACATGAGGAATTTTATAAAAACAGTATATCACAGCCAGATGGTTGAGTGTTGTAATAATCTCATACATTACATTCTATCCTGTGGTGTGGTGGTGAATATCTGAGTTTCTACATAAATCTAAATTTACAGTGTATGAAACCATTATTTTCATTTACTCAAACTGCCATCTAAGAAAAATCACGTCCAAAAAAGCAGAGGAGATTCAAATGCATTGAACTTTTTATCTTTAATGATATAAAAGTCAGGTTTACTAGACAAATATTGGAAAAATTCATGTCTAAAAACAGAAAAAGCAATAGCTAGAACTGCTACTAGAGTTCTCAGTCCCAGTGGTGCTCCACATAAATGGACTTATGGTGATAATCAGGAGGAAAGGTCTTGCTTTTATAGCTGAGTAATTTCTTCCAATATATTCAACACAAGCAATTGTCCTGAAGAACTGAAAAACTGCCACTGGTCTGGTTTGATGCTTGGGATCCTGTACTGCTATGGACTATCACCAGGAGAAGAATAATCTGGAGAGGATGATCCTTTGGTCTTTTCCAGCTTAACAGAGAACCAAATGATAAAGCAGGCAGATGGACAGACAGACCACTGGTTTGTTTCACAGCAGTGGTTATCCTGGCAGCTGGATTGTTGCTTAGCACAACACTCTTGTGGTATACCAAGAAAGGCAGCCTCAGACACGAGGACCTTGAATGACTTTGATTTAGTCAGTCTTAACTAATTACATTTTTGAGCCCCTTCATAAAGGGGAAAGGAGCAAGACATTTCTGCTTTACAGTAAAGCACAGCCTGGATCTGTCAGATGTAGACCAAAAACTTGTACAAAAGAATTATTTTCTTCCAGCTTGGAATATTATATATAATTTTTTCCTTGTAAAGCCTTGTTTGTCTGGATACAGCTGTTGTCTTTTGTCTCTTGCTTAGATTGTAAGTTGTTAGGGAATTATGCTGAATCCACATGACTTCTAGGTACCTAGGACCCTGGTCTGTCAGGAAATTGCTAGGTAATATGGCAGTACAAATAACAAAAATAGACAATCTAAGGGAAAAATAACACTCCCAGACAATGAAAGCAGGAAACTTGATGACAAATGTGACTTGTCATTTGGCATGGAGTTCACCTTGCTCATGTCAATGGTTTGATTGCCTCAATCCACTGTGCTCGCTCTGATTTGGAGCTGGCCTGGATATAATAATGAATGTCATTTTTGGTGATGATTTTGAAGAGGTTGCCTTGCACATTTCCCTTCACTCCTGCAGAGGGAAAAATACAAAAAAATGAAGACAGATACAGAATGCTTTGTGGCAGATATTAAACTTCATTTGGAAGAATTTTAATGTGGTGAATTAGGGTATCAGACCTCTCCATTTCATTATGCATAAGATACCTAAAGCTTGTGTCTTTGATTCCCCTTCTGCAAAGTAAAGATGTAGTACAGAAACTCATTGCATAGACTGAACAAACTCCTCTGTACTATGCTTCATGTATAAAATATCTACTGTTTAGATGGAGAATCTTACTTGAGTTATCCAATGGAGGGATGAACTCCCTACCAGTCTCTGCAGCAGGTCAGATTGTCTCCCACTCGCCTTTCTTTCCTTTCAGTAAGAAGATTTGTTGTTCATCATGGCCCCCATCCTGGACAGTAAGTTTTTTAGACTCTGCCTTTTGTCTTTAGAAAGATGCACCCTATTCAAGCTTGACAGACTGTGCCTACTGTCATAAAAGATATAGCTTTTACAGTAAAAACACCTAACTGTGAGGCTGAGGTTCTAGACAAATGGTGAAGCTAAGCATATTCACTAGCAGAACTGATTTCTGTGTGCTGTCTATCTGTCTCCCCTGTGTTTGGACTCTAGTGTATGAAAACAGTAAAGGTAACAACATAAGTAGAGAGGACACACAGAAAAGGGGTGGCATCAGGGAATGCCTCAAGACTTTGAGTTCAACAGCATCCAAAAAGAAGGTGTTTCGTCTTTGTCTGTTAACTATAAAACAATTACTCAGTGTCTTAGGACTGTCTCAGGGATCTTCTGACTGACAAAAGCCTATAAAAAGGGGAACACCCAAGTATGTAGAAGTAATGCTAAAAAATAGTCTCCTCTGGTATGGACAACCAAGCAGCATGGTGATTTTTCATGTTATACCTCTTTCCTTGTTTGCCAGGGGAAAGGAAAGGCCAGCCCTCTGCACAGAGCCAGCCATACACACAAATGAACATCCAGAGATGTATTGCTATGGTGTGAATGTGTAGGTAGCAATGTTTTGAAGCTCATGCTTACCTGCTGGGACCCCATTGTCCTCCAGAGCTGAGACAAGACAGCCACGAAGAGAAAATCCACCTACTGGTCTGTTTTCTTCCTGCAAAGAAAAGGGAGATGAGGCTTATCTGGCAAATATTATCATGAGAATAATTTCACAGAGCACATTAATTGTTTTTATGAAGGTGGAGATGTAATGGCAGTCCTTCCAGATATAAAACATCTGTGTCACATGCAACTGAATGCATTCTTATGTTGCTACAGGCTCAGATGTTTCTCTGACGTAGCTGGGAATGGTGGAGACAAATTAAAAGCATAAGGTTGGGCTAACAACCACATCTCAAACTTACATATAGTTTTATCAATAACAAATCATAGTAAAAATACATATATTTCTGCATGTTTTAGCTTGCTGCTTTTCACTGAGACAGTATGGGAAACTTGACTGTTTTCACTAGTCAGCTGTCTGTCTTGTCTGATCTTCAGGCTCTGCAGTTTGAGTTTATAGCATTACAAGAGCAAGTTGCAGTGCCAATAAACCACCCCACAACAAAACAGTAAACAAGAAGTGAAACAGCTCCATAAGCTCTTTTCTCTGTTATGTTGTTTGTGTTTTCTTTAAAAGCCACATGAAGCAACCTGTTAGGCTTTGTGGTACCCTATGCATCTGGGGCTGATGGATCCACCTGCCCTTCTGGGTTCCTCACATTGATTACTATATCCATGAAAATAAATTCTACTTTTTCCTGAACAACTTTAAAACTGAGTAGCAGAAATTCTTATAAATACTTTGGCATCAAGGAGATCCTATTCAATGTTAGAATAAAAAAGTAAAAAATCCCATTAACAGTATGACCCTCAAGTGGTGGGATGTCAGTCCAGAAAGATCCAGAAAGACCCAGGAAGAATCCCTGCAGGAGCATGATCCCAGCCTGTGTGGGTACAACAAAAGACCAATTCCAAGAACACTGCTGCCCCTTGGCTAAGGAAAAGGAATCTCTCTGGGGGAAAGACAGGAGGAAAGATGCAGGGATAGAAAATCCTACAAGGACAACCTCACAAGGTAAGGCCAGAGAGGTCTTATACCCCAGGAAATGGATAAAGGAATCAGGAGAAGCATGAGAAACATTTGCAGAATAATTATATTTTCATTATAATATTTAGGTCTGTAAGAGTATTTCTAGGGGTAATAACTCCCCACTTACATACCTTAGTGGGGTCATAGTAGTGCAAAAAAGCAGGATCAGCTCTCAAAACAAATCTCCTCACCTTCCAATTTTTCCTCTTGTGTCCCTGCAAAACAGAAATAATAAAGTTACCACCAGTAAATAGCTTCTGGAATAGCCATTTTCCTCCAGGGACTGAAGAAAGAGATTTTAGAGGCTTATGAGAAAAATCTTTTCTGACACATTAGTAACTCCCTTTTCAACATTCTTGGGGTTGGACTCAATGATCTTCAAAGGTCCCTTCCAACCCCTGACTTTCTGTAATTCTTCTTGATACACTGATCATTCCTCCTTCTCTCCTTTACTTGTGCTGCTTGGACCAAGTGATTACATACCTGATTCTGCTCTTAATTTCAGATTGATTAAGGGTCTTGAATTAAACCCCCATGCTGTGCATGCTCTGAGATGATGATGTCAGGCCTTTTTGTAGCAAATTCACTCCTTCCTCCTCATCCCTCTCATGAATGGCAGGACTGCAAGCCTCTGCCAGGCCCTGAGAGCATCCCCCAGATCCTGCAGGGTTTGTGCTGGGGCTTAGGGCAGCCTAGGGCTTGGGCTGCTGGGGACTGCTCCTGACTGCTGCTGACCACAGTGGGAGGCTCCTGGGCATCTCTTCTGCCCTGTGGTGATGGGAGGTTGCCCTGGCAGCCCTTTGGGGATCCCCCAGCAGCTCCTGACTCCCACCACCCCTGCCATCCCTCACTGCCTCCTGAGAGGTGGAGGAGGGAAGATTGGGGATTATCTGATGACCCAGTTGCACAACTCAAAAATAGCAGCTCAAGGTATGAAGCTGCAGAGCAGAAATGTGGCCATGCAGCATAAGTAGGATTCCCTCTGCAGGTGGCTGCATTATGCTTTGAAACAGTGTGGTTGATCCTCACCTTGTTCGTAGCAGGGTGTGGAAAAGAAATTTTTAAGATAAAAGGTGGTATCCTGTAAACAGAATCCCATCAGGTAGCTATGCCCAAAGAAAACAGGTTTCACCACCAGAAGAGCATCCATGGTTACATGAGTGGCTGTCCACAGGCAAATGTCCACTTTGTGCAAAAGTCAATCTACTCAGCTTCGAAATTTGCCTGTGGCCAGCAGAACATCAGAGCTGCTCACAGGACCAGGATAGGATAGGTTGGAGCAGACGAACAGTTGGTCTGCTTGGGAATGTAATACCTCTCAGTGGGATTTGGACTTCTAGACTTTTGGACTCAGTGTGACTTTTAACACTGAATTTTAACACTTTTATACCTTTCACTATACACTCAATATATACAGAACATCCAGTTACCCCTGCCTGAGCAATAATTTCCATAGCTCACTTCCTTATAACTAGGTATTCACCACTTGATCTCTGGTAGTAGAACTGACAGGCAAGTTAGCTCTGCTGACCACAACTCTCCAGACACGCTTGTATAAATCCCATCTCTAGGAAGCCCTAAGAGCTGTCATTTTACTTGTTTCCCAGAAAAGGTTCAATAACTGTAGTTACCTGTTTAACTAAGAATCCTTGCTTCACAATTGTTCCGCTTAATTCAGAGATGTTAAATTGTAGTTCTTCCTTGGAACTGATATTTTTTTTACTGCTCTCAGCCTGCAAATAGGGAAAAAGATGTTCTACTTTTTAGTCTAAACACACGTTCAAGTACAAAGTCCTGCATTGTATCCTTCCAGAGCTGTTTTTAGCTTGCATGTACCGAGTAAGTTCTACTCAGTAGCCCTGCTGCTCAGCTTTGTAGTTCCAAGGTTACAAGCAGCAGATTGCGGCTGTAAAACCCGCTCACGCACTGTGGCCTTGAATTTTAACATAACTACAGCACAGCCTCCTTCAAATGCAGACACAGCACTTCACTCGAGGGACACACCCCTTTTAAAGCCTGATTATCTGCCTGTAGAGCCCTCCATACCCACGGAGCCATTTGCCTCCATCAAAAGAGCAGGTGTTAGCAGTATTAAAAGCCTCGAGCCGCGCCTTCTGTTTACCCGCACAGCCTGCGCGTTTTGCCTGTGTGTGCACGCTGTGTACGTCCCCTTTTCCTCTGCCCCAAACCAAGTGAAGGGCAGAGGAGGAGCCTCCCTTGGCAGCCTCATCACTTACAAACATGTACAGAGCTGTGGAGTCATCAAGGAACTGCTCGGAGAGGTCGCTGTAGCGCGTGGCCTCGGTGCTGCGGGCTCCCACGGGCCTGAGGAAGTTCTCCTCCATCAGCATGGATGCCAGGGTGACGGCCTCGAATCGTGACACAGCAAAGCTGTTGGAGATGAGCCAGTCCACCAGGGCAGAACCTGCAGGGAGAAAAGCAGGCCCCACACTGAGACAATGTGCTCTTTCAAGGCAAGAGAGGTGGTCTCCTGCCATGCAGGCTTTCATTTGCTGGAACATTGTGGCATCACCACAAGGACTGTTGTCCTGGTTTGGGTGTGTTAAATGGTGACAACTTTCAATGAAGTGCTAGGTTGACCAAAAAATGTGGGACCCTACATGTGCTTCCATGTATCCAAAGAGCAAGAGAGAAAGGTGTTGGAGAACTTGGCTGCACCAGTACTTTCCACTGGGCTGCAACTGATCCCACCATGAAGGAAGCCCCATATCCCTGCAACGTGTCATGTCAGATGTGAGATGTGAGAAAGCTCTAGGCCTAAAGCAGCTGTACCTGTGAAGGTCTCTTTGTATCTGTTGCCTTGCTCCAAATTGCGGGTCAGCCTTATTCCAGCACTGCTGTCACACATTCTCTCCACTATGTGGCTGTAAAACACATTATGTTACCAGCAGAGAAAGGCAGAAAATGTCACATACTTCTGTCAGTGTCTGGGATGCCTTGATTATTACAAACATAGAGATGGGAAACTGCTTAGATTCTCCACCCATAAGTTTTATCTTAAGTATGGTGTAGGAAAACTTTATTGTCCCAATAGCAACTCTAAACAAGATGCCTCACATTAAAGCACTTCAAACTGAGCTGAAGTCAGCTTCCATTTACCTTCTCAACACAAATAAAATTAATGTAGTTTTTCTATTTCTTAGTCAGTTTTCTGTTTCCTCTTGTTTAACATAACGCACCCTAAAAATCCTAGCCTGGATTCAGGCTATCAGCTTTGGAAGGTCATCAACATGGCATGAACCATGTTGTTGCTTGGTCTTTCCCTGACATCACGTCTTCTAAGGTAATGCATCTCCCCAGAGAAAACCTCTGCAGCTGCCTAGGAAGGCCTTCAAGCCAGCAGTGAGATGGCTGTGCAGAATCCACACGCCTCACTCCTCTAGAATGATGGTGAGGAAAAAGAGCATTCCAGTGCCCTTGTAAAACTGTGGAAGCATAGTGCAGAGCAGCCAGTTTAGAGGCTCCTGGCTACACAGGAGCAGTTTTGTGCAGAGAGGAGCCTCCCCATCTATCAGCTCAGGCAATTTGCAGACTACAACAATAGTAGAAGGATAAATGATACATACTTACTGAAGGCTGATGTTCTCAAGCAGCTTGAAAGAGTTCTTCATTCTGTGAAGCTCTTGTACCTGTACTGGGTGACCAGCATGAATAGCTCCAGTGATGTCCAAAGCCCAAGAGTCTCGCTCCTCCCTGGAGCAACATTCAAGGAAGTAGTCTGTGTTGGTCTTTGTCTTTAGTTTGATGAGTAGCTGTGGAGAAAGAAGTTCAAAGCAATAATATCATTTAGCTGCTGGCTTTCACTTCTATTTTGTATTTTTTTGCTTCCTGCCCACCCCCAATCCCTAGGTTTTCAGTTCTAAGCATGGCTTGCATGCATGGAGCTCTTGGTACTTAAGAGAGAGCAGATCACCCAGATATTTGACTACATAGGACTCTGCATTTCACGTCCAGATCTCTAGTTTCTCAACAACCACAAACTCTCACTAGGCTCTGACTGCCATGAGAAGCACCAAAATAGCAACTTCCAGAGTAATTTCCCTTCTGGTCCTTCTCAGAGGAAGTCTGCATTGCCACCACCCATGGGTGAGTGGACAAGCACAGGAGGCCCTTTCCCTTCCAGAGCCCTCTTGCTGGAAATTTTCAACAGCAGTAAAATCCCATTGGCAAAAGAAAAGGGAATCTGACCTGGCTGCCCAGGAGCACCCTGTGGACACAGCCAGGGTTTAAGGCAACTACCAGGGATAATAAGTTTCCTTTTTCCCCCAAACTCCTCAGATTTTATTGATCTGATTTTTTTCTTCCTTCACACACCACTGGGATGCTGTCTTTGCATTTATTCTTTCTAAAGTGTGTCTGAGGGGGTGTGAGCTTTTGTTGTTTGGGTTTTTTTGTTGGTGTTGCTTGTTTTGTTGTTTGGGGTTTTTTGCTTGTTTGTTTTTTTTATAGCTGTGACTCAGATTTAGGCACAGGGAACAGCAAAGAAACCATGAGGGAGTTCATTGATCATCCTGGTTGCACTGCAAATGGCAGCTTGCTTTGAATAAACCTAATCATGGAAACACACCTCAATGACATGATTGCAGTAACCAAAGAAGTCAGGAGGAGAGGAAAAAACTAAGGAGAAATTAGAAATAGAACATTGTTCAGAAGGGGTACATTTTTCCAGTCATACCGGTCTGTTCTCATATTCCAGGCATGGACAAGTAATAGTGCATCCGTCCAAAAGAATCCTGCCTTTTGGAGAAGGGTCCTTCTTGCCTCCTTCAATTTTGTAGTACAGCAGCTTATCCTGAAGCAGAACGAACCACCTCACTTTCCAGTTACGAACAACATGTCCCTAAAGGGGAAGAAATGCATGTGGCTAACTTTAACACAAGCACTGGGAAATGACCATATTCTCTTTCTTTTTCTCTCTTTTTTTTGGGGGGGGAGGTACATGTGCGTGTGTGAAAATACCACAAACTAATAGGAAACTACATGAAAATAAACACAAGACATTGTGAGTCTTTTTCTCCATGAAATATACATTTTTAGTATCAAAATAGCACAATCCCGTCACTATAAAATCATGGAGCAATAGAAAGGTGATTTGACCTTTCTTCAACAAGGATGAATTGTTTCTTGCAAAAGCTCACATGAATTATCTCAAAAAGCTATAATTTTGGTACACACCTGTCCACTGACAGGACCAGGCAGGGACAGGGCTAAATATGAAATGTGTGAGACAAACTCCTCACCTCTGGTGACCCTGGATGGTGTTTCATGTGTTTCTTTTTCATTTTGATGTGGCTGTAGGTTGTAAGTGCATCTGAGTTGCTGATTCCTGATTTCCTTACATCCCCTTTTACTGCTAATGAGCACTTTATTTCTACCCTACCTGCCTTCAATCTGCTGGGCTAAAACATTCCCTGTGCTACTCTTTCCTGTAAACAAAATATGCTTCTTAATGAATCAAGTCCCCTGCTGAATGCCTCCTAAGTGATATCAGAACACAGACAGCCCCTCTTCTTTCCCCTCTTTCCCTGCCTGTCTTTAGCCCAGCTTTAGAGGAGAGCAAACCCAGTGAGGTCTGGCACTGCCAGGCCCAATCCTGTCTGAGGGTGTCAGGTCCAGCTTCATGCTGCAGGGAGATGGGTTTGATTTCTACAGGTGATGGAGCATTCTGAGCACAGGAAGCTCTGACACTGGGCAGAGGGTGGGCATAGCTAGGAGGAAGGAACATGCAGGGTCCAGTCGTGGCAGGAATCACAGCTCATTAATTCTCCATGGGTAAGGGGGAAAACCAGCAATTTCCAAGAACAGGTTGGGTAATGAGTCTCTAAATTCCAGGGCACTTTACATATAGTGTCTTCTAGTCTATGCTAAATACAATTTATCTATTTAGATAAATACAATTTATCTAACTTGGCTTTATTCTCTCAAAATAAAACTTTTGCCTTTTTCAGTGTTATTTTACTCTGCTGTGAAGTGCCTTGACCATTTTTCCTGAGTATGTTTTTTGCTATGGCTCTTTTCTTTCCCTGGAAATTTCCTCTTTTCCAAGAGACTGCCTTGCCTTTTTTTATCTTTACCTGACTTCCACACATTTACTTTACATTACAATATATAATTCAGTCATTTATGATGCATTCAGATCATCTCCCTGCTTCTGCTCCCTTCTTAAGAAAGCTCTGTTTTCTTACCTGTTCCCACCCTTTCCTCATTTTTTTTTTCCTTCTGGGTCCTTTGTTCCTTTCCCCATCAGTTTTCTTTAGCCTTCTTTGTGGTCTCCTTCCTATCAAACTGTGTATTTCAGTGATGCTGTTCAGCCTGCTGGCAGATACAGCTCACAGTGCTGCCAATAACCTATTCCTCTCGCACATTTGGTGTCTTGGACTTTTGCATCAAATTCAGTAGTCACTTTAAAGCCCCCAAATACCATCATAGCCAGTGAGGAAAGCAGGAGCTGGGACTGCTCTGCCCTTGCTGCAGAAAGGAGGATGAGGAACAGCTCTGTTCGTAGCCCTTCTCCTCATAGAGGATGGCTTCCTGTGGCTGGCAGCTGGCCAGCCAGGAGTCCTGCCAGGGGAACTGACCAAGATTACCTTCATGTTAGCACCTGAAGTACTGCCACGTACTGCAGAAAAGCATTTCTCAAGGCGTGGCAAAGCTTTGAACAAACCCTTGAATCACATTTTTTGAGTGCAACCAAGGACCATATCAGTGACTGAGACAGGGTCTTGATACTAAATGCAGCTTATACCTCTTCCTAAGATTTCCTCTTGTGTCCCAGCTGTGACTGACTTGGTCCTATATGGATTTGTGACAGTCTTTCAGCTTTTACCTCCACATTTTGGTTAAAATTTTCTTACACTGCCACTTGAAGGATGTGGAAGCAAGGAGTTATTTCAGACACATTGCTATGTTTGCATTGCTCTGATCCCCCTGAAAAAGAATAGTTTGTTTGTTCCCCATCCTCTCATATGAAATGGTAAACTCTGCTCAGCTGGGCTGCTAAAGAAGGTACAAATGATCTTAAGAGACAGTCAAAACATCCTCCTTCTCCCTGTGCTCTCACAGTCACTTCCCCTGCTGCCACGTAGCTGTCTGCCAGGTAATTTTTTTTTTTTTTTAATCAGAGGTGTACTCTAGGTGCAGACATTATGGCTTTCTGATACCTGAGTAATCCTGACAGCTAATTCCTTTTCCTCTGGGTAAACACCAACGTGGTGTAGCCCGAGGGATGGCAGTGAACACCTGTAGCTCACACAGTTCCCTCAGCAGCATCTGCACAAACCTGGAGGGGTCCTGCTGAGAGCCCAGCAGCCTGCCTCGCCATGAGCCCTGGGTCACTCTGGTCCCAGGGGCTGATTCCATGTTTGAGCAGAACCCCGGGAAGAGGAATGGGAGCACTTACCCTCTTGACGAGGAAGCCCTCCTTCAGGACTCCCGCTGCCTCCTGCATTGTGGCCAGCCCGTAGGAGAGCTGAGCCCCTGCTGAGAAGCCTCCAAGCCCTGGCAGCTTGTCCCTCTGCACACGATTTGTTTAAGAAAGCTCATTTTTCTTTGTTACTCTCCTCCTCCAATATGACGCACTCTCCCTTGCCTGTTTTTTTCCTCCCTCCCTTCCTACCTGTGAGACATTAGTTAAACAGTGAGCTGGCTATGACACATTACTTGCCCTACGGGAAGAGAAACATAAGGAAGTCTAAAAAGAATCTCTAAAGAAGTTCACAGAACTTAGTGTAGTAAAGAAACCACTACCAGGTGAGTTGGCCAATATAACCAGCCACATGATTACAAATCAGATTTATCAACTCTACCACTTAAAATTTCTCATCTAATAAACACATCTCGTAGGAGTTCTACAGGTTAGGATACCTGAAGTGTAACATATAGAATATTAAAATTTTATGGAGACTTTTACAAATGTTAGAACAATTTCTCTTGCTAGAAATTTATTTTCCTCAAGAAGCCTCAAATCTCTTAAAAACCCATTCCACTTACAGTTACACCTGGGCATATAAATCAAGATTCTCAATTTATTATCAGCAGACTGATCAACAAAAACCTGCAGTGACCTCTTGTAACTCCCAAACAGCTCTGAAACAGAGTGCTTTTTTTTTGTGTCTGCATATGAGCTTAGCTATTTATTGCATTTTTAAAGATTTCTGCAATGATAAATCTGTTTGATAGATTAATCAAACCTTGTCCTGATGAAATAAACCTGTATCAGTGTTTTGGACAGCAGTCTTTGCTGTAGTGTTAGCATTCCCCGACTTGTAACAAAATTAAGGTGATACACCTGGACAGAGCTAGGGGCTGTGCTAAGAAACACAGCACAATATAATAAAAAAACAAAAGCATTCGTTGCTATGCAAAAAAAGTCCAGAGTTCAGTAAGATAGAGTGACTCAAGAGTCTCTCACTCTCTGCAAGCCAGTTCAGATTACTTATCAAGCTTTCACCTACTGAGGAAGAGGAAAAAGAAAATAATTTCTTTATTTTAAACGTTTTTTTTTAACTTCTAGCAAGGTAGAGCATGAGACTTAAGAACAGTCTAGAACAGTCCTGCAGAGACCATGAAAAATACAATGGTCACTGAATGCTATGTGACATTAGAAAAATTGATTGCTGTATAACAAGAAAGCATGCTGGATGAGATTGCAAAAGCAGCAGCTTGTATGGAAGTTACCCAGGTAGTCCCTACAGTAGTCCCTTCACCCCTTTGGAAAAGGCAAGAGCCATAAGGTGACCAGTTGCATAAGTCATATCCCAGTTTTGTTCTTCAGTCCACCTAAAGTAAGTACAGCAAGTTTAAGACCTGAAAGAGAACATTTTTGCTGAAGGTATGTAGTATTTCCAAATATATCAATGACTTTTTGTATTTTGTCTTTTTGTATTATTGTGGCCCTAAAATAAAGCAGAGATTGAATGAGTGTATGTCTTCTAAAAAACAATCTCTGTATACACATAAATGCACATATAGATAGAAGTTTTACACGGAAGTAGAATCTTGGGGAAAAACCTTGAGAGAATTCTTGGGAGAATGGTTTGAGAGCAGCCCTGAGGAAAAAGACTTGGGGATGTTGGCTGATAGGAAACTCAACGTGAGCTGGCAATGTGTGCTTGCAGCCCAGAAAGCCAACCCTACCCTGGGGTGCATCAAAGGAAGCCTGGACAGCAGGTACAGGGAGGTGATTCTCCCCATTTACTCCACTCTCATGAGACCCCACCTGGAGTACCATGTTGAACCCCCAACACCAGAAAACATGAGGTTGTTGGAGTGAGTCCAGAGGAGACCCACAAAGATGGTCAGAAGGCTGGAGCACCTCTCCTATGTGGACAGGCTGAGAGACTTTCAGCCTGGAGAAGAGAAGGCTCCAGGGAGACCTCATAGCAGCCTTCCAGTACCTGAAGGGGCCTACAAGAAAGCTGAAGCAGGACTTTTTACATGGGCATGTAATGACAAGGTAAGGGGTAATGGCTTGAAGCTGGAAGAGTGTAGATTTATGTTAGACATTAGAGAAAAATTCATTATTGTGAGGGTGGTGAGAAACTGGAATAGGTTGCTCACAGAAACTGTGGCTGCCCCATCCCTAGAACTGTTCAAGGCCATGTTGGGTGGAACTTTGAGCAACCTGGTCTGGTGGGAGGTGTCCCTGCCCATGCAAGGGACTTAGAATTAGGTGATCTTTAAGGTCCCTTCCAAACCATTCTATGAAATCTGATGCAGTCAGCAGAAAAAAGAAAATAAATTTCAGTTCAGTGTTCTGTACTTCAGAATTAAACTTGAGTAAAACAGAATAAAACTTGAGTCTAGGTAGGGTAGACAAGAGACTTGGTGGCTGCATTTGTTCCACGGGCAGGCCCTCTTTATGTAACCAGCTCCAGGGATACAGTGTTCCACTGTTTGGTATTTGAGGTTTGAGTTCACACTGTACAGCTTGTTACTGCAGGCAATTTATAACAAGGTGGGTGAGATAATTCTGTGCTAGTGAGGACAGGTAGAAGCTTGCAGGGGGCTCTGGCTCAGACAGTGATCTCAGAATTGAGGCAGCCCTCACTAAAGATCTGAGAGCTCGTTTTCTCCCGCATGCAGACCACCCACAACCCTGCAGACAATCTTGGCAAAATTACGCTTAGCAACAGAGCTGTATTGTCAAACTGCTGGTGAACGGTGAAGCAAACATTGCCCCAACTGGCCATTAAACAACAGGTTTTGTATCAACTATTTTGTATAATCTAGAGCCTTCACTTTCTTCAGTGCTTTGGCTATTTATAAAACACAGCCCCCTCCCCCCCTCTCATTTTGTAGTTAATCAAGGCTAACAAACTGCCTCTGTATTGCTCCCTGAGGCTGAGTAAATACAGATCTCTCAGATGGTTTTGTGGGAAAAGGGTCACACAGTGTGCAGTGAGTCAGTAGCTGTGGGCTGCCACATTCAGGCATGTGCTGGGAGGGCAAGTCCTGGCATTGAGGGCTCCCAGCAGAAAAGGACATGCTTCGATACGTATAGAAGTAGGAACTTGATATCAAGTGCTCTGGTGGACTGAAGGGAGGAGTACCTGTTTCCATAGACCCATTTGAGTGTGTTTTCCACGTATCAGTGCAGCATTTTAACAAAAGCAGAGCTGAGTGCTTGGCATTCACTTTATGTGCTATAGAATTTGTCCAGGAAGAGCCCTCTGCAGCTCCAGGCCCACGGGACCCCAGTGACTCAGGATTGAAGGGCAGAAGCACCCATCCCTGAGAGGAGATGCTGTTTCTGCTGGCTAACCTGGCAGACAGTGCTGGGACCCCCAGGCCAGCCCCTCAGGAAGCCACCCACAGCTGATTCTGAGAGCCCAAAGGACAACCCCCACTGCATGTTCTGCAGCACCCACTGCCTATCACTGTGCTGCACAGGGGACACACACAGCTTTTTCAGAGCAGCTTCCTAAGATGCTATGACTTTGCCTGCCAGTGTACGGCACCATTAAATTGCTTTAGTGGATTAAGGATGAAATAAGATGAAAAAACCCCACATCAAAATAAAAGAACGATGAAACATTTCTAGATAAAAGAGAATGATGACAAGAGTTCCAAATTAGTCTGACAGAAGTGCATTTAAAAAAAAAAAAAGAGAAAGTTGGCAGCATTTGAAAACAGTTGTTCAAATGTCTAGACTGTGGAACAAAAAACTATCAGAAATTAAACACCAAAGTGCAGATTCTGTTATGAAGAACAACATGCCAGCTCAACTGCATCTAAAAAAAGCCCTGAAGGCCAGAATCAGAAAGGAAACAGAAAGGAATTGTCACTGTATTAAAAATGAGACAAACCACAACAGCTGCAAGAAAGCAGGGCACCCTTTTTTTAGCCATTATTTCCCCTCATCAGAAACGGGATACAGGGCTGTGTGCCTGACCTGAGCCAGTACTCCTGTTTTTGCATTGAGTTCTTATCAGATGTTCTAAGTAAAACTATTTCCAAGCTGCCAGTCTCACAAAATTGATTTAGGATATGAAAGTGAAGCTGAGATTCTTACAATCAAAACACCAACCCAAGTCCTGTCCACAGCTGTAATGGTGCCCTTCCCTTCAGTTGATCACCTGAGTACAAGTGGAGATCTTGCAATTACAAATGAGTAAATGGGACAGTTGCTAATGGTAAGCAGGAATAAGCTACCTTGCTCTAATGACTTGGCAAAGACATTCACACAAAACCCACAAATCTTATTTTAAGCACTGGGTAAGCACACATACAAAATAGATTGGCAGAGGTAGAAGGCAGAACCTCAACAACTTCTAAAGCAGCACAGCTGAAGCTCAGCGTGGGCATCCCAGGTTCAGTGCTCCCTTACACACCCCTCACTAACAGGCCTCAAAACCAGACAGCTTAGACCTCCTCCTTCCAGCTGCTGCAACACACAAGAAATCATCATTAAATTGTATTCTCTTTTATTTAAGCTTCTTGGCTAAAATTTTCTGAGGCAACAGGAAAGCCTGCCAGTGTAAATAGTGACTACAGTGCATATATCTTAAGCTGCTTCATTACCACTCCCACTATCTTATTCTTTTTTTTTTTTTTTTTCAGACACTCAAAATTGACACAAAATTGTGTACGTGCATGCTGAGGCTCAGAAAGTATCCTATAGCTACCATACAAGTTTAGAAAACTTTGACTTACTGATAGAAACAAGGCTCACTGATAAATGCACCAAAGCTGTTCTTAGAAATGATACTATTTTCCTGATAATATTCCAAGGAAAGAGCACCTGTGGCTCATTTTTTAGTGCTTTGCTTTACAGCATTGTTTTGGCACACAGATCACTTTCGAGTTTATAAACTCTTTCTTCTGTCTGAGTACCCACCTGATGTATTTAATATAAACCAAATCACTATTTTAGTGAATGGACTTTTAGTGAATGAGCTGTTCATCTAGGAAACTGACATTATCTTTAACTTCAAACCATGATAAGGCTTTCCTATTGGTTTCTGAAAAAATGAGTCTGAGAAAATGACAAAAAAAAAAGATTTGTTCCTTCATTTTGTGATGATATATTCAGGTATTTTCCAACATCCTGCAAAGACTAGAAGTTACTTACCTGTTTTGGCTTTGCATTACTATTTGAGATGGGTAAAAGTGAACTTCTACAATAATCAAGGATGGATTGCAGTATGTTTGCCCTTTGTGAATGCCTTTTGAGGCAACACCATGTAGCAATCATACTGGTTTTACTGTGGCAGTACCAGGAATTCCTAGTTAAGACTCAAAGCTTCCTTTTTCCTTTATTTTTCCTCTAGCAGCACAAACTCTTAAGGAAAAAAAGGAGATGGGCAATATAGATCATGATAGAAAATAAGGATATAAAGAGAGTTAAAAATCTAGCTATTTGGAAAGGCTACTTAAACAAAAAGTAACAAAACTTAAACAAAACTGCCAACTCCATAGGAGCAAAGTGCAACTATGTGTAATTTTTCATTTATCAGCTACATTAATTGGAATGGTAACAAGCTGTGCTCAAAGTTTTCAAATTCTCTGTAAAAACAGATAAAACACAAGGGAAATGCTCTTTTAAACAAGCCTTTATCAGCCACCTATCAACAAAACATTTTGTTCTACTTCTTACTGGCTTGATTTAAAGCAAAAAAGAGAAAGCCCTTTCAGGGTTAGATGGGAGTCACTGGCTGATGCTACCCTTCCAGGTTTTATATTCCCACCACTCTAGGCCATGTGACAAAAGAGGAAAAACAAAAAAACCCCAGGAGTTACATAGCCCAGAAATTTATTGAATATTTGCTCAAATACATTCTGTATAGAACTGCTCTGTTTGCTTTGTTTTGGTGCTCCCAAGAAAGATCATTAACAGATGCACTGAGCTGTAGTCACCATTTAGGAATTGTTATGTATGAAAACTTTCAGCATGGGGCTGCAACCTCCTGCTGGCCAGATCTGTTTCCTGAACTTGACCAGACAGCTTCACTTGAAAAGATTCCATTTCTGTGAGCTGCTGCATCTAATATTCAGAAGAGCCTTTCACATATTGGTCTTAAACAGTAAAACACTTCAAATATTTGCATTTGAAGTTTTCAATACTGGAAATATTTAGTCCAGACTGTTTGCAATGGGGTCTCCAACTTTTCATATGGTCTCTCTTCTAAATATCCCAGAACATTTAGTCTTCAGTTTTGGCTTCCATTTCTTCAGCATCATCATCCCCATCCACTTCAGCATTTTCCCTCTCCAGTCTTTCCAGTTGCCTTGCAAGTTCAGTCTCATCTGTGTCAGTTACCACCTTAGGCTGAAAAAAACCAAATCCAAAACAGAAGACATGGTAAAATATTATTAAGAAAGACTGCATTTAAAAGAAATGAGCAAGAGATAAAATACATCCCTAAGCCACTCCATAAAAAACAGCAAAATTAGAATTTTTGGCCATTTAAGGCACAGAGAAATGTAGGGTTTTTTTAGTTTTTTTAATATGTTTTTGCTAAAACTTCTCCTAGCACTACTGGTCTTGCTTTACTTCAAAAACGTTGCAAGGAAAAAAACCTCAATTTTAGAATGTAATGGGTTCTTACCTCCATCTGCACATTAAAGACACCTCTCTTCTCCTCAATTTTTTCTTTAATTACAGCCATGGCTTGATTCAGAACTGACAGTCCTTCTGTTCTCTCCAGTGTTGTTGTAGTCATCACATAACGAGGAGGGGCTATCAGATTAATCTATCACATTGTCAGGATTAGGGGAAAAAAGTAAAAAATCTTTGGGCAGAAATAGCAGACAAGATAGCACAACAGCCTGTCTGATTTCCATCAGCAGTTACTTCTACACAATTCATTTATTGAGACAAATACTGCTAAGCAGAAAATATTCTTTGCAAATCACTAAGATAGCCTATCACATAATTTTTCAGACAATTAAAACCCTATGATGAGCAGTACATTGGGTATTTTTTTTTGCTTTGTTTTTAAGAAAACTGGATAAATAAACTTTTCCTTTTGTTACAACAAATAAGAAACCATTTTCAAAGAAGTACTTTAAAGTTTTTTGAACACGCTTATTCAGTAGTGCACTCAATATCCTAAAATTGCTGGGGAAGAAAACCCAAGTACAGTAGCCCTTTGATCAACACTCAAATATTTGTGGAGCAAAAATTCTTACATAATCTTTTATATGAAAATAAAATTTCTTGCTCCTTACCTAAGGCTACATAAAGGAGCAGTAGGTATGTAGCAAGCCAATACTAGGTTTTAATAAACTGAACAGAATAAATAGATTTTGAGCTGTGCCACAGTGCAGTGATGGTAACAACTGTCAGCACACAGTGGAAAGGAAGGGTGTTACAGACCTGCCAGAGAAGAATCAGAAAGCAAGCACATGGCTTCCCTGCCTCAGCTACATGGTTGTGACACTGCAATTACATGCTACTGGTACCTGAGGGCTTAGACATCTTTGCTTTGATTTCACTATTAAAAGACACTTACTTTAATGGGCATGTTCTCTGTGGAACAGTTCAAGCCTGCTCTCAAAGCTTCTTTCACTGCATCTATGCCTTCATAACCATAACAAGCCACCTCAATATCTAGGACAGAGGAATACAAACAATAAAACATTAAAGTTATCCAAAGCTGTTGAACCACTAAAACTTTTTAACTTAAGCCTTATTAAAAGCTTTTTAGCATCCAATGTTTATCCACAATGAAAGTCTCAGCAGATCCCAAAGCTGAGGAAGGTATTTTACTTCCTTTACTTATAAATTGAGATAAAAGTCTTCACAAATTCTTCAGACATACAGCCTTTTACATTGTGCTTTGAAAAGCAAAGATATCCAATTATATACCCACATTCACTCACCTCTCATGTAATAAACTCAATGGCATTAACAAGGCATTTCACACAGAGAGAGTAAGATACACAAGCAAAAAATACCAGAGAAAATGAAATATCTATCAGGAAAAAAGAAAGTTGAAAAAGAGTACATTCACAAATTCATGTAATTGTTAGCAATTACAACAGAGGCACCACTTGAGGAGCACTGGAAACCTTTTCACAACTTTTTTTTTATGGTAAGTTACATTAACATATAGTTAAAGTGATAGCTAACTTGAAGTTTTTTTAGATGCTTGGAAATTACAGCACGGACTAGTGCTGGTCCTATCCGTAATACATTGATTAGTCTAAAGACAAAGATTTCTTTACCTGTGTAGCAATGGTGCAATACTAAGCTACACATAGAAGTTAGCCTCACTCTTAGGTGACTAATAGCAACCTGCTAATTCCAAGCTGTCACAAACAACTTCCCTGAGGAGCACTCAAGTCAGCCTCAGGATGAGGCTACAAGCCAATGGAAAATTCCTATGCTTGCTTTGAAGACACAGTTAAAAACTATTTAGAGCATCACAACAAAACAAGCAAGATGAAGCAAGTAAGAGACAATGGTTAAGTAATTTTACTTTCAAAATGACTGTAGTGATGTTTAGGTTAGCAATGTCATTCCTTGTGATAATCAAATCCCACTGAAATTTTTGTAGACTATGTAAACTCACGGTGGTTTAAAGTAAGAGGTAGAGAATTTTTCATTAACTTACTTTTTGCACTCTCTCCTTGACTTCAGTATGATGTGGCTTATCTATCTCTCCACAGCAATCAATGAGTGCAACTGCTCTTCAATACACCTTGCAGAGCAGAGGCAATTTCTCAATCTAGTTAAAAAAACGTGTCTGCTACATTGACTATCTTTTTAATGGCATGCATGCTTTTAGGCTGTTCAGTTAGCTGTACAAGCAGACTCACAGTTTTAAAGTATGCCTTAAGTAGTGAGGTCATGTGCTTTTTCTGCCTACACTGAGATAATAAGAGACAAACCAGCCCATGCACTTTAGGAACATTAATTAGAGATGCACTAGGCTTGAGCTAATACATCCTGCTACATGGTGTGCAGTTAGAAATACACCCAGAGAAAAGATTTTCACATGTTCCTGGAGAAGTTACTAAGTCATGTGCTGTCACCATGGTGACAGTGAGATCAATCATCCTGTTAGGGAGTCAACTAACAATATTTTGAATGATGAAAAAGGGTATTGTGGATGCAGTCATAACTATAAAATACTTAAATTCATTGTGTGCCTCTGCAGTATGGTAGACTGCATTCTGTATCAGGACAACCACTTTGCACCCCAAGGAATCTGAAATTTGGGGGCAAAATAAATGCCAAACCACCTTGAACTTCAGCGAAGTAGCCCCGTAAGCATTTGGCAAGCAGTCCTTGATTAATGATCCTCATTCTTAACAGTTTCACTCAAACATTAGCACTACGAACCACTAATTTTAACCGAGTTTACATCTTGAAAAAAAGATAGACTAACTTAGTTGTCAAGATGTGTTCAATGAACACGTGGGAAGGACTCACCAGCTCGGATTTTGACTGCTTGTGGCGTCAGGCGCCTGTTGATGTTGTCAATCAGTACACGTCTCTCCTCCTCTGTCAGATCCAGGCTATCCAGGATTGCAGGGTCCCTGAGCCAGGGGAAGCAACGTTACAGAAGTTATACCAAAGTGGAATACAACACAACATTAACTTCTGGTACTATTTCAACATTCTTATCCATAATCCTAGATATTTACTAGGCAAAGAAAGCAGGGAAGTTTCTTAGGAACTCATTGAAATGCTGGAAGAAAATAAACACATCTGTTTCTAATATTTTCTTTGGGAAGCATTTAGCAACAAAGCTAAATAAGCAGTTTACTCAGTCTGGTCCTGGAAATAAATACCTGAATGTTTGTTTTCTTTAAAAGCAATGGAATGATTTTGTCCAGCTCTATACAGTATACAAAATGAGATAAATGTCAAGTTGCTTGGTATTTATGTTCCCTCCAATGTGAAAATAAACCCATGTCACATTTAAAAGAATTTATGATAAAGTTTTTGAATTATTTTAATGTTTCATTCAAATGCAAGATTTTTGTCAACCTACAGAGTAAACTATACTCATGTATTTTAAACAGTAATGAGATTGCAGACAGATACTTATCTGCTGGCTACATTCTTGGCTAGAGAGAGGATACAGCTCTTCTAAATATTCAGGAATTTTTCTGAGTTAAGATAAGTTTAAAGAGGCCACATAACTATAGATTTTTGTTCTTCCATTATACAGGTGTTTAAGTATTTATCAGAGAATTATCTGGAATTCCTTCTGCAGCAATGTGCACTGTTCATCCTTCACATGGAAATTTACTATAATTAGAAAATATAATTATTATTCTGTGAAACAGAACACATTCAGTCTAAATGAGAACACAAGTTGTTTCTTCCCTAAAAATGAAGAGATGGTTTCAAGCCAGTCAAAATGCTACCAATTGCCCTGCTTCTTGAAGTCAACACAATTTCTAAAATTATTACTGCCATCTAGTGTTCAACTCAAGTTTATCACATATAGATTTATATGCTATAAAACAGTAAAAATGGAAATGTTTATCAATAATCTATTTTTGGATTGCTAGTTCCATGATAGAAGCTTCAGAGAGAAACCAAGTAGGTTAATCCTGAAAGTAAATGAAAATATCAGACTCCATAAAAATTAAGAACAATCTACCTCAGTGTATATTTCTCCAGCATCACAACTTCCATTTCCTTTTGTTCTTCATTCCATTTCTAAGTTCATTATTCCATTTCTAAGTTCATTATTCCATTTCTAAGTTCATTATTCCATTTCTAAGTTCATTATTCCATTCCCATTATTTATGTTTGGAAGTGCAGAGAAATAACAAGACAGCTTGTTACATTTAGAAAAGAAAATCTTTGCCTGTGCAGTGGAAGAGTGACAGTGAGCTGAGCAGAAATATCTTCAGACACAGAGTTGGGTATTTTTGGTAACACCTGCTTGGGACCAAGAAGAAGCAAATTCTGACAGACAAATCAGTATTAGTGCTGCTTCTTCTGTTAGAAATGTCATAGACTCATCCGTAGCAACAGAAATCTCTCCAGTGTTTGCAATCATGTTTCTTTTATACTCAAAACACATTATTCACCAATGCCTCACTATTTCTCAGTATCAAATTCAATTACTGCTTTTAAGAATCTGAGATGCACAGAGTGACAGATTCAGAGATGGATAAAAACAAGTCAGCTCTGAGCTTCCTTATCAACAGCATTGGGCACTTGAAGAAAGCAGTAAGACAGAAAAACCTATAATAAGCAACTGGAAGACAGATGTCAAAATTTACTGGGTTTACTTGACTGGTACATTCTACTACTGACTCTGGAAAAAAATCCCAATGAAACCCGAAGAACATTGTGATGGTTCTATTCCAGTAAACACTTCTCTGCAATTTGAAAAAAGTGCCTAGAAGTAGAGAAGATGTCCTTACGAGACTGCATGCTTGAAAGCATCATAAGCACCATATCCTGGTCTTTTGTACTTGTCATCAAAGACCCAGGCAGTTCTCTGGAACAGACTCTCAAGCTGCTCATCCTTTGTGTACTCCAAGACTTCTGCAACATGGCGAAGGATGCTGTAAACCTGGAACACAAAAGCAGAGTTAAAAAAATCACAAACAAATACCAAAACCAGACAAAAATTTAGCATCAATAGTAATATTTAATGTTAAGCCTTCCACTCAGAAGAGTAAGACCAAGCAACAGTAAAGGTGCAAGTCAGTAACTTCATCAGTCTGTATGCCTTTAGGAAAAGCTGTCCAGTGTGCCAAACCAGCATGCACTTTGCATTTGTGGTCATTTAAATATACTCCCTTTACATCTCAAATTTTCAGCTGACAGCTTACTTGATCTATTCATGAATTAAGTAGCAGCTTATCAGAGCACTCATGGACAAATGAACTGGTTTTTTATATTTGAATGGGTAAATGAGAATCAGAATATGGCTAATAAATGACAACAATGCTTTATTTTCATATTATCTTATGTCTATGCACTTCGGTTGCTCAGGAAAGAAGATGGACAGAGACAGTGCCTGAATACAGCAAAGCAACTTACAGTCTTTGATTTTGTGAATTTGTCTTCACATTTGATTGCCTCCTCTGGAGAAACTCTTCTTTTTGACAGATCAATATAACCTGTTGGGGAAAACCATTTTGAAAGTGTCAGGCACTGTGCAAACTATGCCTAACTGCTTCAAGAGGCACACATGAAGAACAAACACTGGCTCAGGATTTTTCCCTTGCCTACATTAGTTCTATCTGTTGCTACATAAAGTAACAAAACCAAACCGTAATTATTTTATTAATATATGATCCAAATGAGGACATGAAATCACTCTTCCAGCTGTAAACACACTAGATAATTTTTTGTACGGCATTCTTTAAAACTACAGTCCTAATGTTTTCCTCTGCAAACTCTGAAGAAATTTGCATAACATTTCAGCAGTGATCCACTTCTCTGTTGCTGTACACAGTTATGGCAAAAATCACACCAGCCTACAAGCTTTCTGTCCTAAACAGAAAATATATTTTACAGATCTTTACAGTAAAAGATTCAAATGTTCAGAAGACAGGAAAAGAAAGTTGCCTGTACACTCTCAATTTGTGACCTACAGAATTCATGCAGCAGAAATAACTACATACATGTGATCTATTTTATGGCCAAGGTTCCAGACTTCTTAGGGAACAGGGTGGACTGTGAGCATTCAATGCTCATCACTCTCATTTTTATCTGTACACCAGATGATTCTTCTCTTCAGTCAAGACTTAGAAAATCTGCATGTATTATCAAAAGGAAATTCCACTTTGCTATGGTTTGTTCACCAAACACTGAGTTGGTGAGGACCCACTTAAGCAAATCTTTATTCAGGTGACTGACCTTCATTAACCTAATTCCTAAAGAACACAGAGGAAGAATGGCTGAATCAGATGGCAGCACCATGGTCTAGTTTTTTTAAGAACCTTAAAAAAAGAACCCCTGGCAAAACCAACGAATACCTAAGCTGCCCACTTTATCTGCGTTTTTCTCTCTGAATCTGATTTTGATCTGACCCACAGTATTTCCAAATACCTTTCTCTTTGTCTACTCTTATGACCACAACACATTCATTCCTCCCGATGCGGATGAGTTTGTTTATGGAGCGGATCCGTCTCCGGGAGAGCTCGCTGAGGAGGATCATGCCCTCGATGTTGTTGTACTCCAGCAAGCTGACGTAGGCTCCCATTTCAGCAATGGACCGAACGTTGACCATCACTACATCCTCCACCTCAGGAAATTTATGCTGGTAGAATCTACAGCTTAGTCCTGGCATTCTGGAATTTGAGCAGAAAGATACAAAGATTTTATTTCACAGTACGGCGCTGCCTTCTCCTACAAACCTGGTAGGAAAAAAATCAGCAAGAACTGGTGAGGACAGAGGAACACTGGTAGAAAAAATTGCAAATTAGGATAAAGCTTGGGCAATTCATACCTTGGTTTTATTAAAAATTAAATATATTAACTAGTATTTTAGTATTGCCACAACAATTTGACAAGATGCTAATTTTCTGCATTGCAATAGAAAAAGCTTGCTAGCCAGACTTTATGACCCACTTCAGGTGCCATAGCTATCCACAGCACACTGCAGAGAAGAGAATTCAGCTTGTGAAAAGGTGTCACTGTGCACCTTGCAATCACCTAAGTTCATAAGGCTGTGTAAAATTTTTAACAAGAAGACATGAGAGAGAATCTGCAGTGCTCACAGAGGTATTTCTGTCCACACAAGACAGCACCTGAGATGTTGAGAAAATCAAGAGGTAGAGGGAAGTTTTTGTAGTACTGAGAAGGAAGACTCTACACTCCAGAATATGACTTCCTAAACTCAACACAAGGTGTTTGGGATAATCCTGTAAGACCTGCTCCAGAGGCCACCTGTCAGCAAATAAAACAAAGGCAATAATCAGTAGAACTAGCCTGGCATGAATGAAGCACCAAAAAAGAAAAAAAGCACCTCAGAGCATACTGCTAGCCAGGAAGAAAACAAAGAAATCTGAAAATCATTAAACATTCAAAAAAACAACAACAACAAAAAAACCTTAACAATTCATAACCATATCATGGTTAAGAAGGCACATTGAAGCTGTTCCATTTTCCTGAGCATGAATCCACATACTGATCAGTACAAACAGGGTTGGTTTAATTCCTTTTGAGTTTCCTACAGAAGCAGGAGCCCGAGCTGCAGTCAGATGCATTACTCCTTTAGAAGCTTTGCTGTATTCACCACTTTGAAGTCTTACTCTCGATCTTTACAGCAGTGCTAATGCTTTCTAGCTATGAGAGAGTTTTAAAGGGGGTAAGATGGTAATGCCAAGTGGCTACACACACACAGCCATACAATCCAGAAGTCTGTGTCCACTCTTATTTCCATTATTAACTTTCAGAAAGGAGAAATACAGGCTAATATTGTGAAAAAACTCCTGGAAAGATTTCAAATAATTTCTTACAAATCGAAGCCAAACAACAACAACACTAAAATTAAAGGTTCGCATTTCACTTTTCTAGTCCACTCAAGGCCGTTCAGCTCAATCCTACAGATCTACTTATGAAATACACAGTAAGGGTGTAACGCAAAGCAACAGACCCCAACCACAGCAAGCAAACGCTGCAAACACACAGGGCAAAAGCTGCTCTGCACGCAAAGCCTTCCGCTCCTCTCTTCAAAAACACAAAGTTTGTTTGATTTGGCCTCTATGGAAGACACTCAGGAGCAACACAGTGCCCACAGGGACAACGCTTGAAATCACCTTTCCCAGACGTGAGAAACGCCCCAGCAAAGGCTCTGCCTGTTTTAAACCCCCTCGGCCTCTGTGGAAATCTGAAAACTTCTGACCAGCGACTCCTCCGGCCGCTGGAGCATCGCCAGCTCCGGCAATGCCCAACGACAGCTTCAACACCAGTGAAAGGAAGCGGCGCCCAGGGCGGCCAACAACGGCTTCGGGGCCGGGATGAGCCCATCCCTGGCACAGCGAGGCCGAGCCAGCCGGCCAGCCTTCCCGGCAGCGCGGCCCAACCCCCGCGCCTTCCCCCCCCCGCGCCCTGGGGCCTCGCAGCACCGAAGCCGGTCCCTCTCGCCCCACCCGGGCCGGGCCCAAGCGTCCAGGCCCAGCTCTCATCCAGGCCGAGTCCCCTCCCGACCCTGTCTCTTANTTACTATGTAACACATGAATCCTCCCCTATAAACTGTTACTTCATACATCCTGAGCTCATGGGGGAATAATTATTATATTACATCTGAGGTTTTCTGTCCTGTGAGGCACCTTTTTATAAAGACTACACACAGGCAGCAAACCAACTTTATGTAAGATTTGAAACAACCTTGCACCTGAAGGCAAAGTCTTTCAGTCATGGAAAGGCCTGAAGAGAAGCTGAACAGCATCATAAAAACAGCAATTTTATTAGAAGATCAGTTTCTCTCATTTGTGTTTGTTCCAACATTGGAACCTTTCTATGCTGTGGCAGAAGACATGTGATTTAATGACAAATAGCTTCCTGTCAGTATCTGGAAAATTACTTGACTGCACTTCAAGCATTTTACTTCCTCCTTACTTTTTAACACTTAATGCCCAACCTCTTGTACAGCACTTTTGTCTACGAAAAGCTGAAGGGAAGCTATGGTTCGATTTGTGATTTTTTTTTTTCTTTTTCATATAGTCTAGGATTTCTTTATATAAATAAATTACTGCTTTTGTGATTCTGAATCTATCCCCTGGCACTGGAAGCGGCTCGCTCCTGGCTGCGGGACCTGCGGCGCTGCGGGTGGTTGTGTCGGGAGGGTCTGCCCCGGGCAGTGGGGGAAACACCGGGGCAGGCAGCTGAAGGCCGCTGCTCGGAGCTGGCTGCAGCTTCGGTTCCCAAGCCCCGCAGGAGGTGTCTGTCAGCCGCCAAAGCGCCGCCGCAGGTCCCGCAGCCAGGAGCGAGCCGCTTCCAGTGCCAGGGGATAGATTCAGAATCACAAAAGCAGTAATTTATTTATATAAAGAAATCCTAGACTATATGAAAAAGAAAAAAAAAAATCACAAATCGAACCATAGCTTCCCTTCAGCTTTTCGTAGACAAAAGTGCTGTACAAGAGGTTGGGCATTAAGTGTTAAAAAGTAAGGAGGAAGTAAAATGCTTGAAGTGCAGTCAAGTAATTTTCCAGATACTGACAGGAAGCTATTTGTCATTAAATCACATGTCTTCTGCCACAGCATAGAAAGGTTCCAATGTTGGAACAAACACAAATGAGAGAAACTGATCTTCTAATAAAATTGCTGTTTTTATGATGCTGTTCAGCTTCTCTTCAGGCCTTTCCATGACTGAAAGACTTTGCCTTCAGGTGCAAGGTTGTTTCAAATCTTACATAAAGTTGGTTTGCTGCCTGTGTGTAGTCTTTATAAAAATGAGAAGGTGGTGATGCACAAAGGCTTCATGTTTCCAAGCCTGGTTTCCAGTAAGGTAGTAGAAAAATAATGTGGCTGATGATTTAGTAGGACTGTAAGGGTGATAAAATAAGGATGGCTTGCTTCTGCAGCAACTTCTTTGTTGCTGTTAATTGGCAGAAGAGAAATTCACAGTTTGGTGGTGTTGGGGGGTTTTTTTGTTTGGTTTGGTTTGTTTTGTTTTTTTTTTATCTTTATGAAGTGGCTTGCTGGTGTGAGCTTCTGTGCTGAGCATGGTCAGTCACAGAAGCTTCTCCTCAGGCTCCTTGACAGTAAACCAGACTTCATTTAATGCAATCTTAGAACTGGTGAAATCTTGTTTGAACTACATGGTCACATTTTTTTTTTTTTTTTTTTTTTTTTTTTTTTTTTTTTTTTTTTTTGCTTTTCCAAATATTCAGAAGGTAATTGTGCTTTTCAGTTACAAGTACTTGGTAGATATTGATGGAGCTATTCTCATCACATGACATGTGGAAAGCAATGGATTCCACTGTGTAGGTAGAATCTTAATTGCACTTTTTCCCAAGTCAGAGAGGAAGTGCATAAGGTTTCTTTGTGAAAAGAGTTGACTTGAGTGTTGTCCTTTTTGTGTAGTGGCTCTGTGTAGAAAGTGGTAGCTTAAGCACAGCTTGTGTTTTTTGCAGTATCAGTCCTGCTAGTTTAGTTGCCTTTAATCAGAAAGATGCTTCAGATTAAAACATACTTCAAAGCAAAGAGAAGAGCAAGGTTTGGATCCTTCTTCAGCTTCCAATTCTGTGTGAGAAACCTGTAAGTGTGTTACTGGAAGTGAAACATACACAATGCTACAGCCACTTACTAATACCCCTTCTAGATTCCTACTGCTGCTGATTGTCTTAGGTAGCTTGTAAATCTCCTGAGCAGTATATGAAGATACAGAATCATTGTACTTTCTGATTTTTTTTAAACCAGAATGTATGACTGCCACGTCCTATTGCTCTGTAAATTCAGCACACAGCATAACACAGAACAGTTGTGGTCCTGTGAAGAATTTGCTGTGTTGTCTGAATCTGAGAAGATGACAGAGCAGTGGAAGAGCTGAAAAGTAACACAACTGTCAAAGTAGCAGTGGGCTTTTGGGGTAGTTTGATTTCTTGTTAAGTCATCAAGAAAAATGAGAACTCTTATTTCGTATTATGGAAATGCTGAAAAACAACTTTTCCATCATCTAATAACCTTGTACCTCTCCTTGATGATGGAGATAAGTATAATAAATTCACTGGATTTCAAATAGGAATATGAAATTCTATCCTAAAGTGGCTATCCTGGTTTAATGCACTGATGTTTCTTCATTGCTTTGTATTTTCAGTCATGTCATGTCAGGAAACTTTGTGTAAGTTTTTTCCTACTCCCTTCTGATGATGCAGGGCATTGTTACTGACTCCTCTCTTTAACAGGGCTCAGACCATCATGAAGGCTCGTTTGAAAGGAGCCCAAACAGGTCGTAACCTGTTGAAGAAAAAATCTGATGCTCTGACACTTCGATTCAGGCAGATCCTTAAGAAAATTATTGAGGTAGGTGAATTAGAATTTTTCTCTTTGAAAATTGATTTGACATTTGACTGTTCTGTCAGCTGTGCATTCCCTAACTTCATTATTAGGTTGGAGGGTAGGACAACTTTGTGGGTAACCTGGTTTTTTTGAGTGAAGCTAGTGAGGACAGATGGGCAGAATTATGTTTTCCTGGCTGCAATGATGCAGAAATTTTGTGAAGAGTTAGTATGCTTCACCTCTTCCCAGCCAGTCCTAAGATGTGCTTTCTTTTGTGTCCCAAGTTCCCTATCATCTTTATTACAGGGAATTTTCTCTGATGATGCCAAATACTTCAGGGGTGGAATTAACATGTTCTGTCGCCCCATTTTTGTTGCTTTATCTGGCTTGCAAGGATACTGCAGATCTGAAATGTTTCCTGCATGAGTAGGTATGCTAGAAAGCAGGAGTTTTGTCCAGGTGGAACTTGTTCTTTATGAGGAAACATTGAATCTTGCTTCTTCCTTCACAAGATGAATGGCAGATCTCAGATACTCAGCAAGGCCTCCTAATGGTTTGTTGTGTTCTGCCCTACCTGGGGGATCGAGTTGGTCTGGGTGCAACTGCAGGGATACCCATGGTTAGCAGCAGCACTTTGTTTCTATGTTGTGGATGAGCTCTTGGCACTCTGTATCTTGTTTCCTAAATATTGTCTAGTACACCAAGGCTTTTGCTTCTCAGTAGCATGTTTTTTAGCTACAATGGCTTCAAATGTGTAAGAAATGTGGAAAATGGATTAGGAGGAGAATGCAACTTCACAAAGCCACATCTGTATGTTGAAAAACTACTTCAGCTGCCTCATAGTACAGTGTTTTCCCACTGAGCCACTTTATTGGTGTGACTTAACACCCATGGAGTAGAAATGTATTATTATTACTGTTAAGACTGACAACTTTTTTTGCCGTTTCTACACTAGGTGAGTGAAATAGCTGAAATACTCCTTTTTTTGCCAGGCATCTGAGAATGATGATTTGCAGTTTGAGAGTAAACTGCACATGCAGAATTTTCTCACTCTTGAATTTCTCATTCTTCCCTTTATGTTAGTTATTTATCCTGGAAAAGGATTAATGATGTGCCTTGTATTTGCTGCCTCTTTTTTTTTTTCTGTGTGTGTGTGTTAAAACAGACTAAGATGCTGATGGGTGAAGTGATGAGAGAAGCTGCCTTTTCACTTGCTGAAGCAAAGTTTACAGCAGGAGATTTCAGGTGAGGACTTCTGACCTTATGGATGTCCTACTCATGGGAAAGATCAATCAACAAGTTGTTGGTTTCTCTTGGAAAAAAGTAAAATTCTTAAATGCAGTTTAAAAAGGAAAAAAGGAAAAAAAAAGTGGACAAAGTAGGACAGGATGAACTGAGTTCCTTTGGGCAGTGGTGAGAGACTGCAGGAGAGAGATAATTTGCATGATGAAAATGTGTACTCCATTGGAAGCTAAACAAAGTGGGAAGAGAAACAGAATTTACTTTGCCTAGAAATCCTTGATTTTAGAAAGCATTGCTTTTTGCAGCTTGGAATCCAAAATGTAGGGAAACAAGAATTTGTAGCAAGGAATTGGAATTTTTTTGGGATCATTCTTGTGAATTTGAGGGCTGGATGTAATGTGTTATTTTCTCACAATAAGCCATACAGAAATTGTATTAATGTCATATTTCATTGGTCTCTCACCAGGGCTAGTGAGGGCTATGTGTGAGAGGAGAAATAAATCTTTTTTCCTCGAGTAGGATATTTTTAAATTACATTTTAATAAATCACAGTTCTAACTAGGGTGTTGTGTAATTCATTCAAGTGTGTATAGGTCTTGTGGAATATAGTTGTGGAAGTGTTAATGATTCAGCTGATGTTACTACCAATTGGTGGGGAAGAAGTAAGTTCTCAGACACAGCAGTAATCTCTGCTGCTGGAGAAAAGTCTGTTTGCCCTTCCATTTGGATCAGGTGCTTTTTCCTGTCCTAACCAGTTACAGTGTTTAGCTATAAACAACAGTCACATTCCATCTGGTAAGAAAACTGTACTTCAACAGAAGTACAGATGAAGAGCTGGCAAGAGTGACCTGCTCTTGGGAGACCTTAAGCCACTTTAGAATTCTTCCAGATTAATTGTTGTACTAGCTTAAGTGTGTTAATATCATAGAGTTAGTGGGTAAACACTGATAAATTTTATGAAAGAACAAATAAATACAAATACAAATTACAAAATGGTGTGGCCTTGGTCTGCATTAAAGCCTTGAAATTCTTTCACTTCTGTTGTAAAAAGAATTCTCACAGGTTGGTTAGACTCACTGTTATTAAAATACTTAAATAATTTGCCAGGTAACTGGCTAGTTTTTAGCTATGCTTTTTACAATTGGTCTAAGACAATTCTAAAGTCACATTTCATAGACTCTGCATCTTTTGCATTTTCAAACATTGCTGAAAACCTATTTCTTTCAAAGCTTCTGTGTTAGATTCAAAGTGTGTGCAATGAATTGCAGAGAGAACTGAGCTTCCAGGTCTTTACAGCTGTTTGATAACTGTTTGATCTTGTAAAGAATGATGACTTAATGAACTACTTCAGCTGTCCTTAATAAGGTGTGTTTTCATCCTTACAGTACCACTGTGATCCAAAATGTGAACAAAGCTCAGGTCAAGGTCAGAGCTAAAAAAGACAATGTAGCAGGTAACTCTTTTCCAGACCATGAGTATTTCAGTTTTTACAGGAATTGTGGGAGAAGACTCTGAAATATGCAGGAATGTATTAAAACACTGTCTCCTTTTTTTATTTATTTCTCTTATCCATCTAACAGTAGGAACAGTTGTAATTTACTGGGTTTTTTTATATGCAGCATATAATTTTTATATTTAGTTACCTTATAAAATTAAATGAGTGTGTGTAAACTGCAGTCCAATTTCTAGATCTTTAGACAAATCCTAATTTCCACAGAGCTTTACTGAAAAACAGATCAGGAAATTAAGCATCAAATATCAAAAAAGCTTCAGGAGATTAAGTATCAATAATTGTTGATTAAGAAAATAAGAACAAATAAGGATTGAATGCCTAAAATATTACTTAAGCAGAGGAAATACATTACTAAACACAAACATAAAAAAAAATGAACACTCAATAACCCAGAATACTTCCCTGAATTTCTTACCTGTCTGTATCTGTGATCTCAGTCCAATTCTGAAGTTCCTTACATGTCAGAACCAGCACAACTTAAAGAGTTCCAAGCTATATAGAAAGATATTGGGAGCAAAGCCTCTGAGCTTACATAATTTATTAGAGGTAAATGGAGTAAAAGTGGAACAAAATTGTACTTAATATTTCTAGAATCCTTTATGTCTGTTACACACATTCTTGTTTGCTTTTGCCAGGTGTAACCTTGCCAGTTTTTGAGCATTACCAGGAAGGAGGGGACAGTAAGTACAAACCAAATATTTTCTTCCATGTACTTTAGTCTGTTATATGCTAATGCAAAAATACTTGTCATGTATTGCCACTAAGTCTGTTTATGTCATAGGCTTAGATGTACTTGCTTTTTCTGTATACCTGCTTCCTTTTTCATTTCCTGAATCAGTGAGTTCTCCAGATGAGGTGAAGGCTTGTCTCGAGTTACTAGCTTTTGAGACTGGTTGGTCTTACTATGGACATGCAGAATGATGGTCTGCAGTGACATCAGCCCCTATAAAGACAATTATTAACGTACAAAGGCTTTACCTTGTCAGTTGCAGAGCTGTATGTATACCTGTAATTTGTAAAGTACTAATTTTTATCTAGTAAGAAAACACATCAGTAGCAATAGCAACATTTTTTTTTTTTCAGGCTATGAGCTGACTGGCTTGGCCAGAGGTGGAGAACAGCTGGCTAAGCTGAAGAGGAACTATGCCAAAGCTGTGGAGCTGCTTGTGGAACTGGCCTCCTTACAGGTTGGTGGGAGATGATAAGAAGGGGATCATTGGTATCTCAGTGTTCTGAAATGAAAGTAAAGGAGTCCCAATGATGGCAGCTTAATACTTTGAACTGCTGTACTGCTTTAGTCACAGTGCTGTACAAAGTTGCAAAGCTTTTCCAGCCATAAAATGGAGTTATATTGCCACTTCAAAGAAGTCCCTATTCCTTGATGCTAAGACATTGTCCTTGGGGAGCTGGTATTTGTAACACTAATGTGCAGTGCTAAGCATGCTACTGACATGGGAGGAAAAATTTCTGCTTCTATGAACAATGTATACAGTAGAGTACATTACACTTACATTGGCTTTTGTGTACAGAATTGATGGAAATGCTGAATTTGTCTTGTTGTGTATTAATTATTTAATCCCATTCCCTCAGACATCCTTTGTTACTTTGGATGAAGCCATTAAAATAACAAACAGACGTGTGAATGCAATTGAACATGGTGAGTATTTTTCCATTGGGGATGCATAGTATTTTTATGTCTCCATGCAAGATGAAGAGCAGGGTCGTGGGAGCCACTCTTTTGACTGCTTTCTTGTTAGTAGGACTTCTTACCAACTCAAGAACACCTCAGAAAGCATTACAATGAAGCATATGGCAAGAAAGAACAAAAATTAAAAGCTCAGTGCAATGGACTGGAGTATGCAGAGATAAATGAATATGCAAACATGAGAAAATAATCAGGAATTTGTATTGAGAACCTATAGAGCAAAGATCTCACAAACACATTCTGGAGTCTCTGCTAGTGCCTTTGACTTATTTGGTCAAGTCTGTTCACTAGAAACAAGACAGGATGACTCTATGCATTAAGATGTTCTAACAGTAGCATAATAGCTTCTAAAACTATAATGCTGGTGTCCAGTGGAGAGCTGGTGACTTTTTCTCTTGGTTTTGGATGGGCTTGCAGAGTAGGCATCCAGAGACAAAACTTGGTAACCTGTTCAGGTTTGTGTTATAGGAAACTAACCAGTCCTAATGTCAATACTCTGGCCTTTCTTAATCTGAATTCCTTATCCTTCACATTCTTGATTGCAAGTTTGTTTCTTGCAATTTCACAAGTACTGCTTATGCACAGTCTGCTGTGATTCCTTTTGCTGTAGTGTCCAGGGTGCTTTGATTATTTTAAGTTCTACGTCCAAGTTGTTGATAGCTGGGCTTTAACGATCTTCATGTTTATCCAGTAATTCATTTCAGTAGATGATTCTCAAGTGTCCTTTTCAGTACTTTTTGTAGACTTGCTCCTTTGAGCATTCAGGCCTTATCTGCAGTTTATCACTGCAAATTTTACTGTAGAAAAGGTTTCCACTACAGTTTTCCAAGAAATTCTGGTAGAGCTAATAACAGCTTCCTCCTTTCTCCTGTGATTCTGACACACAGCTTGCCCAGTTTGGTCTTAAAGCTTTGTTTAATGTCTTGTATCTTCCCCTGGGATGGTGCTATATTTGTCTGCATGGTGGCTTTTTCAAAGATTTTAATTCTGTTAGTGAAAGTGCTACATTGAGCACAAATTTCTTAAAGAATGTCATTCTCCTGGTTTAGTTCTGGACTTCCTAAAGAAAACCAGTTTGTATCCTTGTCCGTAATGAAACTGTATAATCTCTTACGAAAGGTATGAAAATTTCTCCTGGCTTACTAGGTTAACTTTAACCATGTGTCTGTGCATTGAGGTAGATAACTTCCTGGCTAGGACAGCAGTCTAACTACTTCCTTATTTATGTATTTTTAGTGATTATTCCCAGGATTGAGCGTACTCTCTCTTACATCATCACAGAACTGGATGAACGAGAAAGAGAGGAATTCTACAGGTAAATACCTAAAACAAGAGCAGACTGATGTCTTTCTATCAAACAGACCATTCCTCAGAAGGGACTTGAAAGAACTACTCACCAAATCTGGCAGCAAACACTGTTAAACATGATCTGGTTCTTATTGTACATTGAGTCACCATAAGTGAGCACTTGGGGATCTGTAATTGCTTGTCTGAAATTTAGAAATTAATCCTTTCACTAGGGTGTACATAGCTGTTGGCATGATTCTTCCAGAGGGAACAATGGGATACAGTATACAAGTGTTCTGCCTTCAGGACACCTCTGCCTTAAGCATCAGTGTTCTGGGCTACCAGGCAAAAATATCCAACCTGAAATGAAGGAGAATTAACTTCATTAAAGACAAGCAGAGTAGTATAATGCAGCGTTGACGGTCAAGAGTGTAATTTATAGTTTGGATCAATAAATAAATCAATCTACAGAAATGGAGCTTTTCACTGGCAGCAGCTAGCAATAAAACCCTTTTGCCATTTGTTACAGGATTTTTGTTCTCTGTGGGAACTTCTCCTGGCACATTTATCATAGCCAAGCTGAAAGGTTATTTTGCTGCAAGCCTGTTTTATGGAAACATAGTTGTTTCACAGATAAACCATCTCTCTCTTCACAGGTTAAAGAAGATCCAGGAAAAGAAAAAAGTATTGAAAGAAAAATCAGAGAAAGAACGGGAGCTGCGGAGGGCTGCGGGTGGGGAGCAGGAACCAGCCAATCTCTTAGCAGAAGAGAAGGATGAAGACCTTCTCTTTGAGTAGCACAGTTGCTGTGTATGGAGCAGGGGAGCCAGGATACAGAATGCCTGTCCAATTGCAATATAATTCAGGACATGTTGCCTCAACAATACTTACGTGGCTTCTAAGTTGGTGTCTAAGTGTTGAGTTCAGTGGATTGTGGATTTCTCCTGGGAGATTAGAAATCTGGGACCTGGACTGCAATATAGGAGGAAAAGGAGATACAGTCAGGTGCTTTACTAGCAGCAAAACGTTCTGTTGTGGGCTCAGCCTGTTTCTTCACTTAGTAGGAATGACTGGCCCTAGCTGTGGTTTTTTGCAGGATGTGTCTTAATTTGCCTAATCAGATTCCTCTTTAATTGTTCCCCTTCCCCGTGCAAGCAGAGCACAATGTTACTTAGGGAGGGAGATGCACGTGATGTTCTTTACTGCTGAAGTACTCATGCCCAAGTTGCTTAAGGCAGGTATTGGCATAGCTTGAGTCAAATGGCAATAAAGGCAACTCTAGTTTTCTAACCTGTTGATGAAATCCACAGTCCTATGTGAATTTTGTTGCACAGTTGCTATCATTGGCCTAAAACATCTAGTTTTAATTAGAGGTTCTGCTAACTGGTGTACTGTCTGTGCTAGAAACAAGTAAAAGTTTTAAATGTTAACTATCTGGTGTATGGCTCAAGTTGCTAGAAGATGGTAGTCTTAAAAGCTTGTCATGTTGATTTAAAAATAAAACCTTCACTTCATCCCCTACCCCCAACTTAGAAGCCACCCCAGGCACATCTCTTTCAGCCTGTGCCCTCGTTCGCTTGAACTTTACCACTCTGGAGATGTAACCAAGGAGAAGTGGCTTCCTCCTGGCACAAACATACAGAAACTCTTCTCAACTATCCAGCTACCTGGTGCCCCACATATTCATAGCAACCAGTAGGCTGACAAGCAAGGAAGGGCTGAACATACAGTAGTCCATCTGTGCTGTGATTCTTCATGTCCTAAGCTGATCAGGGGAGTCTAAGAGGCTGATAAGCAGGCTGCCACTCAAGGGCTGTTTTCCTAAAGACACTCGTTTTCAATCAGCAAACTGAACACATGCCTTAGCAGTAATGCTGGTACATTGTCTCTAGTACTACTCATCTCTTCAAGGTCAGCATCTTGGTTTTAACATGATCCAGCCTTAAGCTGCAAACAGAGGGGAACTGCAAGGAAATTAATTTGTTAACACCTTTAAAAAGTCCCTTCATAATTCGATGAAACATAAGGCCATTGCTTTTTCTTTTGAAGCTGAGGGCAGCACAGTCCATACTGTGTTTATTTCAAAACACAGCTTGTAAGAGTGAAAATGGAGATGTGAAGACATGTTATTACCTCTCCCACTGGATGAAGGGCTTCAGGTGGAACAGAGAACATCCTCTAGGGCACTGATGGGTCATAGCATCTTTCACACATTATTCAGCAAAATGGCAGAAAGATGACTACAAAGATGCAACACAAGTAAAATTGTACAGTAATTTATTTTAAATCTAGAAATATTTTACATTTTTACATTAGTGTGCAGTTCATGATGTCTCAAAATAGATGATACATGTATAAAAGTACAACTTGGGGCTAACCACAGGTCTCAGTAAAATTACCTTAATTATTTAAGGCATTAAACCGCCCATCTCCTATTTTAAAAACATATAATTACATTCAAAAACTCTTCTATTGAATTTAGCTAACAGTTGCTTTTAATGACATCTGGACTGGTAAAAATGCAGATACCCTCATTTCAGTCTGATACAGCTCAGTACAAAGCCTGCAATAAGGCTGAAGAGGTTCACCAGTGAAGTTGGTATTATTCTCTGTTACTCTCAAGGCAACTGATACACAATCTTCATTAAAGGCAGAATGAATTCTTACACAAGGTAGTTCCAGGTCCAAGCTGGCAGCAGAGGGACAGGCAGGTACATTTCTCAGTGCTGCTCAAGCCTTTCAGCTGGAGACAAAGCTAACTTGGTTACAAACTATCATAGCACCTCTCCGTATGGATGTCAGCAAGTACTGTGTGCCTTGGAATGCAGAGAGCAGAGCTGAACTTCAGGCAGCATTCTTTAAGTCTACATGCAGAAGCTTGTTTGTATAGAAACAGCTTCTGTACACCATTAGTCAAATACATTAATGGAATGACTATGACCAACACTGCCTAGGAACACTGAACACCTTATGGGGGGTTCAGTCACCACCTTGAGCTGATTGTGACTACAAGAATTTGGACAGTACCCACTCAGCCGAGCTGCATTACCCTTAAACACCTTTTATGCTTTCCAACCCCTTGTCCAGCTATGAAAGTCATTGTCAAAAAGCCTAACAGATCTACAATAATCTTTCTTGAAAATGGGTAGAATTGTCTATGAAACACTGACTATCCAATACACCTGAGCATTTTAGTTGTTATAAACTACGGATTAAACTGAGGATGTGCCTGCAATGTGAGGCAAAGAGCCACTGTTTTGGATATCCAGCCCTTAAGACAACAGCTAACTCTGACTTGAGCTAAAGATATTAAAATTTCCAACCTCTTTCTTTCTGAAGGCTTATTACTTATCCCCACTAATTGCTTAGTTGCTTTTCAGCTCTAAATACTAATTAAACCAGCAAATAATTTTGCTTCCTCATAAGAAAGGAATGCACTCTCTACTTCAGTTTTTCAATACAAAAACAATGTTAGTTGAATAACTATGTTATCTGTCAGTTTCTTTATATCTGCTTTATTAGGGGTGTGAATTTGCCCCATTAACATTTGAAGAAAGAATATTCAGAACACAGAATGAGAAAAACTACCTTTTCATCCTTCAACATTAGACGAGAGTGAACTATACATTGACTTAAATCCAGTGCTTTATCTGCAGGAACTAAGAAATACTATGGCTAAAATTAAGAGAGATTCACAGTCAAGTTTCTCTGTGCTACTGAAAACCAAAACAGCCAAGATATTACTGTTCAGTTATCTTCAAAGGCAGAACAGCCTTACTGCAGATGCCTTAGTAGTGAAGCCTTCACAGCTCAGAATAATTTGAGGGCACAGAGATGTCTCCATCTGCTTTGCAGGACACACTAGAATACAGAGAGACCTTACCTTTTTTCACTTGTTTCAAGTTTTTTGTTTGTTTTAACTGTTACAAATATTCCCATTTTGTGTGACTTCTCAGTCAGTTGCCAGTGTTCTACACATACTCTCACTGCAGTACTGAGCAAATGTAGGACAGCATGTTTCTAGTGAATTGCAACACTCATAAGACAGTAGCTACATTCAGCTATTTTAATTCCAGTCAGCTATCCATTCAACCAACAGCCACAATTTGAACCACTTGCAGAGGTTAAAACCCCACTATATTCCAAAGTTCAGCGTATCAGTCTATTTTAGTCAGTATTCCGTTATAAAACATGAGAACTAAAGTTGACTTTCAAGCAGCATGTCTTATAACTATGTATTTTTTCACAAAAATAAGACCTCTTCTCTAAATATCTCTACAGATCTGTGGAAAACAGTGGCTCCAATCAGTTAATACGTTTAAAAGAAAATTCCATAAAAATATCACATCTAAAAGATCAATATAATATTAATCTTTGATTGGGACCTAAGATTAATGTGCAGTCAAATCTGATTTAAAAAGTTTGACTAAAAAGACACAAGCATTGAAATATATACATTATACACAATTTCCAATTACAGTGCTATTAGAAAGTGGAATGTTTAAGAATTAAGAGTATGAGCTCAATCCAGACCAGAGCGGCATCTTCATTCTGGGTATTTTTTGAACAGGAAACATTTGTCATTAATATTTTTCATGTGTAGATTACTTCTGCCCAATGATTTGTAGAATTATACTCCTGAACTATCATCATGTCCCACAAAGTCATTAAGTTAAGTGTTAAATAACATTCATATTTATAACTATGTGACAGAATGGACTGTATATACACACACACACATAGACTTAAAATCTTTGATTTCGTAAGGGTGATTCTAGGTAAAAAAGGTGGATTTATGTATAAAAGTAGTTGCTAGAAAAATCTGTCTAAAGCTTTAGAACTTAGTACTAACAAGATCTCCATTTCTAGACCACAGTGAAAGAAAACTTGGACAATCTTCAGATCAGATTCATCAGTTCACAAGCTGATCAGCATATTTTTTCAATAATAGGCATTTTCACTGGCAAAGGATACAGCCACTGAGGTCTACAGCTCACACACATTTATATTAGAATTGGGCAGATCTACACACAATCTCCTTGGATAAACTGCTAGATTGAAGTCCATTTGTCCCTTGCAGTTGTGCTCTCATCGTAGCCAGGTAGAGGGCACCCACTGGGGTTCTGTGTCAAGTTTGTTTATCAACCGAAGTAACTCTTGATATGCCTTATCAAGATCAGAATTCACAATTGCTGTATCAAAGTAGTGGCCATTGTTCTGTTCCATCTCCCTTGTCTTCTCTATGATTTCCCTCAGTTCTTCTGGCTGCAATCAAAGACAGAGATTTAGTGTGTGTTTAAGCTTCTCCCTCACAACAGAGCAGGGAAAGGTAACAACTCAGAGAAGCCTTACACAAATTTTCATGATACTGCTACCTGCTCCTGATTAGTTTACAACAACAGTGAACCACAGTATATATTTGAAAGCTAAGGGCACTCAAGACAAACCTTTCTTACTGGCCTTAAGTGGCAAACCAGTAAATAACAGTCCCAGACTGAAGTAAATGAAGATACAACACTATTTATTTTATGACATTCATCTTACTGAGGCTCTTAAATCATGTTTCTGAAAAATAACTAAGTTGTTAAGCCCATTGTTCTTCTGAAAGAGACTAGAGATGGCAGAGATAATGTGAGAATGAGTTAGAATGGTGTACAACAAGATAACATTTCTTCACAGATATAGCACTACAAACACTAAAGAGCCAAAGGCAACGGCTATCATGCTTTCAGACACTAAACAGCAATGCAAGCCACAGTGAGAGACATTCAAACTGATCAGATCACTATGGCACCAGGTAAATGACATTGTAGAAAAATGGAAAACATGATTTGGGAGCTGGAAAAGCAAACAAAAGAACACTGCAGATGTAGATAAGGGATGTAAAGGGAGAAGCAGAAATGGTCTGGTTTACTTGAGAATTTTTAACACTTTTCTGAATTCTAAAATTGTATTTGTTTTTTCTCTCTGCAACTTGTTTCTCTATTATATACAGGAATATTCAGGTATAATTTAGAGATAATTTTCTAAAGATATTTTCAAAAGGGACCTTACGCCTCCAAGGTTTTTCTCCTAGGCATTATATACACTTAAGAAAATCAAAGCCACATACATAGAAGAAACACCCTTTATCAGAGGAAGGGGTTTAACACACTATCATTTACCTAACTGAAAAAAAAAATACAACTCCAGTACAATTAATCAGAAAACAGGCATAATTAAACACCAATAACAGTATATTATGTTTTTTATTGCAAATGGATTCATTGATTACTGCAATAAAAACCAGGACATAAACAGCATGAAACCATGAAGGAGGAAACATGTCTCTTTAAAGACTATGATTATATATATCTGACTCAGGCAAATTAAAAAAAATAAAAAATAAAAAAATCCCTGTATTTTAAGACTTTGACTTTAATGGACTTCTAGATTTTACATCCAGGGAAAACAACACCCTTGCACCAAACAAGGAGGGCAAAATAACACTGAAATAGAAAATAGTGAATTCCTGACCAACAGCCATATTGTGGGTATGTGAGAATTGGGGACATCATTCTTCCTTGATATGAATGCATATTGTTCCATTAGTACTTGGAAGATACTATGGTGTCAAAGTCCTTCCACCAACCACAGCAGGGTAGATTTCATTATTGTAACAATGAACATTTTGTATCTCATAAGCTGACAAGAATCTCTTCTGAGCTTTCACACATCCTAGCTTAACCCATAGGTTTCAATTCCATTTTGCAGGACTAACGTCTCTTTAATTAAATTATCTGAACCAGGTGAGCTGAGATCTTGACATGACACTGGTTGAAACATGACAAGTGATCCTAGAGGATCAAGATTAAAATAACTTTATCTGATGAGTTTTGGAATACATTTTCAAATAAATGCTTTTCCAAGGGCAGGTAAGTTCTCAAAAGAAAACCAATGATTATTTGCTCCCTAGAACTACTCAGGTTAATTTGAAGACAAAGTTGGGTTTTCCACAGTTTTGAAATAAAGGGTCAGGCCTTTGTACTCAGATGCAGGGACCACAACTGAGACATTGTATCTCAGGATTATTAAATTAGCAGTGGATTCTCTTGCCTCATACTTCTCACATTCTGTTAGGTAGAAGCATCCTAAGCCCTTCCCTTAGTATGGTCTGCCCACTAACCTGGAACACACAGATCTCAACTACACCACTTTCCACATATTGTTAGTACCTTTACCATGTCCCAGAGTTCCAAAAAGAGGACAAAAATTTGTATACCAAAAGCATTCCAGATCTGTAAATAAAAAGCAACATGGTTTCAGAAGTGTCAGACACATTACCTTTGGGTTTTTCCCTTCTTTGGCCAATAAAGCACGTAATCTCTCTTGGGAAGGTGGTGCAACAAATATAATATATGGCTTCAAGTCAGAATTACGTAGTGTCTTCAATGACTGCAAAAATAGGATTTAATAAGTATTTAACAGCTCTACGCATGAAAAGGACATTTAATAATGCATTATTCACATGCTATAATTGATAATACACTCTTCAAAGACAATGGCAGTTGTACGATATGCTAAGAGCAGGGTAATTAAGCATAACAGTATTACCATCACCACTCCTTTTAGTCACCATTTCCTATAAAACTGATATTCCATCATTTTTTAGCTTCATGGAACCCAAACACTTTGGTTTGATAATATTGTTCATAATCAAACTAAAGGAAAATTTTTTTTGGTATCCAAAAAGAGGGGGAAAAAAAAATCTCACAATCTCACAATGAAGTAAGCTTCCTTACAGTGCTATGGAATGGTGTTAGCTTTTAACAGAGAGAAGAGTCCTTAAATACTACAGTTTAAACTTTTTTGTTTTGAAGATTAAAACTCAAGGTAACAGATATGTCACTACTGTATGCTTAGCATATTTTTGGGGGGGAGGTTACGTTTATATTAAGAGACAGGAAATAAAAAGAACAAGACTAGTTCTTCCCAAAGGTTCCTTCTGTGTGTCCCAGAACAACTTGCCTCTGAGATATTTTCATAACAGAATTACATCCACTTTCAGCGTTACGAATTTTCAACTTATTACATGCTTTGCAATACCCATGAGCTATTCTAGTAAAATACCACATGGTGCCAACTGGTGATGACTAGTCATAGCTTCAATACTACCAGACTTTTTTGTTTGAGTTCTAGGGCTTCTTTTGCAGCACCTGAGATAGCAGCAGACCTCACACTTATCGCATGTATTAGAAATTGACTGTGTTCCAGGCTCTGCCTCTTCCTATGTTTGACTAAATTTCCATCTGTATGCATAGTTTGTTTGTGTCTTCTTTATCCATGATCAAAAGGTCACAGCAGAAGAGCTTTTCAATATTGGTGATATGATGTACTTTAACCCACTCTGTAATGGAACTGTGTAAACATTCCCAAAACGCAGTTTCCAAGTATAATCACAACTTCCTCTCCATCTTCAAAAGCCTCAGAACACATAGAGTAATTGAAAAACCAAGAGACACAAATCTTAATTTTTCACTTGAGGTAGTTCTCTGCAGCTTTACATACCTGGAAAGCAAGGCTCCTATTACTGTTAGCACTGATAACAATAGTTCCAAACTAGAACTAGAAGGCTGTATTCATAACACACTGAATAGAGTTAACAGAATACCACTGCAAGAAAGCTTGGAATAAACACGAAAATGGACCTTTCTATAAATTTTTTAGTATAGATTCTATATTAACCAAATACAGCTATTCAGATTTTCACAATAGCTTCTACAGTTAAAAAATGACAGGCAACAGGTTTGCCATACCTGGGTGTGGAGATTTAAAAGGCAAATCTTGCCAGAGTTGATTACTTGTCGCACAGAGTCTATGCTAGTACCATAGAGGTTCTTTTCAAACTCTCCATATTCAATGAACTTCCCTGCAGCAATGTCAGTCTCAAATGCCTGTCGGGAAATGAAATGGTAATCCCTGCCAGCCACTTCTGTCTCTCGTCTGCTCCGAGTAGTATCTAAAAACAACAGCAACAACAACAAAAAAACCCACCATAAATGAAGGCAATGATACACCTACAGAACTGAAGAGGAGAAACTGGTATTTCTCTCAGGAGGAGAGGCATTGTTAACCAAGGCATTTGAAATATCCAAGAAAAGAAGATATTTTCTACAATAAATATCCCTGGACAGATTATGTTGCCAAAGGCTGAACCTATATTTAGAGGTTTTGTTTATATTATCTAGAGGAAAAAAATTGACAAGAAAGAAAGGAATAGTTTCACTTGTGCAGCTGCATTCTGGATATTCTCTCTGAAAGCAGATATTAGGTGTTTACAAAAGTTATATTGTTAACAGCTGTTAAGCTGTTTGTTAAACTAATTTAGGGTACACTACATACTAAAAACAAAAGTCACTGAATTATAGGTGGTTTAGGAAGGCACTAAGGCCACCTAAATTTAAATATATGCAGGACATGTAGGTTAAAAAGTCTTTTACCAACACACCTATTTCTTTTTGAAATGTCTGTTAACTTACTCCAATTTTATTCAAACTGAAATATATGCATGTCTCATAATGCCTCTAGAAAACTGTGCTGGGACACTGGATTTGCACTGACCTATCAAGGCTACCTTTTCCACAGAGACGTAACTTTGTCTTTTATCCAGGAGCTGGCTATATCCTGCTCAAAATCCCCAAACTCCTAACTTGGTATTTTCAACACCAGAGGATTTGTCTGCAGACAGTGGTTAGAATTAGGACTCCTAACTGCCCACCAAACTTACGAGGAACTGCAGAGGCAAAGCGATCCACTTCATTATTCATCAGCCGCTGCCGCAACTCATTTTGGCCACAGTTCTGTGGGCCTATCAGAACAATGGGACGTTTCCTGTTTGCTGGTTGATGATACAGTGACATTTCCTCGTAGGTCAAAATTTCCTCATTATCATAATCTTGAAGAAGCAATAAAATAAGTCATAACACACTTTACTGCTAGTTGCATGTATTGTATTTCACGTACCAAATTTCAGGCAGCTCTGCCCAGCATCTACTTGTGCATCACCAAAGCAAAAGAAGCCCAAAGATAATCACTTGCCCAGTAAGATGAGGCCTTTGGTTTCCCCTTCTGGAGAAGGAAACTGTGTTTCCATTTACTATTGATAGAATTAGCAGCATAAACTCAGGAAACAACTTTCTTGCCAAGGTGGAAGTTTCTAGTACAAGAATAATGCTTCGTACCCAACTACAACAAAAATCATCACCACAATCCCAAAGGGCTTTTTTTTAAGGGTATAGCATGAACAGCTTTCAAAACTTTCTGTGAAGAAAGTTTCCATTTATTAAACTTAGCTATGGACAGTGAGGTATTACTACAAAACACTAATACATTGATTAATTATTGTAAGATTATGAGTGCTTCTGTGCCCAAGAAGCTGTGTTTTTACACCTATCATCTGGTCTTTATCAAAGACACTAAATTACACTACAGATCCTGCCATTTCTTTTACATCTTTCACTACATGCTATTAAAAACCATACTACTGTTTCCACACAGATCATCATCAGGCAGTATTTCTAACATCATAAGCTGAACTTCATAGTTCTTTCAACCAGGCTGTTTGTAGAATCTTCTGTAGTTGCTTGTAAGTGCACACACTGTGAAAAAGATGTCACTTACCATCATTTTTATTTGCATTGTATAGCACCTTTTTCCGTTTCTTTTTGTTTTTCTTTGCACACCAGAGTTTTCCTAACCAAAATAAAAATAATGAAAATGAAGTAACCATTCTGTAAAAACCACTAAAGTAAAAACTTTCCCTATCCCTCCTATTATATGTATCTTTAAGGTGGGAAATTTCTTCTGCAGTTTTGAAAAGGCGTAATACTCTTCAGTACATTAAAACTATTTGGTGTATTAAATGTATCTTGCATGCCAAGGATTTCAACTGAGTCATGATAGATAAAATTCTTACAGGAAAAAGGGGCTTTCCAAGTTACCCTATTTCATCCTAATCCCATTGCACATAAGTTATGAAAAAAAACCCCACGTGATTTATACAAAGGCTAAATTCTGACCTGTATTTACATTAAAAATTTCAAAGACACATCCCGCTTGTATTACAAAAAAAATAAGCATTTTCTGCAACTCTACAATCACAAGGTTCCTGATATTACTAAATAGGACATCTATAAGAGACGTTTTGGTTTTTTTTTAAACTTGGAAAGAATATATCCAACCTGATTTTTCTGGCTCCTTGTCTTCTTCTATGGTTTGCTTCATTGCTTCTCGTTGTTGCTGAAAACTTTTTCCTTAATGCATTTTAAAACAAAGTACAAAAGCAGTTAACATTTAGAAACCACTTCCACACTTAGGTTATGACTCACTCATTTAACTTTTTCCTACTGTTTTAAATCTCTGAAAGTTCTAGAAGAATATGACATGAAAGCAATTTTGGAAAACAAATTAAGATTGCTAAGAAGCTTGTTTATTGCTCCAAAAGTATATTTATCAGGAATGACTTGCAGAGCATTTCTATTATTCTAAACAGTTTTTGCCAGGAAAATAGAAACTACTGGAAAAGACATTTCCCTACTGTGATAATATGGCTTTCTAATTATTTTTATATGTTAAATATATTCTATTTATACTAAATCTTTCGGCCCTAAGCTTGAAAAAGATCTGCTTATAGTTAAACCAGTGTTCCTCAGATATCAAAGATACAGTGAGATATTCTAGTGAGTTTGAAAAGTCTTGTGTTCTCTGTGCTTAATATGTCAGCAAAACTTTAATGTACTACAGTACACATTTCAATGCAAAAATATATATATTATACAAAATGATACATTGACTTCAATGTCTGAAAACTCAAAGGCTTCATTTAGAAATGAAGCATGGTTTACAAGTAACTGAAGCTCTCTGCTAAGTGAAAACATGCAGAGAAGTGACTAAAAGATACATTTTTGAAATATACTGCTTGATAGAGTAAGGAAGCCTAACAGCTGTTCTCATCTCCAGAGAACAAGCAGGTTTAAGTCCTACTTTCTGCTACAGCCAGCAGAGGGAACTCTGAATTCACAGCATCCCCAAGATGGAGGAATTAAGGAAGAGAAGAGAGAGCAGCACTTGAGAGGTGAACTGCAGCTGAAGCTTTACTCTGTGCATTTAACACCCACACACCGAGATGCCTCTTAATGCTCAACCTTTTCAGTAAGGGAATTACACAACCAGCAGCAAGCTCTGTTGCAAGAGGTTAGAATTTACAGGTATTTAAGGCAATGAATATTTAAGGATATATGGCCCTTTGAAAACCAGAATATTGCTCAGATGGCCATGGGAACAACTGGCTGTCAAGCTTTTTCTAGGGCTTTATTTACCAGGGATAAGTCCTGCCAATGGCTGATTATCTTCATCTCCATCTCTGTAAGCCTGCCACCAGTTTGGATCTTCTTGGCTGATCACATGGAGTATATCTCCTTTTTGGAAAGACAGACCTAACTCTCGGCAGGGGACGTAAGGGTCATCAGAGGGATCGTAGTCAAAATGTGCCTTCACATGTATCTGTGGAAGATCAAAAGTAAAAACAGGAGAAAAAACCCCATGACTTCAAGAACTACATCCCATCTCCCTGTGACTGCAGTGGAGCTCTGACGTAGAAAACCATCGAGCTCCTACACAATGGCAACTTTATGTGGGGCATACATGAGATACTGGGATGGAATCATTGCTTAGCAATGATTAAGATATAGCTGAGCTATGAGTGGCCTGAATTTAACACTTGTTAATTCTCAAGTCTGCGCAATTTCTGTGAAAATACTTCAGCTACTGATTTAAGCTTTCTCCATTCAAAGGCTATCAGAGGCACTCTGATTTCTTTAAAATATCTAATAAATACAAAGAAAAAACTTTTGCTGGACGTGAGATCAAGTTTTGTTTTAAAAATGTTCTACTTTGTCACCAACCATTCATGTTTTTCTTTGGTTGAGATATAAATCTGTGCATTTGTTCTTCCATCTGTTTAAGCTGTCTCATAGAAAGTATATTAACTAAAAAGATAATGAACAAAGTATACAAACTTTTCCTCACAAAGCATATTTACAAGTTTCATCAATCCATTATATATATCTACATCTAAGCATTTATAATTTCAAGATAGAATTTCAGAAGCACAGGCAGTTATACTTTTATATTTTCTTACTATTTCAGAAAAGGAGTTAGAATCATAGTAAGGATTTCACCTTAACACAATCAATTTTAGTCAATGAAGGTTTTAATTTGGCAACAATTAGAACAATATAAACAATTGAGTTTTGTCTTTGTTCCACAGTGTACATCACCTATAAAAGATCTTTCTGCACATTACTGGAAAAATAAGGTATGTATTACCAAGCTCAAGAAATTGTATAGAGCTACTTACAACTGTCTCCTTCGCAGGAGGTGGCTTGCTCTGCTGACTGGGAATCAATACAAAGGTCAGAGTACCATGCATGTCAGCCTAAGACAAAAAATAGACTCTTCACATAAAGTATCAAAATATAGCTTAAGGTTAAGAATTTTAATAAATAATACATTTTGGAAAATGCTTTTAAAAGTCCCCAACAAAGACAGTTCCCAAAAGTACAGCATTAGTTTAAAAAAATTAACTAGTACACTGAAATCCTGCATCTGTCAAGTACTCAGTGCCAACATGGCAATCACCCCTACTAAAAAAGTGGAACACAATAAAGTCCTGGCTTTAAAGAATTCTTATTTGTTTGCATAGTCCTGTATGCAGTGTGTTTGCACACAAAACAACCTGGTGACAAGTTCTACATGGGTCTCAATTCCCCGTACGTCATCGCATGAACCGTAACACAATTTCTGCTGCATCAAACCAAAGTGTCTGCCTGCATCTCAAAAAATTCAGACTTAAGGCTTAAAGTGAACACAACTGAGCATAACATGATTAGGCTGCAGCAAGAGAAAAATCCACCATTTTCAGTCACCATGCACAGCAACAAAGAATGCACAGAATTTCAGAGTGACTGTGTGAATAGCCGTCTCAAGTCATGTGCAGACCATTATCATTTGAATAGCAAGTGGTAAGGTAAAATTAAGAAGGAAGCAACTTCCTTTTCCCAGGTTTATTTTACATATTCTATGTGAAACCAAAGCCTTTTAAAACTTCACTTCCATATTGCAAACTACAGAAGGAAACTTATGAAGAATTAGAATTTTTTAAAATGCATTTTTAAATCATTAAAAACCCAAGCTGGGTTTATTTTTATTTTTGTCAAGTAATTTACCCTTATCTTAATGTATTGTGGTTTTGAAGCTTTTATTCCGTAACTCTAGGTGGAGGGACCTGCTCAAAAGCTGAATGAACAAGCTCTCTGCAGGGAACTAAACTGCCAAGAGTGAATTATCTGTTAAGCATCAACAAAACACTCTTTTCAGATGCACAGTACTTAGCTAAATAATGGCTTTTTTAGGAAAAAATATAAATGGCAACGGAGACAACTACAGAGTGTGAAGAATCTCAAATATCTCTGAGCCAAAAATCACATGGAGATTGAAGGCTTTTCAAATAACTAAAGCCATAACTATGATGTCCAAAAACCCCCCAAAAAATCAATCCAGCACATTTTTGCCTCCACTCATTAGCTGAAATATTTGAACAGATTTCAGAAAAAATAAACCAACCAAATGTGGAAGTTGTCCATTAAAAGCTACAGTCTCACTGCAGCATGAGGCAATTTCATCTATGGATATTGCTGTCTATTTTTCCTACAGTGATGCAACATACAGCAGGACCCAGTTCTTTGTCCCAATTTTGATTAATCTATAGACCACAGATCTACTAAGTAATTTAAAAATTACTAAATATATTTCTCTTACTTTTTCCTGAAGACCCTAATAAATAAGTGCTAGTGGATTATTTTCAGTTATTTGTACCAATGTTATAAAATATTTTTTTTTTAATTCAGCATTTTCATCAGGTGTCCCATCTTGGACACCAATCAACAGCAGTAATCATGGGAAAATGTGAAAAAAGAGCAATACTGGACAATGGAAAATTCTGGTAATTTCCAGCTTATGGCATTCAGCATCACAGGGCTTTTGAGAGAGAGTATCTCTGCATTTAGTAGTTCCTGATGTATTTCTTGCCTGTTGTTTTGACTAGCTGTATTTGAACTGATGTAAGACCAAAAGCAAGAAAAACTCCTGGGTAGAGGTAAAAATTGGTTGGGAAAAAAACTAAACCCACAACTGATGTAAAGGCAATCACTCACCACCCAGATTTTACTGCTCAGCATATTATGGTATGATATCTCAGCATGGTCAAGTCAGGTCAGTTGTCCCAGCTGTGTCCCCTCCCAACTTTGTGTTCATCCCCAGCCTACTTGCAGGTGGGGGACTGAGTGAAGAACAGAGAAGGCCCTGACATCATGCAAGCAGTGTTCAGCAATACCTGGAACACTGGTGTGTTATTAACAGCTTCAGTCTAAAACCAAACCTAAAACATAGCACTGCATAAACCACTTTCAAGATAATTATCTCCATCCCAGCCAGACATTACCACAGTCACACAACCACACATTTATAAATTGCAGACTCCAACAGAAACAAAGATGAAAAATCGTGTTCTTTTAGAGCTAAAAAGTTCTTCTAGAAACCATTTAAAGAAAGCCTCAAGATGATTTGTAGGCTTCATTCTTGCAGCTAAGTGCCACCACACTTACCAACATCATACCACGCATCAGAAAGAAAACTTGGAAAGGCCTTCCACATATAAACAATTACTATCAGAATGAAAATACTTTTCAACTAATGCTAAATACGAGTGCAAATGACAAGCAGAGCCAAAAGGCTTTGGTCTTATCAAGTATTTTTTGCAGGGAAAACAAGAAGCGTCCAACTCACCAACAAGTCAAAAACTTCATTAACATCTTTGCCACGAATCTCAATGCCATTAATCTCCAGAACTTCATCCCCTTCATGTAGCAGCCCACTCTTCTCTGCTGCACCCCCTTTCACTATTCGACTGATGATAACAGAATCCATTTCATTACGAACAGTAGCACCCTGTGTAGTAGCAACACATTCTGAATTTATTATAGATATTAAACTCAAAGCCATCTATTGTACATATTCAAAGCCAGTGGAGAAACTATTCAAAGAAAATGCAACAGCTCAGATACATGCACCCAATTCTCCAGTTTTAAAAAAAAAACTGCTACATTTCTGCAAGCTGCACAAAATGTTGAAGAATTGAATTGCTTCACAACATAAGATTCATGATTAAAAAAAAACCAAACGTATTCCTAAGGAAATGCTTCTTTGAAAGATGCAAAACAGAAGACGAGAGTTGCTTAAAAAAAATTAATAACACGTGGTTGGTGCAAGGCTACAAGCTCCACTGCAGCAAAACTTGGGATAATGAATTCTGTCAAGAAGTTTTGTCCAAAGCCAAGTTGACAGAAGTTTCACAGATTCCCAATGGTAGTACAGCTACTTCTGTAAGAAGATACGCACAAGCTTACTGTCTACAACTGTTTCTCATTTTGAAGGAAAGTAGAATATTTGCAAGTTAAACATCACCTCCACATTCAAATTCCCTAACTTTCACAGCAATCTGTGAATGGCAAAAAAAGCTTCCCTTATGTAAAACAGAGAATACCAGTACTTACCAAAGGAATATCTCGAGCTTTCTCGATGCGAACTATTTTAACTGTCTCCCCTCCATACACGCCAACATTCTCATAAATTTTTTCATCTGTCATGGGCTCCGGTTGCATTTCTTGTTCTGCAACCTTATCGTGAGCCAGTAAAAGGGCCTAGTATTAAACAAAATAAACTCAGTTACAGAAAATTTCACGCTTTACATGTATAAAAAATCGACTTCAGTGAAGTTCCCTTTTGTTTTACCTGCATGTGAGGGGCATTTAGCAAAGCATTAAGCTCCTGCCCATCCTTATGGTGACTGGGTTTCAAAACGTTCTGCACCTAAAAAGAAATCCAGTAAAAGTAAAACTCTTGATTTATCAATACTCCTTCTCCTCCCATACTCAAGCACAAACCCTTAGTTGCAACTACTAATTTTACTGAAAGTAAAGCATATCCACATAACTGTTACATGGGCTGACTGAACTTAATCTGGTACACATTACAAAATGATGCAATCAGACCACAGGACTACTCCAGTCTACCTTGACTGAGTGATTATCTGTCAAATCTAAGATGTCATCCACACAGATTTTTAGAGAGACAGGCAATGAGCTCAGCTTCCAGAAAGCTGCACGTAAAAAAATTAAACTCTGGAAGGGAACATGATAGTGACATCAGTCACAATGAAGTTTACAAATACGCTGGGTCTTTAAAAGAGTTTTAAAACCTGACTGATTTCTCATTAACATGACTAGCCTCCCTTTTTCTTAAAAGCTGATGGTTTATTTTTATCCAAAATATTTCTACCAACAGCAAGATCAAAAAATTCCAAGACAGGTTTTGCAATGCATCCTGGAGCCCCTGCCTCAAAGTGTATGAGTCAAAACTTCAAAAGGTCCCAGGAAATCAGGTTTCTTTGCTTGGTTCCAAAATAAGCCACATTAACACAAGGGCAGTTTTTGCTCAAGTGGCTTCAGTTGCCTAAAAAGGTTTGCCTTCTCATACGATTACCAAACATGCCTTGCCACCAGCTCTTGCAAATCCTAGAAAATCCTGGTATGCTAACAGAGAAAGCCAGAAGCAGGGAAGTCCCTCTTATCCAAAGGTGAGGCTGAATAAGATACTTTCCATAGCCATTATCCTCTGACCTCATCTGACCACAAGTCCAAAACCACTAAGAGTAGAATATACATATTAGTGCAGAAGCTTTCAGTGGCATGGGGGATGGTTTTTTTGTTCCAATACCTTTTTACTCTTATGGATTAAGTAATTTGACATAGCAGGAAATTAAGAAACCACAAGATCCAAAGAAAAAATACATTTTTTGTGTGGTTGAACAATAGGTCCAAGGACCCTCTATCCCAGGAACAATTACCAACAGAAATGCAAACTCTCTTGGATGCTACCAGATAGCAGTATTGAAAACAGTAAAGATAACTTAAAATTCTAGCAGAATACACTAAATGAACTGTACCCATGGAGCAAGATCCCTGCATTGCCAACAAAACACTGTCACATGGAACAAGTTCCTGTGCTTAGCAATAAAGCTGGCACAACCTTCAGGAGTCTTCCTTCTGATATCTCTAGAACATGCCTCATGGCAAACAAAACTAATTACAGCAGAGAAAAATCAAACAAGAAGTCAGATTTGAATGGGTTCAACTGATTGCTTTTAAAACCCTAGAGAACAGAGAAAATTCAGTTTTATATAGGGCTGATCTCAATCATACAACTGAACTAGCCAGGATGCTATCATCCTTGACTTAGCCTGAATTTTGGGATGCTATATAGCAGACAGAGCACTGTAGAGGATACAGCTCACTAACAAATTTTCCTCTGTGTTGAACTAAGAGATTCTTGTATACAAAAAACTCTCATTGAGATTTAATGTCTATAACTTTCACGAGATTTTCAATTACTTTCCCGAAGAAGCTGTAAGCAGCTTTATAGACTTATTTATTCAGTCTTTATGAAGATTTTACTGGAAAACCTACTCAGAAAGTAACTTAGAAATCCTACACACAAGACAATTTTGAATTACCTTTGGAATGCAAGGTAAGGGATTTTACAGGGGAAAAGAATGCAGCCAGTCCCAACCAGTCATTTTGTGTACAGTGGATATACTTTCTTCAATTTGAACTTCTGCTTTAAATAATTATTAATATATTATTCTATTAATAATTATTTATTAATTTTCTCTTTTAACAGAAAGATACATTTATTATTTCCTTATTTAAAGAAGCAGCAGAAAAGCTTTAGGCTGCTGTATGCACCATTTACCTCACTAGTATTGCCACATGCCTTTGACACTCGTGAAAATGAATCCCAGAGTTTTACCAAATGCAGAAATTTAAAGGTAGGCTGTCATTTCAGAACTGATGCACTACAGATAGCATAGGCAATCCACAGTGAATACATGGCAATACTTGTATTTTCTTAAATCTTCAGCCTAGTTTTAACTGTTAACTGTGTAAACTTTAGTTCAAGTGGCCCCTCAAAACCTATCCATTTGGTTTCATTATATACAACCTCAGTTTGGAGGCATGTACTGTGGAGGCACATGCTGGACAGATACTAAGAATTCAGAATTTAACCACACCTGAAAAATCCTGTTTACTCTTAGGGAAGTAGCACTGTTGGATGGAATCAACAGACACATTGTTCTTCACTTAGACCAGAAGTTACAAGTGCATCCTCTCTAAAGCACTGATCCAACTGCCTGCACTTGGAGTGAACAGAAGCAAGGCTGAAACCTTTAGAAAGCCTACAGAAATTGAGTCTATTAAGTATATTTAATACCAAGAACATATTCAAGGTATTTGGTATGAGCTGTCACAGGCCAAAAGTGACCAACTTTCTTGAACACTAAATCAAATATTCTTACAAGGTCAAGATTCAGATCACATTCCCATAATCCTTACCCCCATCTTGGTCAAGTTTAAATGGATTTAAAATCAGTTTAATTACACCTGATGTTTACTGGCTATTTTTATTTAAGTCTTGGAGTATGCCATGTTACATGAAGATTAGCTCTCTAAAATAAATTCCTTAGGCTGAAGTGATTCATCCCACCTTTTAAATTCAATTAAAGTTTATTTAAAAAATAAATAAAAGGAAAAAAATCTTAAGTTGTTCTTGTCTGGTTATCAGAATCAGTGGGAGAAGTTTAATGTTTAAGTGTACTACTAATTTTAAGAATTTCCTAAAGAGAACTAGAAAATAAAAATGTACCATTCCACTCTTAGGTATTGTTAATGGTTAAAAAATTCAAAACCAAAAGATTTAACAGCACTCTGTCCATACACATTATGTTTTTTATGTTTTATAAAAGCAAAAAAAAAAAAAAAAAAAAAAAAAAAAAAAAAAAAAAAAAAAAAAAAAAAAAGTGTAGTTTAATTAATTTTTTACACTTTTTTTTTTTAAAAGGAGAATGTTTCATTTTGCCATATAGAATTCCATTGTGAACTGTTTTCCCTGTTAGAGCTAAAGAAGTATGAGCTCTAGTACAGGTTCTCTTCCACATCGTAAAGCCTCAAACAAAACATTTCTGAAGCCTTAAATTAGGAAATCCACTCCAAAGCAGTTTCAGGGTTCTAAACTGTCACTGATAACATGTGTACTAAAATATCCACATTAACATTACTTCCATTTCCTCAAGATGTTACCAGTATCTTAAAAGACTTTTGCAAAATGTCTTTTTAAACCTGAATTAAGGAAACTAACTGCTTTCTGGGAGAGGTTCCCATGACTGTGTTTAGGTATGAAGAAGAACAAAAGATACAAACAAACATCACACTACAATAAAAAACCTGGGTGTGCAAGGCAGCTTGACAGGTAAAGAAAAACAACACCAAAACCAAACCCAATTTTCCTAAAGCAGAAGTAATTACTGTGCTGCTGCCATAACAAATACAGAAGTTTTTCCAAAAGGCATAAAGAATCTGAAAAACAAGTATAAGATTATCTGTTCAGGCAAGGCCACAGTACAGAATGGAAGGCTCAAGGTGGTCCTCCTGAGACACTTCTTCCAGTCACAGAATATTTGTCCTCAATTTTCAGCTTGATCATTTCAGGATGCTATTTAACATATTGCAAAACAGAAGTCACTTATATAACACCAGCAGCTGAATCCCTGCGAAACTGGATTACCTGTGAAAATGGGAACAGCCCTATTCAAATTCCTGAAAATTCAATGTATTGAAGGCCAGACAAGACAGGGATGGGAGCTGAAGTGCAGGAATATGTTTGCCTTTTATGTATTAGTCTAGTCAAAATTCCATTGGTTTAAAAACTTAAGAAGTATTTTTCTTTATGCTTAACCTTCATGGACTGCTAGGAGACACCAAACTGGCTTTGTACCACCTTCTGATTTTAGAATTTTCCAAATCACCTGAAAAAAGAGAGGTATGTTTTGGGAAGGCGAGAGGTAGGGAAGAGAGGAGGAATATGGAAGTTTGGAAACAGACCTACAGATTTCCTAGGTATATTTTCTTCTTGGAAGCCTCTATTAAGAAGAAAATAAGGGGACATTATATCCATGACAGGGTAAAAACCAGCTTTCTTAAGAGAAAGCTCTAGATTCAGAAACCCTGACTTGTACCTGAATGAAATCCCAAACTAGACTTGTGTAAAGTGAGTGTTTGGGAAAATAGACTACAAACAGTAGTTAACTGGAAAGGTTCCTTCAGGCATGCAGACATGGAGGAAGTTGAGTGAGCACCCTACAGGCTGATGAATAAGCCAGAGGGAAGCCAATATGTAAAATACTCCCACCTGGTTTTGGTGCAGTCTTACCGATAATCCTAAACAAGAAAATCCTGAGCTGCACTTTCATCAGCACAATTTACCTCTAGGTAACATTTAGATTATGTCCCTCAAGAACCAGTTCTGCAAAAGAAGTTCAATCTTGCTAGGCTGTTTTCCTTGACTAACAAGGTTAAAGTCCAGAAAAAGGAAGCAGGACATTGAAAACTTCACACAGAAAGAAAAACATATTAAAAATGAACATGCTGGCTACTGAAATTGGAATGATGTGCCTTTTAACAACTGGTGAATGGCTGTATACTGACTCAGATACTTCAACTGATGTACCTCAGCCAGTTTTGAACATGTAAGGTTGGCTGACTCAGTGGTAAATGCTGGAGGCATTTACCCAGCCTGTGGATCTGGCTTTGCTGAACACTGCAGTGCTACACTTGCACTGACACTGCTATTAAAGCTAACTCGTTTAGAGTTTGTACCTGTATAAGGTGTAGCCACACTTTACTGCAATATATAGATGAATCTGACCATGGAAAATGAAGATAAAAGTTACTGAGCAACCCCTCAGAGGGTCTTAGCCACATTCAGCTGCGTGTGAAAACTCTTTCTGTTCTCAGCAAGTTTTTATTTGGCGACTTTTCTGTAAATTATTACTGATGCTTACAATGCTTGTAATATACCTTATTCTATACAGGTATTACCCATTTATTTTCACACGAATAAACCTCAAAGGAAGTAGTTAACCTGGCTGAAACTGTAAAAGTATTCCAAAGTAAAGATCTGATTGAAAAGATTAAATTTAAAAATCTTGCTCAAGCCAATTTCTAAAAGTATACTTTAATAATTTCTAAAAGACATACCAGATCTGAAGAGCAGTCAGACAAAAGTTAAGTGCAATCTGACCATCACAGCAGTAAATAGAACAGTGAAACTAAAGTATTAGGGGATCTGTTCCTCACTTTAAAGCAGAATGCTTGTTTCCAATATTGTTGTATTTTCAGATGCCTCACAATTTAAGAGCCAGGGCTCAATCACAAGAAAAATCACAATAGGTAACTGCAATTCAATTCCTGAATGCTTGGAATAAAGAATACTGAAGGTAAAATAAAAGATTTTCACAACCACTCTCTTTTCCTGTTTTAAACACAGTACCTTTTCTGATACATATCTGACTGTACTAAAAATGGAGGTCACACCCCCAGAATATTTTTCTGGTTACTCTGCCAATCGGGAAAAACCAGATGTAGCAATCAGTGACTGCTACAATCCCATTCATACACAACATTCAGGAACTCAGACAAGCTTGACAGGTACATATTTGAACAACAACTATGATTATAGGTTTCATACGTGTCACAGAGATGCGTACCATACATACCTCTTGTGCCAGCTCCTGTGCGTTGGAGATGAGAGGATATGGAGGGCTGGCCTTGTTCATGTGCACTGTAACAGCATTGTGTATCTTAAATGCATTCTGAAAATCATTATTTTGAACAAGTTGTAAAATGAGAGAGATATCCTCTTGGCTCTGAGGGTCTACCAAAACGTGCTGGATATGCTTAAGAGAAGTTAACAGTTCTTCCACTTCTAGGTAAGAAATAACAAAATAAAAATAAGATATGAGTTAACAAGATTCATAATTAAACAATGCTTATATTAAGATTTCTACCAACTCTATTTTGCTGTTCAGTTTTTAATCAGCAGTGTTGTATGCAAGTGTATTAGTTATCCATTATTCACTCTGACTTGTATTAGCAGACTGAATTAAAAAAAACACTAAAAATGAACACCAGTTCCATAAAAGGAGAAATAAAAAACCTGATACACTGTTTAACTTTAAATTCCTCTTGAAGGAACAGTTCTTTACTGAAAGAAATCGCTAATAAATAACTGATAAATAAAGATCCAATAACTGCAGCTCATGTATAGCCAAATGGGAAAGAGGAACTCTTTTGCAATATGAAAAGAACTCCTTTGCTAGACTTAGCTTGCTGTGCTCGATATTCACCATGATTTGGACATATTTTTCCATGTATGTCTGCAACATATATATCGACTAAATATAGCTTACTAACAGAATGAGTGCTTGAGAAGAAAACTGCAGAAAACTGCATTTGTAAGCAGAAGATTATGCACAGTCTTAGCACACTGAGAAAAAAAGCAAGGATGGAAAAAATGAACATCCGTGGTCAGTTCTGAAAGCCATCTGCACCAGAAGAAAATACACATTTTACCCAAGAGATTATGAGTTTGGTTTGGAACATAAAACATTTGAACATATTTCAATATGGAGTTTCTACATGTCTGCAGAATACTATATACATAATGTATTCTTGAGTTTCAAGAACCAATCTGAAACTTTATGGGTGCTTTTTAAAGACTGCCAACAAACTTAGGAGTTTTTTTAAAAAACAATGCAAATCTTGGCAAAGTATGTAATTTCTCAATATTAGGTACTTGAGAATCTACCCAAAACAGGGAGTATGAATAATACCTATAATCCATATAAACCCAGGGAAGAAATTCTCAAGCAAATAAAAAGACAGTGGATGTTTTGATCTTGAAATAATGTACTCATTCTCACACATTATCTGAAAAAAGGCCCAAAAGGTTGTTTGGTCAGCTATCTTTTATTAAAATAAATTCAAGCAAGCTAGAATTTTGAATCCTGGTATTTTTAAAAACTGAACAAAGAAAATCCCAAATTTTAAAACTGTCAGTTGATACTGAGGTCAGTCTCCCTTATTGGCATCAAAATATCAGCTTTGAGAACAATTTTAAGTTTTAACAACCTTCATTCATTGTGAGCTAATTAAAGAACATTAAAAATTGAATGCTATCAAGACAAAAGTTGTATTTTTACGTGAAAAAAAAAAAAAAAAATCACATAGATACTAATAATTAACACGGATACTTTCTGCCAAAAAGTTTCCTTTGCATATTTTTAACCTCAAATTCACCAGTACACTACACAATGATAGAAGCAAACTTGTTGAGCAGAAGATTAAAATAGCTGATAAAAAGACAAAATAATTAAGCCTAATAAAATATGAGTTCCAAATAAATTTAATGGTTTTAATTTTGGGCAATGCATACCCAGGTATATGCTTTCACTTCTGAGCTAGCAAAGTCTGTCTTCTGTATATTAGAAGGAAACAACCTAAAGCTACTACTCTTGTACTTTTCCTTTTGCAGGACAATAAAAAAATGACCAAAAAAGCCTCCAAAACCATCCCACACATGCTAAAAATATCCTACCCACCAAGTTCAAGGGCTTCTTCCTGTAACCACCAAGGAAACAAAGGGCAGCAGCAAAAACCTGCACAGAAAGCCCGGGTACCGGCTGCGCAGGATATTCCACAGGAGAAATCCAGAACAGCTCACATCCCTAATGAAGGCAGCCAACAGGGAACTCTATGCACAACCTGCTGCCTGTCACACAGGGTAAACACCATGTGGAGAGAAAACTAAGGAACACTCTACAAGCAAGAATATTTGATAAATAGGATGCTGTCATCTGGCAAAATTCTAGCTTGGTAGAGTATGCAGAATACCAAAGCATTTCAGCAATTGATTCTCCCAAGCCTGAGGAGCTGAACTATTTTCAAGAAATGTGGGGGGGGAAAAAAAAATAATGCAAACAAGTCAGATGTTACTGTGCTACTGTAAAGTTCCTACTGATACTGCTCAGTTAAAGATCATACCAACCCAAAATTCTGCTGCATGTTACTGTTGCCAGATTAAAAAAAACAGTGAGGTATTAATTCAGGTCTATCCCTCCTTATGTACCTGAGAACTCACATACATACACACATACGTTACACAAGAAATTCTAATACATTTTCCTCATGGGACAGAAACATATAAAGACACCTTATTCTTCAGACATTCTGCTCCTGGATCCCTCTACCTATTACCTCCTCAGCACCTTGCTAGTTTGTCACCCTTTCTTATTAACAATCACAATTCCTTTTCTCCCCATAATATAACTCTCAATCTTCAACAGTGCTGGATACAAATGTCCTATACCAAAAGATCAAAAGCAAACAAATACCCCTCTTAACACAGTTCAAAAAGAGAAATAATGCTTTAAAGGGGTGAAATTAAGTATTTCCCAAAAACTAGCAATGCATTTCCTAATCACTTGTTTAATAAAAAAAACAACACCCATAAAAACACATACATATCTATCTTTATGCATGCCTAACTCTCTCTGTTCCTGTTTCTCTGAATTCTAAATCACAGATTTCAGTGGTTTGTTTAGTTGTTTTTGTTTTGGTTTTGCCTTTTATTAAAATAAAAAGATAAATGCCAGGTAACAAAAGAATCTATGGCAGGGGGGTTAGAACCAGATGGTCTTTAAGGTCCCTTTTAACCCAAACAATTCTATGGTCTCTAGATATTTCCTGTCGAAAGGGCTGTCTTGAAAAAGAAAAGTTCAGTAAAAGACTAACATCTGCATTTACTCACAGAGAAAAGTCAGGGTTCTTTTGCAGAACAAGTCCATTTTTTTATTCGCAGATCAATTAGCAATCAACACCCTTTTTAAAAAGTCTTCTTTAAGAAGCACTGCAGCCCTATTCCCCACCAGGCTATGAAATGGCTGGAATGTGAGTGAGCACTGTGCCATGCACACATTCATCAAAAGACTGCCAAGGCAAAAGTATGCAACTGCAGGGGAGGACCCCTGGTCACAGCATAGCATGTTAGATTAGAAAAAGAAGACAAGAAAATCGTTGTTGTTTATCATATTAAACAAAAAGTTATGAACAGCAGGCTTAAGATACAACTGGCTTTATTGGATGTCAGCATCAATACTTTAATGTCCAAGCGTTTTTATAGATTTCTAGAGTACTCTGTTTGTTGGCACTAGCACTCTAATGGTCTGTATATTACTTCAATCACAGGGCTAAGGAAAGTATTTTTTATACAAAACTATATCTGAAAGTTTATTTTATGTATACTTATAAGTTTAGCCCAAGGTATAAACAAAAAAAAAAAGGCATTTTCACTGTAGTCACAAAGTATGTACTTACATGGAATGTCAGTTACTCCTAATCCATTCAGTTTAACTTGATTATCTAAATTAGCTGTATGACTATAACTAAACTAACTGTACAAACAAAAAAATTGCTGCATTTTAAAGAAGTACACTGCTGTGAAAACAGTCAGTTAAATACATATGTGCACATGCTCTAGGTGTGCAGAAAGTTATTTCCAATAAGACAGCTGGCTAAACCCTTAACTGTTTTGATAACAAACACAAGATTGTTTTGGTTAAGTGACCTGTCTTATTTTCATAAATAAAATAAAATTTGTTTAATCTAGGGGGTTTTTTTGATTCTTAAGATGAACAGATGAAAAACCTGGCAAAGATCTGTGAAATGAGACACTGGCACCTAAGAAACATTTTCAAAAGTAAATATACAATCAGGTATATTAAGCAATTGTTATTTAAAACGTGTCTTTTGCAGAGGCTTTATGGATTAACACACACAAAAAACCCCAATATTAAAAATCAAAATTAAAATAAAAATCAGTATTTTAAAAACAATGGAATAAGGGTAGTTTAACCCTTATGATGCTGTAATTCACTAGCACCTGTCCGGGTTTATTTGGGGTTGTCCAAACAAATCTTAGAGCCTCGTAAAAGTGACCAAGCACTCTTGTTAGGACAGTAAAAGATGGAAAGAGTGAGGAGCAGTGTAGATCAGAAATTCAGCATAACCAAATAGACAAAATGCAAACAATTTCACATACTAGCAGTTATTAAAAAAAAAAAAAAAAAAAGTCATGGTCTAGCAAGCTTCTTGGATACCAGAAAGCTGCTTATGTAAATTCTAAAAAATCTGGTCTCTCCAAGTAAGGTATTGATATTGATAAATGACTTGAATACTCTCTATGAAACTGTATTATTTTGTGAGCAAACGTGTTCATAAGGCCACGTCCCTAGCACTGATACTAATCAGGAACAGATAGTTTTCAGATTAAAAAAGTTTTGAAATTCAGCATCAGTGGTGTCAGATGTTAGAATGATAAATGCAGAAATTGGAAAAAGAACATGCTTAATAATGGTGGAAAATTTTGGAAGAGCCCAAGCTACTGCAGAAGCACTTTGCTAAATTTAAAATTATTACTTAATAAGTTGTAATATTAAGTTTTAGGAAGTTTTTCACAGCACTAATGACAGAACACAGATTCTTTATAGGCTATAAAGTTAAGACATCACAGCATTTCATTCAGAACTTCTTTTTTTTAATTATCAAGAACTTAACATCACACTTGAGTATAAACAAAAGCACCACTCAACAGGAGCACTAAACTATTAAAAATCCTCTCAAGACTACCTGATCCAAGTTGTTAGTATAACTTTGTCTGTCAGGGAAGTAACTGCAATATGCTCTTATTCCTGTCCATATTATGTCATGATTTCTCCAACTGAAATAGATGACTGCGAAGCCCTAATCCAGCTGATGCACATATGGCTGTATCATGATTTAGCCTAGTTACATCTCCTAAAGCTCCTTGCCTTTCTAGCTCAAGGAACAGACTACATTTACACAGCAAGCTAGGCAGTACTTCTGCTCTATGCACATACTTTTAAGCCTTGTTTACCACATTTCAGAATAAACAGAGCCATCATGATTTTTCTAATTTTCATGGCATCAGAACACTGAGGGTATTAGCTGTATTTAAAACATCCAATTTACTACGTTTTTAGAGAAATTTGCTGGCAGCAGAACAATGACAAGATCCACATTTAGATTAGAAAAGTCAAGAAGAGTTAAGAGTCCTTGTTGATAATATCAAGCAGTCAATTTTCCTTCAAGATGCACTTTAGACTATATATTGCTATTTTCTGATTTATCTCTTCCACATAGATACATCTGTATTATTTTCAAAATAGCCTTCTGTCATCACAGCAAGTTCTCCATCGTCTCTTCTGCTCAAACAGCTTCAGCCTACCCCAGCTCCCTACTAATTCTCAAGTTCTCATTTCTAACAGCTTCCATGGCTACCTTCTTTGCCCATTGGTTTCCAAGTTATCAGCATCTCCGGCATGAAACCTAGACTCAGCTTTCCAATTCAAAGTAACTCTCTTTCCTCCCTTTTGAGGTTCCCACTCCTATTTCCTGTCTTCAGAGCTTCTAGCCACTGTGGCTAAGAAAGTCCCAAGAGAAGTCACTTGTACTGTTTGACTTCAATCTTTTCAACTTCTGCTTTGTGTTCTCTTTAAGAAGAATCTCACAATCAAATATTGAATGCTTCATAAAGTACAGAATCTGCTTCTTACAAAGAGATCTCTCTGACAGAAGCTGACAAGCCCTGCACTAAAACAAGGTACACTTGCCTTGCTGGTAACCGACCCTTGCTTTCATCAGGAGGTTGGACTGGATGACTTCCTGATGACCCTTTCAAGATAAATTTTCCTAAAGAGGGATTTGTACAATAAGGATTACCTGAGGTTATGGAATAGAGACACATCTGTATCACAAACATTGCTTGTGCACACGAATACAAAAATTAGCAATTTGATACCTATTTTTCACTCTGTTTTCTATTATCAGCCAATAGGAAAGAATAGCGAGAATCTCTAATGCATTCCCCCCAAAAAGGCACCATTTTAAGATAGTATGGATCGCAGAACAGGTATAGATTTCGAAATCTGAATTGGGTTCCTACAAGTTCACAGTGCTTCTTTTTCACTCCAGTAACATACCACATTTTAGAGAAAAACTTCTTTTCTACACAAGCATAATTAAATCAATGACAGCTCTGAGATGAATGACTTCAGAATCTATTTCTTCAAAAATTCCTAGCAATATATCTTCATCCATGTTTAAATGCCAGGCTAAGCAAATTTGACAGTATGTTAAGAGAAAACAGAAATTATACTAGGTAAGAATTGACAATGGAAGACAATCAGGATAAGAATAAATTACCAGCATGCTTATCTTCAAAAACTCTTGTGATTTATTTTAAATGACAGTGTTTACTCATTACTTATTTTGGTCTGTGCTTCAAACAAAAAAATTGGGTATTACTTGCATGTTTTTCCTCAGCCTAAGCAGAATGGACACATCCCCTGAATTCATTAGTTAAGCACAGGATATTTAACTGTTACACAAACTGTTCTGTTTTGAAAAGCCACTTGCTGAGGCACATGGTCTTGTACTTCACTATATAAACAAAAAAGCCCAAACCACCACAAATCCAATAATTTAGGTTTTCATTTGCCTCTAAGAACACTAATATCAACTATTTTCTTACTCAGCCCACTGATTGAATTTTACCTACCTACTGTCTTCACAGTATAATGGGGACTCTCCAAAACAATTCCTTCCTCTGTGTCAAATATTGGATTATCTATTCCAGTTTTAGGAGGAATTTGTGCTAGTTTCTTTAGCCTCATGGAAGCAGTAAGGTCCAGTTCTTGTTTCTTTCCCTCTTCTTCCCGCCTGCGCCTTATGTCCTCCTGCTGCTGACGGATTCGCTCAAGTTGAGCGCTTCGCCGCACGGGCATCATCCTGGAGCCCAACTCCCCAGGGCAATCAACAGCCATTTCTCTGTGCTTCTGAGGTTCTTCAAGAGATGCAAGATCCACATTTTTTGCTTCATTGTCAGAATCTTCTGTGATATGTCCGTTCATATGAGAAGTTGTCATGATTATTTGTAACGGTGCTTATCCTCTTCACGCAGAAATGCTGCTCCTAGGCCACTTTTCGTTATGATGTTGTCTAAAATCCATTACAAGTTGAAAAATATTTCCCATTCGTCACAGGCAGTTGAAGAAACATCCAGAAAGAAAATCTAATGAAAGATATTCAAAAGAAGTTAGTCAGTAACTGAATTAGTAAGAAAACATAAGACAATTCTTCAGGTCCCCAGTAATTAAAACAATGGAACTTTTCCTCCAGTGTTTCTTCCCCTGATATAAACTACAGAGCCCTCACAAACCCATTTCACACATTTCAGTAAACCTCAGGTGCCAATGTTAGGAGTACTGTTCAAACTAATGCTAAAGTCTCTTCCATTTTCCAGTCAAAGCAATGGAGATACACAACTGCAAATAGGCAGTTTAATTCTTGAAGTTACTGCTTAGTTTTATTTTACCACTTCTTTCTTAAAAAATCCAACACAAAATATCTTTATGATCCTACAAACACTGAATGTGAATAACTTGTTATAAACATGTTCACAAGAAGTTTTGCAAGTTAAACTCAAGTAAAGATACTTGTATTTATTGTTCATAAACGGAGGCATTTTATGTAAACATTGCTTTCCAGGTTGAGAGAAGACAGGTCTGGCATACAGTCCTTTCAAAAGATACTATCTGAAGCAGTCTGGAGCTGCACTTGCACAATTCCAAGTAGGGGTAAAGTGCTGGGATAAGGGTTGGACAGTTCTGGTTAGCAGCTACTCTTAATACTTCCTGTAGGTATGCCTTAAAGCAGAAAGGATTAAACACAAGAGAACAAATCCCTGTGTGGGTGTACAGAGATAGAGATTTGACAGAGAACGAGAATTCATTTCCACAGTCAAGTGGTGACATTCCAATATATTCCTTACACCTTAATCTGCTTTCTCATTCCTGATGATTCAAGGTAAAGAACTTAAGTGCCCGGAAAAATATAAACACTCAGCTCTTAAATATAATGCATATAAAAATTATGTGCTTTAGACCACACTGCCTTTCTCCATCCAATGTTACATTATCTTCAGTATGTACAAATAAAGGGTCACAAAATTAGTATAGTTGTATACAGTATTTCCAATACATACAGTTTTCAAATTATTTTTAATGTTCTTTTTTAATTTACTGAAAAGAAAAACTACTTTATTATGCACTTAAAGCAACAAGACAGAAAAACCCCCAACTTTCTTAAACCAAATGTTTGTCTTTGGAGGAGGAAGGGAAAGATGCTTAGATTGTAATTAAGTTGAAAATTAAAGATAAACAGTACTGTTTTGGAGGAGCAGCAATAGAAACCTCCTACATTAACTTCTGCCAGCTTTTTATGTTGATAAGCAGTAGTATTCAGTTACATACAGCAACACTAAGGCAACCTTCTTTACTTGCTTCCTGTGTAGATACTACTGTAAGTGATTACTAAGATCTTCCAAGAGGTAAGAATGAGTATGGTAGTAAAAAAATCTTTGTCTTTAAAAGATACTTAATTGCACCTCACTGATACGTAAAAATTATTTCAATGCTCAGAAAAAAATCAGACAACAAAAAAAGGACACCAGAAGATACACAGCAGTGGGGCTAACATTGTTTGGTGCCTCTAAAACTTCCAGTTAGTGTCCTTAAATAATTCACCACAGCTTTCTGAAGAATAAAGCCATGTAAAGTTAGCATTCGGACAGGGTTATATAAAGCACCATCTGAAAAAGTCATCTCTGAAATTCAGAGAAAGGCAGATCATTTAGCAAGGTGATCCATGGAATACCCTATTTTCCCTTCTAAAGAGGCAACTTCCCTATACAGAAATACCAAGCCCAAAAAAGGAAATCTAATTAGGTACAATAAAATTGCAGAGAGCACTGTGGGGGCAGAAGATAATTCAAATTCTCTTTCATCCAACATTGTACTGGCCATAGGTTGTCTGAAAACTGAGCCTTTGGAAAGGTACATTACTCTAACTCTGACAAGCTGAAAGAAAACTCACATTCCTCAGTCTTTCGGTTCAACTAAGAGGTGTCAAAAAAATCTGAGGGAATGAGCAATATCCAGGTACTCAACACTAAAGAAGTCAAAACCACTGTCTGAGGATATGCAAGAAGTAAAATGCATCTTCAAATATACCACTGAAACACAGAATCATGTGAAAGCTGAATAATGTCATGCTTATTAAAGAATCTACGTAGAAAATGAAGTTGATGGCCAATAATTAGTAAGCGATCACAAAAACATTTTAAGTGGGATTAGCCACACTTCCTCCATAAAATTGAAAATACTAGCTACTTAAGACAAAGACTATCTTTGTGAGGTTAAATCAGAAAAAGAGCACAACAAAAACTCATTTATCTGTATGTGTAATGAGGTTTTAAATTTTTTCAGTTTAGTAATAAGCACTGAAGATCAGAGAGACAAAAATGTAGCCTGAGGTAAATATTAGTAATAATAGTAGTGCCTATTAGCAATAGGCAACCATTAGTAACACTACTTATATTTGCAGTATAAGCTCCATGGGAAGATACAAGGACCCTTGGAACAGAGTAACCCAGACATTTTAGTGGCCTGTGGTAACAGCTGATCACTTTCAGTATTTAAGTCAGGCCAGTTAAGAAAGAACCAAGAGTTACAGAAAATTAGAGTTCTCCTTCCGTCACACTTTAACAGCAATATTCAGAGAAGTGGCATAAAACTTGAGAGTTTTAGGAGAATTTTAAAGAGAGTAATTTTTATATCCCTGGCAGTTAGATGTCTCTGAAGCAATCAGTAATCAGTACAGGCAAAGTAATCACACTCCAATAATATAAAAGATAATATGAAATATCACTTACCGGGCATTTAATAGTTTATAATAAAGGAATAATTTTTAATGAAGGCATAATTTGGTGTTACCAAAATATAAAACCAAATCCATAAAAACCTGGCCCCCCACGCCATAACTAGTTGGTAATCCATAGAAGCATAGGCATGCTGCAAGTCTGCAATGTCTCAACTCTTGCTATCTCAAGTCTGAAGCCCCTCTACACAATGGTCCTAAGGAATGTAAAAAGTAAAACACAAAACTGATAAAATGTTAACGTGGTCCTCTAATTAAGGTGTGCTATAACTGAGGTTAAAAGTAAGATATAGCTTGAGGCAGGCAGCAGGAAGAGAAAATTTTCTTCTAACCAGTAAGTATGGCACCAGAAGTCTTACGATAACTAATTGCAGAAACAGTTTTCTTGTCTGTTCCTTCTGATCTTTTCTTTTCAAATTATACAAATGCCAAGATGATAACAACAAGGGAAGGTTTTTATAAGAAGTCTGCTCTCTGCAAGTTGTGGATCATCCAATAAACCAGCTTTTCAGCCCAAGAGGACCTTATTCTGTTACATTCATTTTTGTAGTAAGGGTAAAAATTGACTGACATAACAATACTGATTTTTTCTTCATCATAAGTAAAATATATAGAATAGTATTTTCTAATGTGATACTTCATTTCCACTTTAGAACTTGCTATTAGCATTATTTATAGTCTTTACATATGTACAAGTCTCTGTGCTACACAATTTGGTTGCTCAGAGTTTAACAGGTGTAAATTGTAGCTTTGACTGTCTTGCTTTACTGCTGGTGACTAACAGATGAACCTCAGCACTTCTACATGACACACAGATCTTTTCAAATAAGGCAGGTTCATGACTCTTTTCTCCCCAAATTCATATCACAAGTCTTGCCAAAATGGTCCAGGAGAAATAGATCCAAATTCAAAATGGCAAAATGAAAGAGAAAACCTCTCAACTACTGCTTTGTTGTTTCTGTAAATGCTGTGCTTCACAAGCCATGCATCATTCTTCATACCGACCCCTAACAGTGTCAGGCTTCTGTCCTCTCTTCAACCACCCTGAATACACCAAACAAAGCACAGCTGCCAAAAGCTCTGTCAAAGAATAAGCATAAATAAATGCAATCATCTTGCTGTGCAAGACAAATGGTAGAATAACATATATACTGACAGGGACAGAAAGAGAAGGGCTGTAAGGTGGTTTAGGTTTTCTGTTGCTTCCTGGGGACTGTGGCTGGTGTGCATAGCAATAGTAATTGCTTTAACAACTAAATTCTGTACAGTAAAATTAGATTTGTTTTGCTTCAGCAACTTCCAAAGAGCAAAAACGACATTTTCTGGAGGCTAAGGTTTTGTGTTACATTATGGTGGTGTTTAAAATTCTTTCAATGTTACAAGTATGATTAGACTTGATAGTTCCCTTTTTAAAATTCATTAAAGCTGCAAATTCTGAATGACTGCAAGGGAGATCAGTGCTCACCCCCAACTTAGGTTTGGCACAGTTGAGAGCATAAAAGCCCAACCTACATCTGTAATTATATTGTAAACACAAGAACAAAACACTTAAGATCAGAGACAGTGCTGACAGTATTATCAGCTGAAAGCCACATACTATGACAGACATGGTATATTAAAATATTAATTAAAAACAACTGGAAGAAGAATTCTGGGTTGCCAAAGTGAATTAAAAGTTAGATGAAAATCACATAAAAGATAATTCTTGATATTTGAATTACCAAACAAAAGCAATCATAAAATTATGTTAAGAGATCTCTGCAATGTATTATTAGTACCTCATATAACAATAGGTCTTTGTGTTTGTACTTGGTACTTCAGATTTCTAAGCAAGCAAAACTTAGGTAAAAAAAAATGCAAAATAACAAAGTAAAACACTTCAGTAATTTCACAAGTGGAAGCTTGATATAGGAAAAAAAAAAAAAATCTCAACTTTCCCTACATCATTTTCCAAGCATCACTTCGTTCTTCAACAGTATTTCAGTGAACCTGCAAGATTAAGAGACTTAGAAGCCAATTACATAAAAGAAAACACAACATAATGTTGCACAGCATAAAATGAACCACTCCTTAATGAGAGTTAAGCTTGGAGTTTAGGGCAGAAAATACTTCACAGGTATCTTCTGTGGAGCTTAACAGTACCTGAAATACATGGTACAGACTGGAGCAGCCTGATGTTTTTCAAAGGCAAGTCAAAGTTAAAAACCTATGACAACTTGATACTGTTTTTCTTAATTTAAAAAATTCTGTTATAGAAAAAAAAGAACTCACTTTACACTAGCTCTGCAACACCTTCATGCCTGAACCACCTAGTGTGGTTTGTTCAAGGGTTTTGTTGGGGTTTTGTTTTGTTTTGTTTTGTTTTTAGTTTACAATATTTAACATGATTTTTTAAACATGATTTTTTCCTAATTAGATGGTCTAGCATAGTCTTGGTATTGGAACAAAATTCCTCCTTTAATATCCAGCTGACTCTTATTTCTAACAACTTCAGACCAGAGTTCATTATAAAACCTGTCAAGCACAGTAAATCAGTTCAACATGTATATTTCAAAGTGCTTTCAGACATGCCAAGAGGTTTTAACATTCCATGCTCACTTAAATGTGCAAGATATGTTGATCAACAGCAAAAAGCGCTAAATTCTGAAAAGAAAAGCAATTTTCATTGTTAGCACCTTGTAAGTTGCATTTGTACAAGAGCAATAACAATATTAACTTGCAAAATAAAAACAGAGACTGAGATGCTAAGGTCAGAGAGCAGTTTTATAAACTTTGTAAACAAATTTCTTAATATGTAAACTCAGGGAACTGTGAGCAATGGTATTACATTTAAGAACTGTGGGCCTATTTAAATCACATTTATTTTATTAGCCTTGTTTATCTGTTGATTCAGTGGCATCAAAAAAGCCACAGCTCAAGAACTGGCCAGTGTACACAATCAGCTTCACAAGATACAGGGCTACTGCCTACAGAACAGATACCAACAAAGTGTTATCCATGCAAAACATGGATCAGTAAGATGGTACATAATGTCAATGAAGAGCCACATCACTCAGACCTCCCTTCAGTAACTCATCTGTGCCCTGTGACAGGATGAGGGGCAATGGATTCAAGACAGAGCACAGGAAGCTCCACCTCAACATGAGGAAGAACTTCTTTACTCTAAGCATTACAGATTCCTGGAAGAGGGTCCCCAGGGAGGTTGTGGAGTCTCCTTCCCTGGAGACTTTCATGACCTGTCTGGATGCATATCTGAATGACCCGCCCTAGTTTTGGCCCTGCTCTGGTAGGGGGATTGGACTCAATCCTTCCAACCTCTGTCATTCTGATATCTTCACAATTCTATGTATAAACCACATGAAATTACAGCACACAGAGTATCTATCATAATTTCATTGTGTATTTGCATGTGACACATACGAGAGTGGATTTTAACCTGTTTCACTGCAGAAGCATAACTTGATTTCTAAGGTACCTCCAAAAATCGTTTTATATAAATACTCAGTGTAATACAACACGCTATTTTTGTCTCAGTCCCTGTTTTAGCTTCTAGTCATATCAGACTATTAGATAAATTTAACATGTCCTTTTCCAGAAATGTAATTACTCAGTCCAATAGACAATGGAGTTTTGATAAACAATTCTTGCTACCTCAAAATTAAAAGCAGAAGTGCAAGATTTGTACTGCAGCCCACCATTTGCAGGACTCAGCATTCCTCACCTTAGTGGATCTGAGTGCTGCTGGTGTCCATGAGGACAACTCTGTCAGGTCCTGCCACACTTGGGTCAGGAGCTGTGGGACTTACATCACATGCCAGCCGTGCCATGCCACGCCACGTTGCTCCTTGCCTTGCTCCACTGCTTCTCCCCAGAGTTTGAGACTGCGGCAGCACGTCTTCCAGTCCTGCCAGAAATCAAGATGATTACTCAAATGCAGAGGAGAAAAGACATTTTCTGTGAGTTCTATTATGCTCGGCAAGGAGATGGCTAAAATCCCTCAACATATAGCAGCAGTGAGGCCAATAAAACCTCTGAGGTACAGCACTGCAACTGCTGCTCAAAGCAACGATTGGAAATCACAGCCTCGATGATTCAGGTGAGTGAAAGCAGTTCAAGAGGTATGCAGGATACACCACAATAGATTTCTGATAATATATTTTAGCTCTTTTAGGTCTAAAGAAATTAACACCCCTTAAAATACGCATGACCAAATAAGCTTTAAGAAATTGAACAGGCTGATTTTCATGAAAGAAAAAATGCAGCATGTGTATGAAGACCGAGGAACACTTAAATTTTATTTAAATTCTTACCCATCCCTCTGTGAAAAAAACATGCTGCATGCTCTATTAGCAGCAACCTTCCTTGATTAGTATCTCGAGTGAGCTCCTTTAATAAGTTAGAAGTGGTAGCAGAGACCAAGCAAAATTGCTGCACAAAAAGCTTTCTTTATTCTCAGAAATCATAAGTTCCACTGCAGTATAAAAGCTTTTTCATCAATCACTAGTGTTAAACATCTTTCTTATATCACAGTTCCCTCTGTTTTAAATACACAGTACCATTTACATACCAGCATTGTTTGATTTCTATTTTTTAGACCAAATGAAAAATTGACATAAGAGGGAATAAAGTTTCAGCTGGAGTGATGACAGATACATTAAGGAGGGGAAACAACAAAAAAAGAAACAGATCAGAGTAAGCTTCAAAAGGCATATTGCAGAAAATTGTATCTAAATAGAAAAACTCAAGACTTTTGCCAAGGTCATTTAAGCATATTTTTTAATTGAATGACACAGTGTTTAACTTTTTTTTATATTTCACCATTTGTATCATCAATACAGCTCTGACATAGTTCAATGCCTTTTGAATGCTTATGAGCAACTCCAAGTACTGACAAGACCTAAATTCTACTTTAGGGGAAGAGCACGGCAGAGGGCAGTCTCTACATCAGTTAATGAAAACCTGAAAAAAAAGGAAACACTCTCAGTTTCACTGCAGCCCACAGAAACAACCAACGTTATAGCTCATTAAGGGGTCTGACACCCACATTAACCCAGATCAGCACACAACACAGATTTACTACCCTGGCATCCCATTATGTCTTAGATTAATAGTCCACAGCCATGCATAGATTTGAATACCCAGCTCTAATCAGGTCTTTGGGAAGCAAGAATGCCTGCAAGAAGAAACATTTATTTTATACATAGCTATGAGTAACACAGACATGTACAGGCTGCAGTGAAAAGATGCAGCTTTTTTCTTCACTGTGAAGAAAAAAAAATTATCTTAATTTAGCAGTTATTCCAGACGTTTAGAAACCTTCAAGCATAACAAATGAACAGTAAAGAAATTCCTCGAATTCCAGGGATTGTTAACAGATCTCGCAGGACAGCCAGAAACGTGATAACAAGAGGGTAATTTCTTATCACCTATTCGCAGACAGTTAAGACTTCAGATTTCATTGTCTGAAAAGTAAACATGCCAGTCTCTGTTTTAAACAGTGGTCATTCTCTGTGAAATTAAAAATACTGCTGCTATTTTAGTTCTCTAATAAGATTATCCTACCCCCTTCAAATTGTATCCTTTTTGGCGTGGGCTCTTGCACCCGGGTCTCAGCTTAATCCCCGTATTTTTTAGCATGTTATTTTTAGTCAATGCATACCACTCCCTCACTACATAAAATGTAGCATTAATAGAAAATGTTCATGAGTACTAATATGTAAATGATACACTTAAGAGAGATGACTGACTCAAAACTATAGTAATTCTAAATTAAACTGAATATATGATGTTCCATAATTTACATCTGCTCACATTTATTCAAAGCAGCATTATTCATGCAAAGAGCGTTAGTTTAGTTCTCTCCAGCAAGTTCTTTTTAAGCCAGGTTTACAATATTCTGAAGAGAAATTTCTTCTTTACTTACATTTTAATATTCCAATACCTGCTGAATCCAGTAAACACACTTAGAAACATCATCTAAAGAAAAGGGGGAAATACAGTCATTCCTTGCAGATTTTCACCCCAAAATGCCACAGCGTTAGCTATCTGATTCAAGAGTCTTAAGAGAATTTTGATATAGGACCAAGACTGTTTTTCAGCTTTGTATGACTGAGCTATAGGCTTTCCAAGTTCAAAAAGCAAAGTCTCACAATATTATGAAAGGAACACACTTGTGCTAGCCTCTTTCCTTTGGCCTTCCTCCTTGGTCTCTCTTTTTTGCAGTATTAGCTGAACGGGTGACAAAGGAATTTGTTTGGTTTCTTTGTTGTTGTTTGGTTTGGTTTTCAAAATTATAGTCCATAATGATTTAACCTGATTACCTCTGTCACTATATTTCCCACAGTTATGGAGGGAAGAGGGGTGAAGAGGGGTGCAGAGGGGGGAAGGATCTTCTGGCATTTTTTTTCTGACCACAAAAATAAGTTAAGACTTCAAAAGACTGACATTCTGAAATACAGAACATTAAACTCAAAATTGTACTAAGCGCAGATGATCTCTTTATTTCACAGAAATGAATTATTTATGCATTAAAAACTTAGAACAACCACATTTAATTAAAGCTGTTCTCCAGTTATCTATAGGGGGAGGAGAAAAAAAAAACCCAAACCACACAAACTATTTTAGATACTTAGACCTCTGATGTCTCAAGGTTTTCAGAAATTGTGGTGACTATTCACTGAGCAAATCTTTCAAAATGGGCTTCATACATTTTACAAGTATCCTTCTGAAGGTTTTTCACTTTATGGGCATAATTACCAAAGGCAAAGTAACATCGTCTGTATTTGCTTTTTCTGGAGGATGCTAAGCAAGCCATACCAGCCACGCTCTGTATGCCAGGTTTTACTAGGGTATCCACTTTAGTACTATGCTGAGATGGCCTATTAGACAAAGAAAACAAAAGCTCTTGCCACTCTAGAAGAAACGAACCATATCCACACAGGATAAATGCAATAGGTAGCCATGGTGAATATATCCCCAACAGAAATAACTGGTGACAGTGGGAGCTCAAGAGAAGGCTTATGCTCAAGCAAATTCATGCCCAGCCTGCTGGAATGTTTCTCACTCCTGAGAAACAGCAAAGTCAGAACTCAAAATTTTGCAGACTGAAACACCCATTCAGAATTTGCAAAGTGGTGTAGTTTCTTTACACTGTATCAGTCATGTTATTTAGTATTTGCAGAACAATTCAGTAACTTCTTCAGGGAAATCACATAAAACATCTTTGTGCACAGCTAAGTCCCCAGCCGCTAGCACAGAACAAAGCTGCCTCAGCTTTCAAGTATGCCCTACTTTTGGGTCCTTCCAAACAGAGAATTCATGATGTTCATGAATTTATGACACGAAACAGAAAACAGACTGATTGTCAGTATGATTCCTTAACAAGCTGAGCTAGTCTGCTGCTGCCAAAGACTGCAGCCTCCTAAATCTCTCTTGACTGCTCCCTCACCCTCTCCACTTTTGAGCTGTACAGTCAATACCTGCTCTGCTAGCTTTGGAGCTTGTCGACTCTGTGAGTCACCTTGATTCAATAGACTGTAGAATGTTACAAAATATTTTTGTTTGGTGTTTGTCAAAGTGGTATGCTAAAACAGCATATTATAAAATATTTTTGTTTGTCTTAGCAAGTTGAAAGGTGACAAGGCTGGTACAAAGGATAAGAAGCAAGTTGAGACCAAGGAGCAGAGAGGTAAGCAGAATCTCCCTCCACTGGCAGCAGAGAGACAACTCCAATGGGACCTCAGCTCTTGCAATCATACCCTGAGAATTCATCCAGTTCCTCTGTAAAAAACAACAAAAAAACCCCCAACAACAAAAATACCCCCCTCATCAATAGCTACTGATTTTGAAGTGTTTTTCATGCTAGAAAATCGAAGCCAAACCCACAAATAAACCACAACATCCCAAAGCACAAAAAAGCAACCACACACCACCTGTGACTCTTCCTGATGATGCACACAGGACTGTGAAAGAACCTATTGATTTCTCCTAAAAGGTATAAACAGTGTGGCTGTAAAGGACTACAAAAAATGCATTTATCTTTGACCATATTTCCTTCCAAACAAAAATGGCAAATTGCGAGCATTATTAAAGAAGGTCCTACTGAAAAGTCTGAACATCTCTCCATGTTTATTGCTTGGAGATGCTCAAGCAGTATTATCAACCTATCATCTTTGCATAAATGGTTATGAAACAAACTAGATGAAAATCCATGAGGCAAACAAAAGCAGTTGTTTGGGTTTTTTACAGAGTGGACAGCAATAACAGATAAATCTTAATTTTCAGAGTGCTAAAAGGCACAAAACAGTACACCTCCCAGTCAACAAGTAATGGAAACAGAAGAACTAATTCCTCAGGCATACATATACCTATGCAACCCAATTCACATATGGGTTCATGTAGAAATTGATGAAAATTACAAATCACCCTGTTTTTCAAGCTTTCCCAATATTTACCACAAAGATCTGTTAAACTTATGGGAACAACATTAACTATGACTGAAGAACTCATATAGATTAATTGGTCGTACATACAAGACATGAGTGATGAACATAGTTAGACCATTTAGTAACCTAAAACACAGGTCAGGAGGAAAAACTGTAGACAAATACCTTATGGAAAACACTACCAAAATTCCACTATAGCATGTGGAAATCAAATGCTTTGTCAATAACCTACATTACTAGATTTCATAATAAAAATACATGAGAAAATTTCAAAAGGGCTATAGAGATCTGTACCTCGTAAAAAAGATCCTCTCTCTCCTATTAAATATAAGTGGACTCTTGGGCCTAATGTTAGCAATCAGCTACACATATCAAGATAAAACCCTGACAGGAACATACTCACTTCTGCAAATTGGATTCAAGAACATAAGGACTGTGGCTGCAGAGCTCTTTCACAGTTCATCTCTTTTGCTAAATCAAAGAAAGCACATTCAATTTCTGAAACCTTGTTAAAGCAGATGTTCTTTTGATTAAGAAAACTTTAGAAAATTCTGATAAATTCACAGGAATGTAAGACTCCTTCTCTGCACTTATTTTGCGAGTAGTTGTGCAGTAATTCTGTCCAGAAAACCACGTCATCACTAGAGCTATTGAACTGAGATATTAAACATCACTAAACAAGTCAGTGAAAAACACTGGTAAGCTACGTGATATCTCTCCAAAGAGCTCTCAAATCATGCTAAGGAGTGAAGATTCAACCAACACCTAGAAAGGAGGAGCTCAGCTGAAACCTATCTTTGACTAAGATGATGGAATGAATCTTCATTAAAGTAGAACTTGCAACACAGCATTTGAACTTGAGGAAGTCTTTCTTCTCAGTTTTTACAGTAATCAAGTTTAAGAAGATACTTCAAACAGTAGTGTCAAGAACTTTAAAAAAACCCCACTTTCCTTCTTTGCTACCATTTTAAAAGCCTTCTTCCCTCCCATAATTTGACAGTTGGGAGCTGAATACAGAATTTTTGCTTCTTAATCAAAAAAATTCTCAGCCATCTTGAATATTCTGTAGCAGTGAAATGCATAAACAGTTTTTGAAAAGTACGCCAATTTATACTTTACCTTGCTTGTAATAAGGAATACACAATTACTCTTAAAAAAGCCAAGCAACCAAAACCAAAGTAAATTTTGTCCCATCATGAGAACTTTCTGAAGTCTGTGACAACTAAAACGAGTTCCATAAACATATATTACCTATTACTACCCATTGCAATAAAGGAAATTGTAATAGGAAGAGAAGATGGCAATCACAGTCCAGGAACAGACAGTCTTCCTAGTTTTCTAAACAAAGTCCAAAGTTGAGTAAGTTGTCCCATTTTACTTTCCACGAGTCCCATGAGTACTTTTTACTGTTATAACACCTGAAACAAGTTTTTCAATGGAAAAGAAGAAAAGAGATATGCAATTTGGGCATCACTTCTACCTGAAAAGTACGTGCATAAAAATTAAATTAAAATCTAACAGATGTCAGATAATGAAACTTCTCTGACAGGCCAAGTCTTCTTCCTGGTGCTGATGTCAGATGTCAGTAATTCAGGTATCTCATAATGGAGAAATGTGAAGAGAAAGAGCATCTTCAACAGAGGAATGCAGGGTATCTTTGAGTCACTGAAGTAAACTTCATAGGTGCTATACGAAAGGGAAGTGAATATTAAGGACACACTCAAAAGAATTATTCAGCAATACTTAGAAGAATCAATCACACACCCAACCCCTTAAGCAAATACCTAAAGATTAAGTTCTACATACCAGTGATGCAAACGTGTTTATATGCATTACACCAACATGGTTGATAAATCTCTTAGAAAACATAACACTGTTTTGTCCCAGGCACTTGGGGATAATTCAGTTACCATGTACTTCTGCATCAAAGAGTAAGAACTCGAAGTCTCAAAATAGCCTTGAAACCATAAACTGTAAATAGTGTCATTTATAGACACTTTATGTAGCAGCTTCTTCACTAATCATTGTTTAGTTTCATTCCAAAAGAATTATAGTATTGATTCCTTTGGAACAAACTTACTAGAAGACTAAGCTTCATGAAAACACACTGATGTCTTCCAACTGAAGGCAAACTGCTATTACATTCAAAACCCTAGAGCCAAATTTCCCATGATTAAGCTTATCTAAGAATGTAGGCTGCATAGTTGGCAGTTCTACTTTGGGTTAAAGAATAAAGCCTTCAGTAAATTAGCCTCTAACTGGTTTTATTATTCTAATCCCTTGAACAGTAAGAACCGTAACACTCTGGGCATAAGATACTTCTTTCTTAAATTGACATTTACATAACTGTAAAAACATGAACTTTCAAATCGAATCCTTCAGCAAATTAAAATGCTGAATGTTACCTTGCAGAGACCACAAAGAGAGGTGTTTTCCTCTAGAGCTCTAGTCTTATGTACAAGACAGCACTGGTAACACTCCACAATAGTGAAGCATCCCAGAAAACAATGCTATAGTTGTGAAGTTATTCCAAACGAAACTGGTTCCTAAAATGTGCCACAAATACTGGCATTTACCATGAATGAGAAAGTCGGGAGAGCCTGAAATGTTTTTGCTGCTTTTGCCCCAAAACTGGCAGCCTTGCCCTGCTGCAAAACCAGACGTCAAAACTTCAATTGCTGCTTCACAGACCACCACCAGAAATTGCTTACAGTATGAATGCTGGTGAGGGCAGATCTTGTTTTTCCCTAAGAAAAGCCAGAGAAGGTAATGAAAATGGAAGGGAGGAAAAAGGGGAGAATCTAGAACTAAATGTTATGGAGAGAACCTCGTAATTTGAGAAACCAAGGCAATTTTCCATTCAAGCAAAAATAATTTAAAAAAAATACCAAATTTTAATTACTCTAAATTCCTTGCTTGTCTAAAAAGCAAAATCCAGTGCCAAAGGGCAAGCCTAAGATGACAGAACAGACAGCAAGAGCACAAACTGGATATGGCACTTGGTGCCAATATTAGCATTTCCATATGCTGCTCAGGAAGCTCCCACCATCTTTTCATGAAGTTTTTCAGACCAAAGAGATCAGCCAAATGATAACAATGAAGAGGGAAATCTGTGGACCACCAGAAGAGATAAACTGTTTCCTCTGTATGATAGAGGAGTGGAAAGAAATAATATTGTCTGTTAAGGCATAAGAAATGTGAAGAAAATTAAACTGAAACGGTTATGTACATGGAAATTGTAACAATCCACTCTAGTGTATTTACCTTGTAAGCAACAAGAAAACACAGCAACTTTTGCAGACAGAACTCTGAATATTACTGTGAAGCACTAGAGCTTTAACAGCCCAACACCCTAAAGTCTCCCTCTAGTCTCACCCTAGAAAACAGTCAGGTTTACAAAGGGGCTTTAGGTTGAGAAACTTCATCTGGACCCTAAACATACACATGTCCACATCTCTAGCATCTAACAGCCAGCAAGAACTCTAGGTACTGTATGTCCATACTTTTTCACTATAAAGCTTTAAAATACTTGGTCCTTCTCTTGTCCAGCTATTTGAGAACTGAACAGCTAAAATGAAAAGTAGTTTTCTTGAGCACACTTTTTCCAAGACTTCACAGTGGCAAATTCTCCCAATGCACTGGAGCAGCACAGCTGAAAAACTTCAGGATGCAACAATACACACCAGCCATGCCGCAGCACACATCTCTCCATGTCTCTGAACAATCTCAAGTTACAGCTTCTACTCCTTCCTATCAGTTTTCTCACTTGAGCTTAGGATATGATTCTGCAAGACAGAGACATCCTTTAATGTATTCCAAACCCCTTCCCTACTTATTTTACCCTTTTTTGACATCGTTAAGAGTTCTCCATAAGCCAGCCCAGTGGAGTAAGACGGCAAAAAACAAAGCCAGGAGAAAGCTACCTCCCATTTTCAGCAGCTAAAAGCTCTATTGTCAGATTACCCGCACCCAAAACAGTGATCTCTTTTCATTACCAAAACAGTTGCAATTTTTTATGAGTTACAGATTTTGAAAAGCTAAATTGTTACCAACCCAAGTATTAGAAGAGCCAGTTTATAACTCAAGAAAATTCTGTGTGCTCATTTTTTTAAGTGATAGAAAAATAAAAACAACCCACTCTAGAACAGGACAACACGATCAGCAACTTATGATTCAGGAACACAGAAGTACAGAAAGGTAACAGACAACTGACATATACTTAACTTGCATGTCAAATAAAAAATACGATGGCAGTGAACCCTACCAGTTTCTCAATTTCAGAAACAAACATAGATTTAGGACCAGAATTAGTATTCTTGGGTCTCACTTAGAATGGTAGCCTCTGGCAAAACAGAATGCAATCCAATAATGTCACACAATGCAAATAAGACTACTATTTAAGAAGCATTTTCTTGATGTCTACCTGAATTGTTAAAAGACTTAAATTATTTGGTGTCAGCAGCATTTTTTCAAATGTACTAGGTCACATTATGAGGAAAATAATTGATTTGTTCTTCTAAAAATGAAACCAGACTGGTCTTCATGAAGATAAATCAACCACCAAAATTTCCACAAGTCAGGGAGCTTCAGCCTTCTCTTATGCAAAGAAAAGAATGCACAGAATCACCCAAAATAGGTCTTGTTATTCTCTTTAAAGAACCAGGAGGGTCTTAAAATCAGTAGTGTATACTACAGAGACACAACAAGGTTTACACATGAAACAAAGGAAATACACAAGATGTATAGATAAGGAACAGCCTAAAAAACTTTAAAATATGCATTTTTCATTAAAAGAAGAACACTCTCTTCAACAAAAGTTAAGAGAAAAAAAGTCTGGTTTACTTACAAAAATAAACAACTTACAAAAGTCTTTAAAATTTTATTAAGGATAGTGTACAAAAGTACCCAAATAGCTGTGTAAACTGAAAAAGACATCCAAATACAAGGGCATAATATTAGCCATGCCATCACACAGCTATACATGCTAAACAGAATTTTTAGGGCAATGCTGTTGGCTCCCTCCATTCCTTGAGTTCAAGAGGAAGGGTGTCAGGACCGCAGATTGTCTTCACGGTTTGTTTGGTTTTTTCAACCAGTAATTTTTTTTTCCCTACCATAGGACTAAGTGTAATCAACATGACTGCAAGTCAATTAAAAACTGTTTTTTAGCACAATTTTCTAAGTACCCCTCAGTATAATGGCTGGAGCACAATATATTTAAACCCTGCAATAAAAATATTCAAATTGACATTTTAGCCAGTGAGGAGTAAAAGACTGGGAATCTTTGCATAATAACAAAGCCTGCAGATAGAAGTCTGGAGGACATGACAGACACACAAAAAAGTGACACTGTGAAGTCCATGTGTCTAGCACAAGTGGCAGTGGCCTCAGATTGATAAACCATGCTGAAGCTAATTTCTGTCAGTGCTATGCTAACCAGGCTTTCCAAGTTTTTGATGACTTCCTAGCTCAGACACAAGCAAAGGAAACAGGGCCCTCAGACAACAGATTGCTCCCTCCCTGAAGCTCCAAAGCATCCTGCAGTTTGGTTTTGCAGGTTCCTGGACACACAGTAGGCTACTATCTGGCTGCCAACCTTAAATTCTTTTACTCACTAGAACATGCAACTGTTGTTCCAATACATATAGTCTAATTACAAAACCATTTAACAGAGACCAGGATGGACAGACTGAAAATACTATTAATGCAGAATTTGAACTGAGAATTGAAATGTCCCATTCCAGGTCAGTAAAATCAGGTTTGGAAATATTTTAGTTTTGTCATAGTAATAATGTTCAGAAAGTAAGAGCTGATGCTGCAGTTTCCTTTGTTGAGTATAGAAATACAAGTCTTCGTGGTTTAAGCGTTCCTCCAAAAGTAGAGATCAAGCAAGGGCAGCAGAGACACAAAGCATTACTAAGTTTTCGAAAAGGACCAACAGCTTAGCCCAACTTCTAGCCCAGCAGGTAGGCTGTGAACAGCACTGGTTCCTTACTTGAAAGCAGCTCCTCTAATTTTACTAATGCCTCACAGACAGAGGCTCCCATTAGCAGCTTTGCACATTACTTTTCCACCATGCACTTGTTACATGCACTCTGTGACACTCAGAGGAAAACAAGGTTCCAAGATTATGCTTTCTGATTCTGCTGAGTGAGAACACAGGTTCTTGCCCCAAGGAAGCATTTATTATTGAGATTTTTCAGTAGGGGAGAAAACAACAACAAAACCCCAAACAAAAAATAAACAAAAAAGGAAGCTTTTCCTGAACAAACTGAACAGTGACTTGGCATTTTACACTACGGTGACTTTACCATTTTGTTTGGAATGTCAGCATCTAAAACAGACACTTTTTCAAATAACCTCAGAAAAATCCTGAGCTCCTGAACAAGAGCTGCACGATTGTTTGCAGGCCAACTACTCAGTGCAATCAACTGGCAGTTCTGGTCACTGGTTCAATCTTTAGTGCCAAAGCAACCAACTGTGTTAGTGAGGAAAACCAAAGCAGGTATAACTCATCATCTGTCAGTCTTGATGGAGTTTCTAAATTTTATCCTTACTTTTTATCATCAGCTACTTGGCAAACAAACAGATTTTGGGATGTAGGCTACCTATTGTCCATTATGTCTGTTCTGTCACTTCAAATTGAATTATTACAATGCAATTTAGGTCAGGTTATACCTTAAATTTGTCAAAGGTTGGACTAGATCATCTTGGAGGTCTCTTCCAACCTAAAACATTCTGTGAAAATTTGAAAATAATTAATGAAAAAGCCATTAGTGATGGTGAGTAGAAACAACAGACTCATCACCCAGGAACCCCAAAACTTACAATAATGTATTCAATTATTCAATTCAGGTCACAATCTTTGTTTTAAAGCTACAGAATTTTTCAGCTTTTGGAACCAAAGCTACCATGTTACCTTTCTGACACACCTCTTTATCAGAGACACTCTGTTAAATTAAATGGCTTTATCCCACTGAGATCAAAGAAAGTATTTGAGAGAAGCTCTAGTTTTCTGGTCTGAAGAGACTGGAAATAAGCTCATCAATGCAGCCAGTGAATTTTGTTCTACCAAGGCTACAATGCCTGCATATAACAAAATTTTAGGAATAATAAAGCGTAACTAAGGCGATTTATATATCCCACAGTTTGGGAAGTTTTAGGTATCCCACAGATAGTCAGACTTGTTCCACCACTTCCAGGAGTTTTGGAATTTGAACCTAAAGCTTCACATGCTCTTTTCCAACAGAAAAAAAAATCCCCTAACAAATTAAATACTGAAAAAAAAAAATCTATCATTTCAGGTAAGCAAGCTATAGGAATATTTTAGGACTAGAGAAAATACAGGACTAGAGGAAATGGCCTGAAGTTGCACCAGGGGAAGTTTGGACCTGATATTAGGAAGAACTTTACTGAAAGTGTAGTCAGGCTCTGGGAGGTGGTGGAGTCATCCCTGGAGGTATTAAAAACCAATACAGATGTGGATCTTGAGGACATGCTTTAGTGGGCATGGTGGTTTTTTCTGGGCTGACAATTGGACCGTGACAATTCTGTGATCTTTGTGCTCCACCAACTCAAATAATTCCAAGTATGTACCTACACTCTTTCAACACCAGTTCTGGAATTCTGAATACAAAAACACAGGGTATTTGTTAGAGAAGTTTAAGTTTCAATAAGCTAAGCCCATAAACATAACTAATAATTCTCATTTCTCTAAACTTTAAGCACTCATCCAAATAGCTCCCATATTCAAAGTAAGAATGACATTGTGCAACAGGTCTTACCATTTTTTTCACCAATGTCTCTATTTCCCTTTAGGTTCTGCACACCATGTGGCTGTGCATGTTCAACTGATGCAGTGCATTTCTGGACAGTTCCACATTGCATATCTGAAAACCAAAGTGAGTGCACATTTCATGTGCAAAATAGAAGTTTTCAGAAATATGCCTGTAAGAATATAATAATGCAATGAAATGTGAATACTTGATACCTGCAATGGTGTAATGTTCAGCAATAATATGCTTGATTATGGACTCCTCAAAGAACAAGTCAGAAGTCAGACATGGAACTTGTCAAAAGAGATCATAAAGTAAGGCCAATTACTACCTCTCCTTGTGTGGGTTGTTTTGTTTTGGTTTTGGTTGTGGTTTTTGGTTTTGTTTTGTTTTGTTTTGTGGGGCTTGGGGTTGTTTTGTGTGTTTTTTCCAAAGAAAAAAAATAAGGCTGCATATGAGGTTGAGCTGAAGGGACTGCAAACCTAAAGATCTTGATAGGACAAGCCCTAGCAAATCTTGCTGTAGCAGATTAAGTTACTATCCTCAGCTGCAGACAACTCCTATCACAAGTCACCGATTCCAAAAGCAGAGTGAATGGAAGAGAACCTTAGCCACTTCAGTGCTTCAGCACCTCAATGTAATTAACATCTGGGGGAGAGGACCTAAACTATGAGCTAAAATGACTGAGGAGCAAACACTTCAGCTAATTTTGCTAAGCGATGAACTGGAGCAGAGAAGCTGAGCAGAGAAAGGTAAAAATCACCACATCTGCTAAGACTTCTGAGAGAGAGAGCTGCAATATGAATCTCTTCAAAAGCAGCCAGCATCAGATGGGCCACCTGCCACAAATACATCCAATAATAATAATAATAAAAAAATACACTCTTGCTGAAGAGTGCAAAAAACACAAGTTAAACTGTTAACCAATTGGTAATTAAGTTTCACAGGCACTGATTAGTCATAACACACACACTGAAGTTTGAAACCTCAAATTCAAATTCACTTTAATAAGAAATGAGGTACTGCATGGAATTTTAATTATGACATGACGTTCCAACTACAGAAGTTATAAGCAGCACTAACATGCATAATAGCAAAAGAACAGTGTTAAATATCTTTGAGATTTGACAAGAGTGTACACTTAAAAGGGAACACGAAGTGGCCCACATTTACTACGCAGCCACTTAGGTATGCGGCTGCATTCATTAAATATTTGTATAGAAAGACTTTTAAAATATTGACAGAAGGAGAAGCTGTATGAAGTTTTTACTAACAGAAGTCAGAAACTGGCTTAGGGGACAAAGTTGATATAAATTCAAGTTTGCAACCCAAGTTGATAAAGCTAAAAAAACCCCAACACATTTAAGCAAATATTGCATACTTCATTACCACAGAGTTTGCATTTCAGATTTTATACAACTTACTAAGTAAAATTCTTGAAATTTCTATTGTGCAGTTATCACCCTAGTATTTTTATTAGGATTAAACACATAACACTTCATCTAAGGTTTATAAATTAAGAATGACCTCTGATCAGCCATGGTTTTAGAAACAGTTTTTCAATAATAAGCAGGTCTAGCTGTACACTTCAGTGGTTCAGTTGTTGGAAGAACATCAGATGATACATCCATGACTTCATTATGAACCATTAAATATATGTCAATACATCTGGAAATCTGTATAACACTTTTTTTTAGCATGCTGATCCTGGCTGCCTCTGCAAACTCCTATGACAATAAATACCAGCAGTTCACCACCAAGTATGTGAAGCACCACTTTCTCTCTCAAATGTGTAATTTTAATCAAAGCCGTTTTTTTTAAATTTTTTTTTATGTACTTCCTTTTAATGCAAAGACTGAACTGTACACAAGAATGACACCAGGGTTTTGCATAGCTGTCTTGCATAGCGTGACTCTCTTGTCATCCTAGTGCACTTCCTGATACATTTAGCATTTTGTTGGCTTTCTGGCTGTCACTCATAGTACATAAAACACAGAAAACAGACACTACAGTTAAATATAACTTTCTCAACAGTTCTAGAGAAACTAGGACTCTGGTACAATTATATTACAGTGCACAGACATCTAATCATCCCACCACACACTTGATAAAAATTATTTCTTAAGTTCTGGTATTAAACTGCACTGCTTTGCACACTACTAAAGTCATCATAAGCAATAATCCTGCTTAACTTCACCCTAATTATTGAAAAAGCTCACACAGAAATAGAAGGGGTATCTCTGAATATATCAAAGCTGTAACAAGAAGCAAGAGAACACAAGCATCATGAGGTCTAGAGGAGTACCTCTGAAAATGAAGTAGAAAATTAAAGACCTGCTAAGTATAGGTCCTATTTCACAAGTCAACCCAACCTCAAGACACAAGCCACTAATATGATAGGAAAGAAAAAACCAAAATGTTTTAACACTGGAGAGCATAGAAATGGTGTGATCCAACACGCAGAACTTCTGTTTCCTTCCCAATATTATCCATCTTCCCCATTTAGAGAGAGAAGACTAAGACAGACTCAGGTTTGAAGGTCTGCAGAAGGAAAGAATGCAAGAAAACAAGTAACAGAAAAGTTGCAAAAAAAGCAGCAGCAGCAAAAATTTACCAAATCCACACAAACCCAGGAAAGGTCTGAGGAACAGCAGTATATTCTGACTACTCAAAATTGAACATGACTATTCCCTAACAGCAATAAGCTTACTTGTCTAAACAAGACATTGATAAAACAATAATAAAAAATAGTTTAGCCTAAGAATTACTTCATAGGCAATAAGCCAAATAACTTTTAACTGCTGTTTCAAAATATCATGCAATTAAGCACAGAGTTCTCTTTTTTCAGTCAAAAAGAAATAGCACTTAATTGCATTTCATTTTAGACCTCTCCTTCCTTGAAAATTAGCAAAAGCTTAAAGAAAGCAACAACTTACAAAATACATCAAAATAAGTAATCTTGAATAGCTTTTCACCTGTTTTGTTATCTTAAAACCATCCTCAGGATTTTTGCTTTTGGGAGGAAGGATAAGTGACACACTTACTTTTTGGAACCCTAGCTTTCCTCCAGTTACACTTTCAGTCTTTAATCTTTACATCTTCCTTGATGAGCCAGTGAAGAAAGATGAAAGGTAGAGGCTTAAAAAGTAGAAAAGTATCTCCCTGGCTTTAGAACTATCAGATTGTCAATTTCCTGCTCTTTCCACTGGAGTCAAGTAACTTGCCTCTTCAGAGGGAAGCTAGCCCTCATATGCTGCCGTGAAGCAGCATGCTTTGTCTGGAAGTGATGACAATAGTTTGAGAGAAAAATCACAATACACACTAGATGGACATTCTACATACAAAGAAGCAAGAATTAAACTGATAATTCAGTAAAAGAAGTCTACAAGTCTAACAAGAACTTAAGATCAAACAGATTTTTAGCACTGTTTATACTCTTAAAAGATGTGGAATAGACTGTTTCAATACTGCTGGACTCTTAGGTCACTGAGTCAGCCAGCCCACTGCTGAGCTGATCAGCTTTTACTTTATTCTAAGACACTGTGCTAATTCCTCCCTTTAAGTAATTAGGTTACTAATTTAGAACACATCTTCATTACTGGAAAAAAAATGAAATGTTAGGAACTTGAATTATGTTGATTATAATTATCTTGCAACAACAATAACCACCTTTAATTACATATATCCAGTTTCATTTCAACTCATTTTGCTTCTTTCTTGCATTTGAGAAATTCTAATACGGTTCAAAGAAAGTTAATGCCACTGCATAGTGGCACTAATTGATTCCATCACCACTTGATCCTACAGGAACTGATTCTGCAAAAAGCACATGATGTCCACTAATGCTATATTCTCCCACTAACACAGGACTAAGTTTGTCTGCTGACATCAAATGTCCTTTCAGACACCAGGAAGAAGAGATTTGCTTTCTGAGAACAAGGACATACATTTGTAAGAAGTACAATCACTAAAATACAAACCAATGCAATCCAAATCCTCACCTATTTGAAATCTTGGTGCTTAGCCTGAAATCATGAGCTCTGCCTTCAGAGATGAGAGAACATTTAGAAAATGGGACATACCAAAGGAATCAGCAACCCATTCTCTAACCAATGCAAGACATGCAGCAAATTTCTATGGTATACAATGCAGTTATCTGTAACAGTTTTTCTACAAAAACATCTTTAATTTTCTTAGCCAAGGTGCAGTCCCTTAATCCATGATTGATCTATCTGAAGTTTCATTAACAGCAGCTGACAAGTCAATGGCAATTTGATAAACAAGACAAACAAGGGCATCCACAAGTTCTCAACCACAACACTGCAGGAACACTGCAGGATCCGATATTAAGATCAAGCCTTAGCTTTATGCACAGCAGTATCACATTCTGAAGAAAAACTTGTCACATCTGCTGTGCTGAAGAACTCAGCTCTGTACCACAACCACCCTTCAGAAAAACATGCTGCCCTCCCTACATTTTTCCCATGCCACACTGAAGACCAGCTTCTAAATAAGTTATTAATAGAGAATGTATTACCAAAGAATACTACCTTCACCTCTGCCACCCAAACCAAGATCAAGATTTGGCTCCAGGGAAACACGACAGGTGATGGGAAACAACAGAAGTGAAGTAATGTCTCTCAATGGTGTTTTTACAAAGACATCGTACCAGTTATATTTTACCTGCCTTCAGCCTTGAACAAGGTGAATGTTTGAAGTTTCATTACTCTTTCATATACATCTCATTAAACACAAGTCACTCCTATGCCATCATGCTGCTAGCAACCGCTCACACATCTATCACTGGCAGTCCTTATACTGTTGAAATGCAAAATAACTCTTTTAGGCTCTACTGTACACTGCCCTCCTTTGATCTCAAGTGTTTGTACTCAGAAGCCCACTCAATATTCCTGGGACCTAAATGGTTACTGCTTTTCCACCCTCTCCTTCCTGACTTTAAAAATATGCACTTGCACTTGGAAACAGACTTGGAACTCATACAACCACCTCCCAGCCCCACTGCCCGGTCAAAGAGCAGCTGCTGGAACTTCCCGGTTATCAAAGGTTTCTCGTTTTGCTGAATTCCACTTTCTAGAGAGCTTGAAGATACCACTGAACAACTTCACACCATGAAACTAAGACAATTCACACTGACTATTCTAATAATGGTTGATGTGCACACACACAGGTTTGTGCTTTAGCTGCTAACATACAGACTATGAGCATGTTTGAGTAGTGCTAACATCTTTCATGAAGGACCATTTAACTGTTCTATCACTTCTAAAAGATCCTTACCAGAAATGTTTCCTGGTTCTAAAATATTTTTTCAAAAAAATCCCACAACATTTGAGAGTCTTCTGAATCATCTGTTATGGCCAACCAACCAAGTACAACCTCCAACAGTCTTCCCAGAAGATCAATCCCAATGCAGAACAGGAATGAAACTTATGGTTTCTATCATATTTTTCTGAAGAACTATCTTTCTTTCAGAAGATCTATCATATAATCTATGCTTTTGCTAGAACATTTCAGGTGATAAGGATTTTATTTTTTGTGCTGATAAAATATACGTATCATCTGTCAACCCTTTTCTCTAATACTAGGGAAGAAATTAAAAAAATTAGAGACTAAAGGCAAAATCAAGTATTAAAAATGTCACAGAATCACCTTAACTATTTCTGCTTGTCCTTTTTCTGTAGAAGACAATTATGGCCAACCAGAACAGATACATCATAGGCAAAGCAGTTAAGCATACACAAGACACTGAGGTGATCTTTATGTAACAGATAATCACAGTTATGTTGAAACAATTACATTTTTGTATCTAATTATTTGGCATCTTGTAAGAAAACAGAACTAGATCCACAAGATAATCCAAATGCCATGCCTCCTACTTGACTCCACAGCCCACAGTTAAGCAACTAAGCTCCACTCTACAATGAAAAGGGCACGTTACAGATGCTGTTAAGATACCCAATACTCAACATGTGTAGGAATTGGCCAAGTCAGCCAAGAGTAAACATAAAGATCAGAGATTTAAGTCTCCAAAATTTAACATCATGCTAGGAAAGAAAGAAACAAAAGAAAAAGAAAAAAAAAAAGAAAAGAAAAAGAAAAAAAAATCCCTTTTATCTACTCTTTCATCACTCCTTCAGTCAAAACAAGAGCTGGCTCTGTATCATTGCTTTGTACTTGATCATACTTCTTGAGAGACAGCCTCTGGGCTACATACCCCACTCGCTCTCTTCCCAAGTATTTCTCCTCAAGAATGAAACTGACTGGTGTCTGGAATCATCTCACACCCAAGGAACCAGTGGCCTGGCAGAAGGTATTCCTTTTGGCAACTGACAGATCTGGTTTTCAAGTTGCCCCCCAAAAGGGGGGAGAATGCAAATCCCAGCATACTGAGCAGCTACTCAAACTGTTTACCTGCATTTACAGAAATATAACATCAATTTTTTTTTTTTCCCCCCCAAACAAGAAATGTTCAAGATTAGGCCTTACTGTGTTTCCTGCAGCTACTCATAGGTATGCAGACACACGTGCAGTATAAAACAAGTCTGCCAATAGACATGCACAGTTTCTCACCTCAGGTTAAAATAAATGAAACAACCAAACAACAAAACCCAACAGTTACATGAAAATAGCCTGGTATATAAACTAGTTATGTAGTTATAATTTCCTCTTTTTGTTTAGAGTTCTGCTTCATACTTTAATCTGAATTGTATTTAAAATATTTTGTCACATAGTTTATGAGGAATATAGAAAGGAGAATGAGAGCATTAAATACTTTTGTCAGTTGCTGTATTGAAAAAAGCTCCAAAGTAGACAATTACACGAGGAAAATCATTTTTGCCAGAATACTTGATTTTAAACCACAGTATAAACTGTTCTCACCAAATTAGTTTTCTATCACAGAGATACCAGCAAACCTTATCAAACACAGAAATGCCGCTCTTTGCCCCCTGACAATAGGAGAACAATACAGCTGTATTTAATATTTACAAATAGTCTTGAGGTTTTCTGATGAATGACCAAAGCAATAATTACTCTAGTGTTCCAAATACTGTAATGTCAAGCCTTTCTACCACACTGCCTGTCACATTAAGAAGTAACTTCCAAAAACCAAGCCACTAGCTAGAACATTTAAGAATTTTAAACATGACATATGAATACAAATATGAATATTATTATCTAAGCACTAAGAGGCTGTTTGAATCTTAACCCTCAGTGTTGTAAAAGCTTAACACTAACAGGAATGCACTTAATTGAAAGTGGAAACCGGAAAAAAAAATTAGCAGCTGATACAGGTAGTTACAACTGGTAGCATTTGATGTTAAGATCCCGTCTTTGAGGAGACATCGTAACAGAATTTGCATTTAAAAACAAAGGGTTTCTATAAAGCCTGCAACTTCAAACCATAGCATGGGATTTTAATTAAAAAGCAGCAAATGGAGGTGTTATGAAAATGTAAGTATTTACATGGGGAAAAAAAAATATAGACTCATATGAACTTCAGACTATGTTAAGCTTTCTGTGTCCCTAACCCTCAGTCTGAATGCTGACCTCACATATCACATGTAACTCTTCACAGCACCTGCCTCTGTGGTAATGGAAGATGCCCAACATCCCTTAGGGGCCTGAGTGACTCCTCAAGATTCGTAAGGCGACTAAATCAGTCTAAAGAACACATTTTTATTTACAGTTCTCATTAAGTTCAAATCTTTTGAAAGGAAAATTAATAAAATCTAAACACAACCACCACCCTTAATATCACCTAATTCTATATAGCAAAAATTACCATCTATTGTTATCCCATACAATGCAAGACAACATGACAAATTGCAAGAATGTAAAACCTGAAAGAACTACTTGGAAAAGAGTTAAGTGATCATACGTTAACACTTAACTCTGTATTACTTTATTAACAGTTATGTAAGTGAAAATTAACATTCTAGCACACAGCTTCACAAAGGGCTGCATTATAAATATTTTATGCATCATTAAGCCATCCACAATGCTAACCATTAGTTGGGCTTTTAACATATGAAATACCGAATTTTTTATCACAGAATGTTGGAAAAAGTTCGTGTGTGTAGAAGCAGGCCAGACTAAGTGTTGGACACTTAGATTTATAGCAACAGGTCAAAGTTTGATTACAAGACAAAACCAAGTACTTTTTGTGAAAACTCATAGGACACATAAGAACCAAAAGTTTGCAGGTTAAAGACAACTCAAAGATATTCTATATTTTTGACAAATTGAGGAAAAACACCTCAATCCTCCAAAAAGACAGGCAGGTCCCTTTCAAGGCATATTAAGTTGTGCACCATAGCAACAGTGACTTACAAAAAGACCACCAAGAGTCCCTTTTTAGAAGTTTAATTGCAGTCGTCGGCATCTCATCACTTACATAGATTGCAAGGATTTCATTCTAATAAATTAGCTATGCAGCCAGTTTATGTCCAAACCATTCCATTGTGGAGGCTTTAAGAATTACCTTCTAAAACAAAACAAAACAAAAACCCCACAAAAAAACCCAACAAAACCCAAGCAACAGTAGCTGACATACCCTTTTAATATTCCTTGTAAAGTTCTTTTACAGGAATCTGTCCCGTGTCAGACATCTAAGACCATTATTATTGTTATTTTCGACAGAATTTCTTTTTTAAATATCCAGGATTTTAAAAAAGGTGAAATACAAGTTCATTTCATTGCCTTGTGCAGCCTGTGTTAGGAAGCTCCGTGTGCTTTGTTGCCTGCTAGTAGTAGTCTCTACACCGACACAGCCGGGATCCCTCAGAAGGGGAATCACCACCACCGCAAAACCATCACCAGCAGCAGAGGGTTTCCGAACACTCCAAAGTCGCTCCCAGGCAGTATGCGAGTTACACAGAATGTCAGAATCAGAGAGTGTTACGGGCTGGAAGGAACCTCGAAAGATCACCGAGTCCAACGCCCCCTGCCAGAGCAGCATCCCCTAGAGCAGGTTAACTATTGCTGACTACTAAATGCACTGGAAGCTGCTCACATTCAACCTGCTTTAACTGAGCCCTGCAAAGCTTCACGAGCAGTCCTCAGTGACCTCTGGCAAAGAGCTGCCAGAAGATCAGAAAGGCAGAAGGGGGAACCCGTTTCTCCCCTCCTTGGGACACAACCCCTCACATCCCTATCATCTGGCAGAGAAAGCGCGCAGCCAAGCACGGGAGGGTCTCCTTACAGCTCCGGGGCCTAACCC